>JARQOC010000007.1:163204384-163665681 GCA_033576535.1 Allobates femoralis | reverse complement strand
TCTCTTCCCTCTGTGCTCCCTCTCCCCTTGTGCTTTCTCTTCCCCCTGTGTGCTCCCTCTCCCCTTGTGCTCCCTCTCCCCTTGTGCTTTCTCTTCCCCCTGTGTGCTCCCTCTCCCCTTGTGCTCCCTCTCCCCTTGTGCTTTCTCTTCCCCCTGTGTGCTCCCTCTCCCCTTGTGCTTTCTCTTCCCCTGTGTGCTCCCTCTCCCCTTGTGCTCCCTCTCCCCTTGTGCTATCTCTTCCCCCTGTGTGCTCCCTCTCCCCTTGTGCTATCTCTTCTCCCTGTGTGCACTCTCTCCCCCTGTGTGCTCTCTCTCTCCTGTGTGCTCTCTGTCCCCCTTCCTCCGTTGTCCGCTATCTCACTCACCCCTGTGCAACAACTTTCCCCCCTGTACGCTGAGAAGCAGCAGGATGGTTCCACACCAAGGGCATGTCGGAGTGGACCAAGATGCAGGCGATAATGAGTGCCTGCACCACGGCCTGACTGTGGGCCCCCGTCACAGATGTCCTGCAGGTGGAGATGTTTTTTTGACTGATCAACCAAACGTATGAGTTTCTTCACATTCCAGTTCAACTGTAATTAATACTATGTCCTATAGGTTACGCTGTTTTTAAGACAAACTTACGGACACTGGATAGTGCTTTTATATAGTTGATATGCATTGCCATTGTATTCAGCAAAGCTCACTGACTGAGGTATAGGAAAATGCCAGAAAGGCAGTGGGAGGAGGTAACATCCCTTGGCATATACTAGTACTTGTGACTCACCGCGGCCGGCTGACTCCGGTTGATACAGGCGATTCTTCTCCTTCCTTGTCGCGGGTGGACCGCGCCTGCCGGTAGTGGGGCCCGGTGTAGTGCAGATCAAAAGTGAAGACGTCTTGCGGGAACAGATTAAAAGGGGTTTAATTTGTTCTATTCGTGACGCCACCTATGAGTAGTTCGGTAAGGGCTACCGACGCTGCGGAACCCCCGGGGGATGGACAGCAGCAAGATGTTACGCTCCCCACAGGCTGACCGGTGATCCCCGGAGGCTGGAGCTGCTTAAGATGTTGTGCGGCAGCTGCGGTTACCTGTTAGTGCGGACGGACAGTTCATAAGGAAGCACGGACACAAAAAGTCTCTATAACGGGTCTTTACTGTAACCAGCAGGCAGTACATGGTATACAGTGGTTGAGTAGTAGACCGGGTGGACTCAGCAGTGATGGTGTCCCTTAGAAATCCGTAGTGTTCCTCCATTCCTAACTAAGTGATTGCCAATGTCGCCCAGGAATACCAGATCGGGTACGGGGAGGCTGCTTCAATGCCCTATCCATGATTTACGTTCTGGATGTTTTGGGGAGCCTTGGGTCCCTCAGTGGGTACACCGCTGGTTAGACGACTGGAAACTGGCTGGTGGTGGGGTGCTCCTATAAAGCTGATCCTCCACTCTTCTGGTTCGCGTAGCAGAGGTGAACTGCTGCCAGCTTCGGTACCAGTGAACCGGCTGTGAGTTGTGGGCACGGGAGTCTTTTGGGAACCCGTGTAGAAATGCCCAATCCCGGTGGTTAAGGCCTCAGGTGCTGACACCCGACCGGTGACGGCCCAGGGGCCCGCACGGGGTGCGGAGCCCCCGCTCCTCTCCAAGCTCTAGTCTGCTCTTGTCAGGTTCTAGATTATTCTCTTCTTCTTCTCTCTCTGACTAGATTATTGTGTCTGTTCTCCTGCACTACCCTAGCACTCCGCCCACCAGGACCTAGGATTGGCCCTCTGTTCTAGGTGATGTATGCTGGGTTGGATTTCTAAATTAACCAGGTCATTGCTGAGTCAGAGAATATTGCGGCTGCATTTGTGGCTGCAATACCCTCTTGTGACGCACTCGTTGCGGGGCGCCACACTTGCTGGAGCAAAATCCTCCCTGTAGACATGTCCCCACCTGTGACCAATGACTCCATGATTCTAATTTACAATTCTTTTAAAGTTTTTGCAGGTTGGAAAAGATCTGGACCTGTTTTACAAGTGGGCCCAGTTCCATGTATACGGCTTTACTTTGTGGCTCGGGAATGTCTATGCGTATCTTATAATTACTCACCCAGATTACGCAAAGGCTGTATTGGCCAGACAAGGTAAGAAGAGCTGAAGATGACGGTAAAGTGTTATACTGATGCATCTGATTATCTACAAATAAGGCATAAGTAGATAAATGCTCCCCTCCAAATACCTCTCTGCCCTGTCCTCAACCCTAATTATTATTATTTATCCACAACTTTCTGCCACTTTTCTATAATGTATTCTGGTCATTGTTATACTTGATACACAATGAATCTGTTTGTAGTAAATGTCTACAAAGTTTCCTTTTTCTGGAAGGAAATTACAGAGGGATCTTGATTTTCGAGCATTTTAAAAGACGAGCTGCCATTTCTGAAAAATAGTAACTTAATTAATGAGCAATTATTTGGATTACGAGCACTGGGGGCCGGCACTGTGTATACTGTACATGTGTGATGCTGCTGATTCTAGGTACTGTATTTTGCTTATTATATACTCTATATATATTTACCGCCCGCCCGCCCATCACTGTAGTCCGCCGCCGCTCTGAGCTCTCTCAGTTACAGTACATGTACCGGAACCCGTTGGTAGCAGAATGAGCTCAGAGCACCGCTGTCTGCCCACCTCTGCCCCCTGTCCCCCGTCCGCCACCACTACAATCTGCCGCTGTGCTGCTGTATTCCGGGCCGTCGGGTGCCACACTGAGCTCTCTCAGGTACTGAACATGTACAGGAAGCCGGCAGCCAATCAACTGCCAGTGTCTGATTGGCCGCCGGCTTCCTGTATATGTGCAGTGGCTGAGAGAGCTTAGTGCGGTGCCCAGCAGCCTGGAATACAGCGGCGCAGTGCAGCGGCAGATCGGTGAGAGAGTGTGTGTGTGTATTTGGGGACGATGGGGGCTGCAAGGGGATGATGGGGATATTGCTGGCTGCATGGAAATCATGGGGGCTGCAAGAAGATGATGGGGGTTGTATGGGGATGATGGGGATATTGGGGGCTGCAAGGGATGATGGGTGCTGCATGCAGATGATGGGGATATTGGGGGCTGCAAGGGGATGATGGGCGCTGCATACAGATGATGGGGATATTGGGGGCTGCAAGGGGATGATGGGCATTTTGGAGGCGGCAAGGGGATGATGAGGATATTGGGGCTGCATGGGGATATTGGGGCTGCATGGAGATGATTTTGCATGCATGGGGATGATGGATGCTGCAAGGGATGATGGGGGCTGCAAGGGGATGATAGGGGCTTCATGGGGATGATGAGGATATTGGGAGCTGCATGGGGATGATGAGGATATTGGGAGCTGCATGGGCATGATTATGTTTTTATGTTTTACTGTACAGTATTTTATATTACTGTAATAATTTTACACTTCTGCATGTACATGTATATGAACACAGTAGATGTTTTTGGGTTATGGAACGAATCGCCTGTCTTTAATTTATTTCTTATGGCAAATTTGCTTTGATATACAAGCGATTTGATTTACAAGCACACTCCTGCAACAGATTCTGTTCTTAATTCAAGGTTCCACTGTAGTTTGTGTGATCCAAATACACATTTCCATGCAAAAAAAAAAGCAGCGTCTTAGGCCCTGTGCCCACTGTGCGTTGTTTGATGTTTTTTTATGCAAATTTTGAGAATCGACATGTCTACCTTGATGCCAACAAAGTGTGACAGGTCAGAGGTCCGGTGCCCACGTTCCTTTCTTATACTTGCGGATTTGGTGCAGAATTTGGTGCAAAAAATAATCTCCAGCATATCAGTTGTTGGTGCGGATTTCCCTGCGTTCTTCAGCCCTCGACTTCCTGGTATTTGGCTTTGATGAAACTTTGATATAGTCATGTGCAGATTCCATGCGATTTTGATACGTTTCTGCCCATTCATTATCTATCTGACTGAGTAAAGCGCTCTCCTGTCTCCGGAAGTCCCATAAGGAATTAATGGAGCAAAGATGTGCATGCTGGACCGCAACTCCATGCAGAAAAGGGATCTTCAGAGCCCCGTTTTTTGTGATCAGGAAGTTATCTCCTGCCTTATGAAATGTGGATATCCTATTACCTTAGTGGAAACTTCATTAAATTATTACTTAAATGGAATCTGTCTGTTTTTGCCACCTAATCTGAGAGTAGCATGATGTAGTGCCAGAGATCCTATTTCCAGCAATGTGTCACTTGCCTGGCTTTTCAGTGTAGTGTTAATACAATTATTGTTTAGTCAGCTGAAGATTATCATTAGAGGACTATTTGTCTTGCTGCTAGGTAGTCCAGCATATTCATAAGATCTGTATAAACCCGCCCCACCACTGATTTCAGTGTACACAGAAAGCAACCAATCAGTGGTGTGGGTGGGGTTATACACAGCTGCCAATCAGTAGTGTAGGCAGGGTTATACACATGAAGCTGCGAATCAGTGGTGTAGGCAGGGTTATACACATGAAGCTGCCAATCAGTGGTGTAGGCAGGGTTATACACATGAAGCTGCCAATCAGTGGTGTAGGCAGGGTTATACACATGAAGCTGCCAATCAGTGGTGTAGGCGGTATTATACGCAGCTGCTAATCAGTGGTATAGGTGGGGTTATACACAGAAAGCTGCCAATTAGTGGTATAGATGGGGTTATACACAGAAAGCTGCCTGTAGTGTGGGTGGGGTTATATTCAGAAAGATGACAATCAGTGGTGTAGGCAGGATTTTACACAGCTGCCAATCAGTGGTGTAGGCGGGGTTATACACTGAAAGCTGCCTGTGGTGTGGGTGGAGTTATACAAAGAAAACTCAATGGTGAGGGAAGGTTTATAGAGCATTACCTTCAAATGACTGCTAAATCGCAGCAGAGAAAACAAGGATTTAATTAAAATAACAGGAAGCGGCCTAGTAAGTGTCATGCTTAGGAGGTGAGGGAATTAGGTAACTGGATGGTGTGATGGGTGAAGGGATTCAGGGGAAGCTAAACTGACCCTTACCCTGGAGGTCCCTGGCTCGTCCTGCTCTCGGATGTACCTCTGAAGGTAAGGAGGTCCGAGTCTCCACCCTATTTACTGAGCCCCTGATTAGCCCTAGGCTGAGGGCCCCTACCTCCACCCACTGATCCGAAATCACAGATACTCCCAAAGCAAAGACTTCAGCCCAGCAGCAAGCATCTGCACAGCACAATGACCAAGAGTAAAATAACTCTATCAGCGGCATCTGACAGAGGAAAGTGAAGGCTATTTAAAGGCTAGGGGGAAGGAATTCCAGGTGAGCCACACCCAAGCCTCACATCAACAGCAGCTGAGCACAAGGCCTTCACACCCATACCAACATCACTTCATGCAGCTCCTGAAGAAAATCAAACACATGCACACACAGCAGCATGCAGAAAAGTCAGCGCAATCTAAGTGCGTGACAGTAAGTGACACATCACTAGAATCAGGGTCTCTGTGTCAACATTATGCTGATCTCAGATGGGATGGAAAAAACCTAGTGACAGATTCCCTTTTAATATTTATAGTGCACCTTTCACATACAGTGTGTGTATATTTAATGTTTATATTTCAGACCCCAAAGATGATGCGGCCTACAGATTTATAATCCCCTGGATTGGTGAGTAATATGGCTAAAAATTACATGCACATTTCAGTTAGCAATATCCGAACCTTAAGATGTATGTGTGTAATAAGCAGTTGTGTTCCTGAAAGAGATTAGAGACTTGCGTTATGAAATGTCAAAGAAAATGATCTAAAAAAAACTCAGACATGACGGCACGAGAATAGGAAAGCAGAAACCTTTCAGGACATAGTGGACATACTGCGAGTTGTTGTTCATACAATCATCAGTGTGGAGGAGCATCCGTCACACCTTGTCATTTATCCTAGGGGAGGGATTGCTGGTCTCCTCGGGCAGAAGTGGTTCCAGCATCGTCGTCTGATTACCCCAGGATTTCATTATGACGTCCTCAAGCCGTATGTGACACTAATGAGCGACTGCACCAAGATCATGTTGGTAATCACTGCTTCCAAGACATAGCTCACAGTACATGTAACCCTTGGGACAATCTTCACATGTCTGACCCCAAGGTAGAGCTACAAAGGTCAATGATCAACACTTTGTGTTTCAGGACAAGTGGGAGCGACTGGTGCCAGATGAGAAACCAGTGGAGCTGTTCCATCACGTCAGCCTCATGACCCTGGACACCATCATGAAATGTGCCTTCAGCTACAACAGCAACTGCCAGACAGACAGGTAACTGACGGAAGGGAGACATGTGAAGCCTCAGCTCCCGAGCCTGCACCATGCACGAGGGGAGGCTGGCCTCTGTTCCCTGCACTTTAAGGGTTGGGGGGGAGTTGTCTGCTGTTCCGTGCACAGTAGAGGGAATGCCTTAGTAGGAGTTAGACCCCCATTATTTGGGACGTCATTATCCCTATCCATAGCTTTCCATTTTGGGGATGTCCTCATAAGGAGTAGGTATGGTATTATAGGAACATGTTTTTCTTCTTCCAAAGACAACATCACTCTTTCCAATGTGTGGCTGCATAAAACAAATGTGATTACTATGCACTGGGGCTATCATTTACAGTAAATGGGTCTTGATTTCATCCTGGCAGTGAAAATACCTACATTAAAGCGGTGTACGAGCTCTCCTACCTGGTGGATCACAGGTTCCGGCACCTCATTTATCATATTGACTTCATCTACTACCTGAGCCCAGAAGGATTCCGCAACCGGCGAGCACTGAAAATAGCCCATGAACATACAGGTGGGTATATATACATTTATACGTATACAAGATAATACAAGATATACAAGATACTATAGGTCCAACAGAATCCAGAATCGCTATCATCTTAAAGGAGGTGTGCAATAAATGACTTATATTGCCTATCTACGGGACAGATGACAAATGAATGATCGCTGGTGGATCCTCCGCTAATCTTGAGCCTACAGTTTACTGTATGACATGAGAGGTGGGGAGCATGTGCGACCAGCAGTCCTATAGACACTGAATGGAGCAATGGACGCACATGCTCACTACCACTCCATTCACCCAGAGGACCCCTCATTCTCATTACTAACAGGTAGCTCCACAGTGATCAGACCTTTATCATCTATTGTGTGGATAAGGTATATGTTTGCCTATGGAACAACCTCTTTATCCTTGAATTACATCTTCTGGTCAGACACATCCACCGTTTTCTCCAGACTGAGACCAGCGCTACCATATGAAACCTAAAACACTCAGAAATGTGCATTGTCTTACGATGCCCTAAAGGCATTTCCCCCTATATGAAGCTTGTTCCCACGCATTTCGTAGCATGAGAAACGCTCCACCTGTCCTTTTACATTGGCAGATTATCTGCACAATAACAGCAGTGTCCATTGTGGATTGTATCCTAGATAAAGTTATTGAGCAGAGGAAGGAGTTACTTAAGAATGAGAAAGAATTGAACAGAATCAGTCAAAGGAGACACTTGGATTTTCTTGATATCCTTCTATGTGCGAAGGTAAGAGCTGATCTCTGGATGATGCTTTACTATAGCGCTACGTGCCATTTTTTGGAATTTGGACTGTTGTAATATAATAGCGTACTGTTATGTGTGATTTTAGGATGAGAATGGTCATGGCCTGTCAGATAAGGACCTGCGGGCCGAGGTGGACACCTTCATGTTTGAGGGACACGATACGACAGCCAGCGGGATCTCGTGGATATTATATGCATTGGCAAAGCATCCTGAGCACCAGGAGAAATGCCGGGAGGAGATCAGAGAGGTTCTGGGAGATCGGGACACAGTGGAATGGTGAGACTCGGCGTAACTAAGCCACAGAGTTATGTATTGTTTGGTTTAAAGGAGTTTTAACAGTATTTAAAGGAAACCATCCAGTAGGATTTAGGGCTATAAAGTGAAGCCAGGCACTGGAATGCTGAATGCAATCATAACTTTACTTGAATTATTCCATGTTTGATTGCAGAGAAAAGAGTAATACAATTTCTATAAAACAGGGCAGCATTTGATTGATGTGTGCAGCACTGGTCACTATTTTGGGTTGCTGTTTTTTTCCTCCCCGTGGGCATGCATTTCGGCTGTAAGCCAAACCCTCCCTTCTCCCTTTCATCTGTCCCTTCAGTTTTGTCATACACCCAGTGGTTGAAGTATAAATAAGAGCTTACAGCCGAAATGCATGCCCACAGAGGAGGAAAAAACACAAACAAAGACAGCTCCAAATAGTGATGCAGTACTGTGCACATCAGTCATCTGCTGCCCTATTTTCCAGGAGTTTTATAACACTTTTCTCTGCAATCATACATGGAATCATTCAAGTAAAAATGACCTGGTAATATTATCCTCCACGTCGGTGTGAATATAGTGATGTTAAACTTGTATATAAGGTTTTTTAAAATTGTTTTTTACTATTCTAAAGAACCACTACAGCGTATTTTAGGATTTTTTTTCACCACTTGAGTGGCACTTTAAATCTATGCCCCCTGCCCCCAGTCTTATACTCCACCTTCTGGTGTTTTCATTATTTTTCAGCATTTCTATACTGTGGTGCCATTTTGTGCCTGTAACCTCTGACTGGCCAAATCAGAATACAAGCAATATATGTAGCATTCACAGCTGCCTACAAAAAAGGATTCAAACATAGGTAGAAAATATTTAGAACTAGGGACCCAGTTACGAGATACGCCTTGACGTTGGCAACTGGGCGGATTATGGATATGGCCATTTCAATAATGCTAAGTATCTCAATTTTCTCAAATTTTCCTAAGCCAAATTTTCCTATGCCATATTATTCCAATTGCTTTATATAACTGTATAGGATGCTAGTTACTATTTTATATTTAATTCATGGCCAAATCAGAAGTTACGTAACAATCTCTCAATACAAGTCTATGAGAGCCATGATGATGCTTCCATAGACTTGTATTGAGTTGTGGCCTCCGGCATGCTCCATGAGACACTGGAGCTGCCGGGTTGTCATTTTTTGCCACAGACCAACTGGAGTGAAGCTGGAAGAGTATGGAGGCAGTGGAAGGTAAAAGTACGGTATATGACCTGGAGCAGGGGGCTTTTCATTTAAAACACCACTACAGCAGGGATGTTAAAAAGAAAATGCTCTTGTGGTGCTTAAAGGGACACTGTCAGGTCATTTTCAGTATGATACTAATATTACCCTTGAATAGTGTCTGTGCAGACCTTTTAAAAACCTTTAAAATCTTTATACTACCCTTTGTAGTTTCCATGTTATCACCATTGTCAGACCCTGCAGAGAGCTCCTGGATTAGTCCTCTCCATTATAAGCAAACAGGAATAGTCCGGGTGCTGCATAAACTGTCATGTAATTATGCACTCCCTCTGAGCAGCTCCCTGCTCCCTTTGCTCCAAGTGCAGAGTAGTTTCAGTTTCCATAGGAGCTTCTGTTCTGTTGAGGACATGGAGGGAGAGATCTATTACACATCTGCCTTATCTAGACTCCATTTGTTTCTCTAAGCAGATATCCCTGCTGTGACAGTTTCTGTGTTGTATTTGACCTCTTGTGATGCTGCACACACAGAGAGCAGAGAGGAGAATACAGCCCCCACCCCCAGTGATCTCCTGTGCAGTGGTGTGATGTGAATATGTGACATGCATTTTCATTATATGGGGAGTGGATAGCAGAGAACTAAGTGGAGTGAGTGACAGATGGAATGAATCTCTTTATTTGAAGTTTACAGAAGATAGGAGGAGAATATAAATAAAAGAAGTAGATGAATAGAGAGCGTTTAGAGAAAGGAATTAGAAAATGATAGCAGTTACATGTGGATCTCTGACCTGACAGATGCCCTTTAAATGATTAGAAAAAGATAAAGACTTTGTAGTCATTCTGGATAGCTGTAAGCATTACATAAATGTCAGCCAAGCCCACCAGTCCTTTACTGTGATGCGTGACATGGGATTGGTTAGATTGGATTTTTTACATGTGCAAATAAAATTCTTTAAGGTTCTAGCATCCAATTGTTTCTATAGGGAAGACCTCGGAAAGATCCCATATACAACAATGTGCATTAAAGAGAGCCTGCGGCTGTATCCCCCGGTACCTGGAGTCGCCCGGAAACTCAGCAAGCCGATTACCTTCTGCGACGGTCGGAGTCTCCCTGCAGGTCGGTGCGTTTCTTTCCTGAAAGCAAAATTCTGCTTTAACCCTTTCCTGACTGCACATTTATTACGTTATTAACTTTACCACACGATGTACTGAGAAACACATTTAATTTTCTAATTTCCCGTGGTTGAGGCTGTGTGAGGTCTTGTGTGTTGTGGGGCGAGCTGACGTTCTTATTGACACCATTTTGGGATGCATGCCATGTTTTGATTGTTTTTATAGGTGAGAGTCAGCAGGCAGGTGTCATGTTATAACATATATGAACTTTTCGTTAATAGCAGCAGATGACATAACCTGTACAGCAGATTCCATGACATACAGGGGCATCCCAATGAATTAAAATATCATCAAAAAGTTAATTTATTTCAGTAATTCAATACATTAAGTGAAACATATATATCATATAGAGTCATTATACACAGAGGGATCTATTTCAAGTGTTTATTTATGTTAATGTTGATGATTATGGCTTACAGCCAATGACAACCTAAAAGTCATTATCTTAGTACCGTATATACTCGTGTATAAGCCGACCCGTGTATAAGCCGACCCCCCTACTTTTGCCCCAAAAATCTGGAAAAACCTATTGACTCGTGTATAAGCCGAGGGTGGACCCCAGCACAGGTATACAGACCCCAGCAGTGTGGTATACAGGCCTCCCCAGTGGTAGTATACAGCAGCCCCAGTGGTAGTATACAGATTCCCCAGCAGCCCCAGTGGTAGTATACAGATTCCCCAGCAGCCCCAGTGGTAGTATACAGGAGCCCCAGCAGCCCCAGTGGTAGTATACAGGAGCCCCAGCAGCCCCAGTGGTAGTATACAGGAGCCCCAGCAGCCCCAGTGGTAGTATACAGGAGCCCCAGTGGTAGTATACAGATTCCCCAGCAGCCCCAGTGGTAGTATACAGATTCCCCAGCAGCCCCAGTGGTAGTATACAGGAGCCCCAGCAGCCCCAGTGGTAGTATACAGGAGCCCCAGCAGCCCCAGTGGTAGTATACAGGAGCCCCAGCAGCCCCAGTGGTAGTATACAGGAGCCCCAGTGGTAGTATACAGATTCCCCAGCAGCCCCAGTGGTAGTATACAGGAGCCCCAGCAGCCCCAGTGGTAGTATACAGGAGGCCCAGCAGCCCCAGTGGTAGTATACAGGAGCCCCAGCAGCCCCAGTGGTAGTATACAGAAGCCACAGCAGCCCCAGTGGTAGTATACAGGAGCCCCAGCAGCCCCAGTGGTAGTATACAGGAGCCCCAGCAGCCCCAGTGGTAGTATACAGGAGCCCCAGCAGCCCCAGTGGTAGTATACAGGAGCCCCAGTGGTAGTATACAGGAGCCCCAGCAGCCCCAGTGGTAGTATACAGGAGCCACAGCAGCCCCAGTGGTAGTATACAGGAGCCCCAGCAGCCCCAGTGGTAGTATACAGGAGCCCCAGCAGCCCCAGTGGTAGTATACAGGAGCCCCAGCAGCCCCAGTGGTAGTATACAGGAGCCCCAGTGGTAGTATACAGATTCCCCAGCAGCCCCAGTGGTAGTATACAGGAGCCCCAGCAGCCCCAGTGGTAGTATACAGGAGGCCCAGCAGCCCCAGTGGTAGTATACAGGAGCCCCAGCAGCCCCAGTGGTAGTATACAGAAGCCACAGCAGCCCCAGTGGTAGTATACAGGAGCCCCAGCAGCCCCAGTGGTAGTATACAGGAGCCCCAGCAGCCCCAGTGGTAGTATACAGGAGCCCCAGCAGCCCCAGTGGTAGTATACAGGAGCCCCAGTGGTAGTATACAGGAGCCCCAGCAGCCCAGTGGTAGTATACAGGAGCCACAGCAGCCCCAGTGGTAGTATACAGGAGCCCCAGCAGCCCCAGTGGTAGTATACAGGAGCCCCAGCAGCCCCAGTGGTAGTATACAGGAGCCCCAGCAGCCCCAGTGGTAGTATACAGCAGCCCCAGTGGTATACAGCAGGCCCCCAGGGGTACATATAGCAGCCCCCAGGGGGTACCCAGCAGCCCCCTGGGGGTACCCAGCAGCCCCCTGGGGGTACCAACAGCCCCCTGGGGGTACCAACAGCCCCCTGGGGGTACCAACAGCCCCCTGGGGGTACCAACAGCCCCCAGGGGGTACCTACAGCCCCCTGGGGGTACCAACAGCCCCCAGGGGGTACCAGCAGCCCCCAGGGGGTACCAACAGCCCCCTGGGGGTACCAAGAGCCCCCAGGGGGTACCAACAGCCCCCTGGGGGTACCAATAGCCCCCAGGGGGTACCAACAGCCCCCAGGGGGTACCAACAGCCCCCTGGGGGTACCAACAGCCCCCTGGGGGTCCCCAGCAGGTACCCCAGCAGCCCCCAGGGGGTACCAACAGCCCCCTGGGGGTACCAACAGCCCCCAGGGGGTACCAACAGCCCCCTGGGGGTACCAATAGCCCCCAGGGGGTACCAACAGCCCCCTGGGGGTACCAACAGCCCCCAGGGGGTCCCCAGCAGGTGCCCCAGCAGCCCCCAGGGGGTACCCAGCAGCCCCCTGGGGGTCCGCAGCAGCCCCTGGGGGTACACAGCGGCCCTCGCCCCCCCTTGCAAGGGCCCCCCCCCCCGCTTCTCTTACCATTCCGGACTTCTGATCCGCGCCGCTCCTCGCTCCTCCGCGCTGCTCCGTCCGTCTTCTACATCCGGGATCCCCGGCCGCGCGATGACGTCACATGCCTGCGACGGCCGGAGATCCGAGATGTAGAAGACGGACGGAGCAGCGAGGAGGAGCGAGGAGCAGCGCGGATCAGAAGTCCGGAATGGTAATATAACCATCGGGGGGGGGGCCCTTACAAGGGGGGGCAGGTGCCAGCACTTGGGGGGGATTTAATTAGTTATGCACTGCTTTCCCCTGCCGGTGATAGACAGGGGAAAGCAGTGCATATTTAATGAGCGGCCCCACGTGACGGGGCCGCTCATACAGCAGCCTCCCCCCCCCGCCTCCTGAAGCCTCCACAGCCCCCGGACACAGCCCCGGACACAGCCCCCCCCGTATTGACTCGTGTATAAGCCGAGGGGGAGACTTTTCAGCCCAAATTTTGGGCTGAAAAACTCGGCTTATACACGAGTATATACGGTAAATAAAAGTAGGGAGGATGAAGGGTTAAAAAAAGCTCTGCCGTATTCCACGAGGCATCAAAGGGTGAATATAATATTGATTTATTGGTCAACATGTTTCAGGGCTCCCAGAAACGCCCAGAAACATGGCAATATGATATTGATTTGTCCTGAGGAAGGGGGCTGGGAGCCCTCCCTTAAACGCGTTGACTAATAAATCAATATTATATTCAACCATTGATGTCTCATGGAACACGGCAGCGCGATTTTTAACCCTTCATCCTCCCTACTTTAATTTACTGAAATAATGTCCTTTGGGTTTTCATTGGCTGTAAGCCATAATCATCAACATTAACAGAAATAAACACTTGAAATAGATCACTCTGTGTGTAATGACTCTATATAATATATGTGTTTCACTTTATGTATCGAATTACTGAAATAAATGAACTTTTTGATGATATTCTAATTCATTGAGATGCCCCTGTATGTGCAGAGTTAATGTGTGTGACTTACTGATGGCTGAGTTCTTCTCTTGCCCTCCAGGTATACTTTTAATGGATAGCATTCCTCCACCCTAACAGTATAAGTCCAACTTTCCTTTGCACAGCTTCTCAAATGGGTCCACTGGCCCTCAGGCCTTGAAAGGGGATTACACGCCCCCAGGGCCATGGGGTACTCAGTACCGGGCTGGTACGGTCACAGGAGCTTAAAAAATGTGGGGAAATGGTTAATGTTAATGTTCGTGATGCCACCCATGGTATGCAGCTATGAGTGGCCGCCGTTGCTGCAGAACCTCTGGGGACAATGGACAGGCAGCTGGGATGGAGTGGCTCCCCATGGGTGGAGCGGGTCCCTAGGGCAGTTTATATTGTGGAATGATTGCACTGTCTCAGGCAGGAGTTCACTTTCAGTTATTTTACTGCTGGAATAACACAGTCTCACACTTCTGCAATTCTGTACCCGGGTTTACTCACAGTACTTCTCAACAGGCCATACGATGTTACAGTCTCTCAGATAAGCTCTGGCCTGTATAGTCTTTAGGAAACTGGGGCAGCAAGTATGTGAGATCCTCGGTGGTGTATCTTTCTTTGCCCTTCTCTGCTCCTGAGTCCTCAGCGCTTCTGCCTGCGTCTCCTTTCAGACGCTTTGCACGTAGAGCCCTGATCTAGCAGTCACGGATTTTATTGGGCGACCGGTACCTATCCCCTGACCCTCATTTGGCTGCCTTCTTGGGTAACACGCCAGGTGTGAGCCACAGCTCCTATGAAGAGCGTAGCCTCCGGTTCAGCGGTTTGGGTATTGGACTTCAGGTCCGGTCCCTGTTTCTAGACCAAACCCCTCCATCTGGTATCACCAGTCCCAGATTCGGGCGCGCGGGCTGCTCTTGCTCCGCCGGTGCCCCTAGGGTTCCTTCCTTTCTCCTCCCGGGACGAGCCTCCTTCTGCTCAAGTCCCTTTGCTCCTCCGTTCAGCTGTTTTCTCCCTCTCCTCATCACTTGACTCGACTCTCTTCTCCTTTCAAAACTCACTTACTCACTCCCTTTCCCACCCATACTTCTCTACCCTATTCTCCTCTCTTGGACTGGGTCCTCCTTACAGCGGGTCCACCCATGTCCTTAACTAGGGTCTATGTGTTTGGGTGTGTTTGTGAGGATCCCATACCTACCAACCCCATCTCCCGACCACAGGAATACCACACCCGTGGCTTGGGTGCAGTACCCCTTGTGGGGTCCAGACTGGTAGGGAGCCACATTTGCTATGGCTGCTCTCAGTTCTTCTCTCTCTAGATGCTCAGACTGCTCTGCCTTGTGATGCACCCCAGTACTCGGAATCGACCTGTTGATCAGTTCCGGGGAGTCACTGGGGTTGAGACCCGGCTCCTTGACCCTGGGTTCAGTTGTTAAAGGGGTTTTTGGCTTGATAGGAAAGGGAATGATGAAAGGGAAATTTATTTGTGATGCCACCCGTGGTATGCGGCTATGGGTAGCCACTGCTGCTGCAGAACCTCTGGGGATGGTGGACAGGCAGCTAGAGTGTAGTGGCTCCCCACGGGCAGAGCGGATCCCATGGGCAGTGGATGCGGTAAGGGTGTAGGGTGCAGGATGGCAGGCGCAAAGCAACAGACAGACTCATGGTTTGTTGGTTCCTCAGTCCTTTTACAGGTGCAACGGTAATACCGACAGGTGTTGTTATGATGAGTCTGTGCACTTGAGAGCAACTCGGGGTTCTCCTCACCCAACAAGTTCTGAGGCCTACCTGCTGCACTTTGTTAGCTAGTCCCTGATGCTGCTTAAGCTGAGCTGCTGGCCCTCTCTCTTTCTCTCTCTCCTGCTTTGGTGTCTATATGGCAGGCAGCTCGAGTCCTTCTCTAGCCCCATGTCTCAGGCGGCTGTTCCTGGGCTCTTTACGCTGCTTTGCCTCCGGGCACAGTGTGGCTGGGGAACTTGGAATTCCCCACCTTCCGGTATTGGCTGCCGGGACGTTAGGCCCTGCACAACCTCGGCCTCCGGTGTCTGTTTCTTGGCGCTGTTCCTCTGGGGTGGGCACGACACCGCTCCGCTCCCCAGGCTTTCCTCAATTTCCTTAGACCCTTGCCTTGGGCCTTCAAGCTAGGCTTAGCTATCCTGGGACGAGCTTAGCGCTGCTCCAGTCCAGAGGATGTCTTCCACGGTCCTCTTAGGAACTGAACTGACTAACTCCACCCCAGACCAGAATTTATAAGGGAGCTGCCCTGAACCCGGGTCTTGGTGTCCTCCTTCAGGCCTGGAGGCAGAAAAGTGTTGTGTGCAGTTTCTTTGTGGTGTGGATACCCTCTGTTTCTCTTAAGTGTGGCACTACCACCCGGGGGCGATAATGACACTTGGACTCTGGGGTACCATACTTGCAGGTTACACTGGGTAACCTCTGTGCACACAAAACTGCACCCACCCAGCCTGTTCCTAGGGTACTACCTAGATGGGGACCTTTAACCCTTAGTGTACCTATGAAGGCTGCATACCTTAAAAGATAAAAGATCAAACTCATCCTAATACATAACACACATAAAATACTCTTAAAACTGTAGAACATTAATGTAATCCCCAATCTGGGCATTACACTATCAAATTCCGCATCACTTTACAGACGTTATCAGCTGGTTCTGTTATCTAAGGTTCAATTCATCCTGAAGGCCAAAGTTTTCAGACCACCATCATGTCTACAATATAGTATCTACTTGCAACATAGCCCATGAAATGGGTGTGCTATGAAATACTAATTATAATAATGAAGTCACCACAAGGTGCCTAGAAAAACCATGGACAAAATGATGGGGGGAAAAAAAGGTGTAGTACCAAATAAGACCACCAGATGGCAGAGATGCTCCACCTTTATTTTTCAGAACCTCTAGTATTTATTCTGTTATCTGCCAGTGAGCACACAGCATTGATGAGCATCATTTCCACATTATGGCATTTTCTCACATTTCTAAATAAATCATTATTATTTTCTGGCAGGTGCAACAGTGATCCTGAGCATTTACTGCATAAACAGATGTTCCGGCTTTTGGAAAGATCCAGAGGTAAAGTCCGCTCATTGCTGAACTATTAATCATTCATACATGGAGGACTTGAGGCCTTAGGCTGTGTTCACATGTTGCAGCAAACTGCGTTTAATTTGCATAAAGCACTGCAAGAAAAACGCAACGTGTGAACATGGCCTTACTGTTGTCAGATATGTGTAGATGTCAAAGGATTGCTACTTGGAATAGGTGGCGCTAGAGTTCAAGTCTCTACACATTTTATTTCCCAGAGGCTTCTAAGTCTTCTCATTACTGGCATATCACTCTTCACAAGGAGAAAAACCTACCCCCTTAGATCCAGTGGCGTAACCTGAAGCCCAGGGGCCCCGATGCAAAAGCTCCAATGGGGCCCCCAATCAATGCAAATCTTTAATAACATTATTCTTTTTTTATAGGCCAAAGGGTCTTTTGGGGGCCACTTAGGCTCAAGGTCCCGGATGAATTTGCAACCCCTGCACCTGTTGTAGTTATGCCCCTGCTTAGATCCCCACTTAGGGTGCTTTCACATCTGCGTTTTTCGTAATTCGCGGCAGATGCGGTGAAAAAACCGCATCTGCCGCGTTTACCGCATAACCGTTCCACTTGCGGCGCGGTTGCGGTTTTTTCTATGCAAAGTATAGGCATACTTGCGGCAGGTGCGGCAAGTGCGGTTTTGCACTTGCGGCAGGTGCGGCCGCGAAAAAAAACGCAGTAAGCCGCGGTTTTTTTCGCGGCCGCACCTGCCGCAAGTGCAAAACCGCACTTGCCGCACCTGCCGCAAGTACGCCTATACTTTGCATAGAAAAAACCGCAACCGCGCCGCAAGTGGAACGGTTATGCGGTAAACGCGGCAGATGCGTTTTTTTCACCGCATCTGCCGCGAATTACGAAAAACGCAGATGTGAAAGCACCCTTACACAGCCAGATCAGATCTCATACTTTGCACTGATGAGGTGCAAAACCCCAAAACACTGTCTGCAAATTGAGATTCTCATCTGGTTTAAATCCTACGTCCTATTAAAAGGCTCATTAAAGGTCACTTTTGATTTTAGTATTGCTACTTCCAATAGGTGGCGCTAAAGTTCACTTTTGATTTTAGCATTGCTACTTCCAATAGGTGGCGCTAGAGTTCAAGTTGACTTCCTCTCCAAAGAGAAAATTTGCATATTTTACATCACCACCCCTTCATTTCTTACTGAAGAAGTAATCAGGGACTAATCATTTACCCCTTTAACCCGAAATATCACTCACCCTAATGATCCACCTCCACCAAGTCCCTGTTTCCAGGATCCAGTAGTTTGGGCCTTCAGCGATGAAAGTTGACCTGGTCATGTGTCCTTTGTGGTCCTTGATGCAGTCAGTGAATGGCCATGTGATAATGGAGGTGAGAATACAGAATCTGGCAGGGGAGCGATGGGAGAGTTGGATTTCATTATATAGTTTGCCAACATCTTTCCATTGTTCGTGCGCCCCCCCCTTTATCCTGTACATTACTCAACCTGTGCAGTCATTTTTTTTTGTCTTCACATCTTTTAGGTGTTTGATCCACTGAGGTTTTCCGTGGAGAATTCAGCAGATAGACACCCCCATGCCTTTCTTCCATTTGCAGCTGGAGCCAGGTAGGAAAGGATCATCATCAGCATTCTGCTAAAAGTACATTTTTAACCTGATGAGTTAAATGTGCAGAGAGGGAGATATATATACAGTGCCTACAAGTAGTATTCAACCCCCTGCAGATTTAGGTGGTTTGATAAGATGCAAATACGTTAGAGCCTTCAAACTGCAAACGAGAGTAGGATTTATTAACAGAAGCATAAATCTTACAAACCAAAAAGTTATGTTGCTCAGTTGAATTTTAATAAATTTTAAACATAAAAGTGTGGGTCAATTATTATTCAACCCCTAGGTTTAATATTTTGTGGAATAACCCTTGTTTGCAATTACAGCTAATAATCGTCTTTTATAAGACCTGATCAGGCCGGCACAGGTCTCTGGAGTTATCTTGGCCCACTCCTCCATGCAAATGAAAGAAAAAGGGGAAGGGGAACAAGAGGCGCAATAGTGCCTTATCAGACACTGGCAATCAGGTGGTATAAAGGGACCACTCACCTATTTCAGTTGTGCGACCCACAACTGGTATGCAGACATGTAGTGTTTAATCCGGATGGCTGCTGCTGGACTCCCACCGACCACTTGCACGTGGAATCACACAGTAAAAATGGGAAAGGAAACGGTGTTCACCAGTCCGCGCTGCCAGGATCCACTTATTCCAGGGAAGAAACTCACAATCAGATGTGATATGATCAAAACCTTTTATTGCATCCAACGCGTTTCAACGCCTTTCCTGGCGTCTTCCTCAGGGATCAGGCCGTGCTATCCATCTTCCCATGGATGCGGACCAGATGGCCAGGCCCCTTGGCTGAGAAACAGCCCCACAGCATGATGCTGCCACCACCATTCTTGACTGTAGGGATTGTATTCTTGGGGTCGTATGCAGTGCCATCCAGTCTCCAAACGTCACGTGTGTGGTTGGCACCAAAGATCTCGATCTTGGTCTCATCAGACCATAGAACCTTGAACCAGTCTGTCTCAGAGTCCTCCAAGTGATCATGAGCAAACTGTAGACGAGCCTTGACATGACGCTTTGAAAGTAAAGGTACCTTACGGGCTCGTCTGGAACGGAGACCATTGCGGTGGAGTACGTTACTTATGGTATTGACTGAAACCAATGTCCCAACTCCCATGAGATCTTCCCGGAGCGCCTTCCTTGTTGATTTTGGGTTAGCCTTGACTCTTCGGACAAACCTGGCCTCAGCACGGGAGGAAACTTTCAAAGGCTGTCCAGGCCGTGGAAGGCTAACAGTAGTTCTATAAGCCTTCCACTTCCGGATGATGCTCCCAACAGTGGAGACAGGTAGGCCCAACTCCTTGGAAAGGGTTTTGTACCCCTTGCCAGCCTTGTGACCCTCCACGATCTTGTCTCTGATGGCCTTGGAATGCTCCTTTGTCTTTCCCATGTTGACCATGTATGAGTGCTGTTCACAAGTTTGGGGAGGGTCTTAAATAGTCAGAAAAGGCTGGCAAAAGAAATAATTAATCCACACATGTGAAGCTCATTGTTATTTGTGCCTGAACTACTTCTTAATACTTTAGGGGGACCAAACAGAATTCTGGTGGTTTGAGGGGTTGAATAATAAATTACCCTCTGAATTAACTTTTAACGCTTTAAAAAAAAAAAAATAAATAAATAATTTTTGTGGCACTGCATTTCCCACTTCAAGGCTAATCTACAGTCCAAATGTCACAATGCCAAGTTAATTCCGCATGTGTCAACCAGCTAAATCTGCAGGGGGTTGAATACTACTTGTAGGCACTGTATATATACGGTATATATACACATACATATATATATATATATGTGTGTGTGTGTATATATGTATATAAAATATAACCTGAAGCACTCCCAAATGTCAGAATATCAATATTCAGATTGATCTATTGTCAAACATAAAAAAAAAAAATTCACCCATAATCCAACACGTCAGCGGGTGCTACACTAACATGGTGGATCCATTTCCTTGTATCCCAATGTATTACATTGCCACTAATCAAAGAAATCCATGATGTGCAGAATGAGAGCACATGAATAAATAACATGTATCAAAGCTCCACAACCCCAATATTGTTGAAAATAAAGTAAATTATGCAACCCCAATGCATAATATGGAAATACTTAAAGCCAGTAACCCTTGTGTAAAATAACAAAACAATTATACAGTAGTAAATGTGATGTGGGAAACACGGCTTCTTCAGGGATTCTAGAATGCTCTATCCCCTGAAGAAGCCGGAGAAACGCATAAGATCTGCTGCGTCTTTAAAGAGACACTTCTGGAATAAACTGATGCTACCAGGAGAACTAAGTTTTCAGCTTAAGTTATTTCCCATGACATATAATGTACAATAATATAATTCTGTGAGTATTTCTGATCAGATAACACTCTATCCATCCTCTGTTACAGAAATTGCATTGGGCAGAACTTTGCAATGAATGAGATGAAGGTGGCCGTATCTCTCATATTACAGACGTTTCAGCTGCTGCCAGATCCCGACAATGAACCTCAGAAGATTCCACAGATTGTTCTCCGATCTATGAATGGAATTCATCTAAAGCTGAAGAAGATTGAGAAGGATTGTGGGAGAGAGCTGAGAGTGTAGGGGACGCGGTATAGACGTCAACCCCTAAACCATTCCCTATAAAACAACCTTCATCCTGTGCCTCTCTGGCTATTGCAAAACTACAACTCCCAGCATGCCCTGAGAGTCACAGGTTAGGGGCTGTAGACTACTGTTCTAGGGGTTCCAGGAGATGTTAAATAATGATAAACCAACCATTACCTATCAAATGCAGCTCCACTCCGCCAGTCTGCTGGTCTAATGACATCACGTACGTCCATGTGACTGCTGCAGCCAATCACGGTGACACGAGCTGGTATGGCATGTGACCACACAGGCCAGTGATTGGCTACAGCAGCTTTTCATGTCTTGTGCTCTTAGACAGCCCCTTTAACATTAACACTTCTAATGATGGAGGTAATATAAATCCATCTCACTTAAAATGTGAAGCTCCAGGAGTCCAATGAGAAATCAGAAGAAGGGTCTTCACCCACCATGTGCCTTTTATACTCGTGACATGAGGATGGGGTGTCTTTGCTATCTTGACCCTCCTATCTCTAAATTTACACTTTCTGGATGGAAGGTCAAGAGAAATAACTTATCAACAGCTAAAGAAGAGAGAAAAAGCCTCAACTCACCGACAGCAGAAAATAAATCCGGATCCGAGCTCCGCCAGGCCGGCGTCCTTGGATCATCAGGAGAGGAACAAGGGGATAGCTCAATAATAATAGTAAATTAATCGACGTTTCATTAAAAATACAAACCAATAAAGATAAAACATCGTCAATAAATCCCTGTTATAAACATATGACGCGTTTCGCACAGTTCATCTCCTTATTCATAGAGATATCATTGCACAGCAGATTGAAGTAGAAGGGTGCAGCACACAAGAGGAGCCACGTTTTAATCAAGGAATCAAGGGACTATTTTTAATGAATTAGTGCTGGACTATAACGTATCCGCAGCTAGCGGACCTTCAGTAGAGGCATCATTCACACCAGCACCTCCAGAAATACGTATTCAGTCCAAATCCTAAATCTATTCAATGACCTTATAAACGACACATACAAGCTAATATACCGGTTTCTGCAACCTTCCGAAACCTCCTATGTATATCATCCTCCATAGCTAAATAAAGGGACAATGAATTCACTCATCACGGGGATGAAATACAAACTTCATAATTCAGGTTTAATTCACTACTACCTTTATATACAATAATTTAATGTAATTGTAGAATAAAGTTGTTTTTCTTAATTCTTTAGATTTCTTTTTTTCATTCTTATGTTTATTGTGTAAACCTAAAATCTACCAGCAGGTGGAAGCAAACACTTTACAATGTAAAAATGTATTGCCATTGTACAGGGTGAGCCATTTATATGGATGCACCTAAATAAAATGGGAATAGTTGACGCTAACCCACAGTGGATACAGCCATCCAAGACTGTTGGAACACAAACATTGATGGTATGGTGCGGTATGTGGGGCACAAAGATAGTGGGGCCACTGGCAATGGCGTCATGTATTAGCCAGCCTTCCTGCGCAGGCTGCCAATCACGACTCTATTGCGTTGTCCAATGAGCGTGTTTGGGGTGCGGTGTATGTTTTCTCCGCGCTGAACAGGTACGCTCACATTCCATTGGGGATTGCGGCGTGTGAAGCGGTGACGTGAGTCTACCGGATGTTTCCCGCTGTTGGTGTGGCAACTTCCGGGGCGACACATCGCCTTAGGTTGAGGGCGAAATTGCGGCGTCTAAAAGCGCCTTCGGCGATCTGAGGCAACCATCAAAAATGTGCACGCGCACGTTAGATTGCCTCCTATCGCCACCACACAAATTGCGGCGTGTAAAGGTACCCTAATATGACTGCACGGAGATGTATCATAGTTCTTGGATGATTGTCAGTGTATACAGGACAGGAAAATCCACTGAGTTCCTATTAAAGGGAATCTGTCAGCAGTTTTTTGCTATGTAACCTGAGGACAGCATGCTGTAGAGGTTAAAAAAGACAAGTCAACTGTGCTTCTCTTATCAGGCTGTGTACTACTGTATACAAAAACTGAAGGCTTTATTGTCTGGTGAATACCATTACAGGACACTGTCACGCCCAGGACAGTCCACCACGCCACCTGCTGTGATTGACACCTCACTCTCAATGTACAATCTCTATGGAGCTCTCCCAGCTCTGCTACATGCCTAAAATGAAATCCTTTGATTATGACAGAACGCCTTCAGCCGGTAATCTGTGTGATACATTGTTGGATTCAGGGTCTCTTTGACTACAGCATGCTGCTCTCAGATGAGGTAGTAAAAGCCTGCTGACAGATTCCCTTTAACACATCTATATAAGGTCATTGAGAAAGTAACACAAAGACATGTATGACTGCTCACCTCTGCAGAACCCTCCATACATATCCCTCCACCTCTTCATTGCGCTAGATGAAGAAGGAGCTCTGCACTGTAACAGTACCTCCCTATAGCTCCAACCCATAATAACAGTATCCACAATAAAATAAAAATATATTACTGTAGTGATGTGCCCCATTGTGACCCCCCCCCCCCACAGTAGAAATGGCCCTCTGTGGCCACCATACAGCATTAAGGCATACATCCTTTTTTGTGGCCTCCGTATAATTGCTCTTTTTATCTCCATACAGTAGTAATATCCTTTGTGCTCCATTACAGAAGCAATGCCCACTCCCCAATGCCAACAATACAGTAGTAACCTACAACATATTTGCTCCCATACAGTAATAGTGTTGACCTTTTATGCCTCCATACCATTGAAACGTCCTCATTTGTGACTCCATAAATTAATGATTTAATGTACAGACTAACATAGGGAATAATATTATTAATGTTCCCCATTGTTGAGTAATGATGTACACTATTCTGGTTCCTATATAGTAATAATGTCTACCCAATATCCTTCAATTGGCTGCCTACATTAATTGTGTCCCTCACTTGCTACCATAAACTAATAATGTATGTTCATCGTTCTGGACCCCATACAGTGATTCTCACCATCCTTGACCCAATCCTGTAATAATGTCCCCCAACCTATCTCCTTTCTTTAATAATGACCCCCCATTCTGTCCCCTTTCCTTAATAATGTTCCCTATCTTTGCCTCTCTCCTTAATAATGTCTCCCATTGTGGCCCCTTTCTGTAATAATGTCCCCCAACCTATCCCCTTTCTTTAAATGCCTCCAATCCTGGCCCCTTACCTTAATGTCCCCCATCCTGGCCTTGTTCTTTACTAATGTCCCTCATCCTATCCCCTTCCTTTAATAATGTCCCCCATTCTGGAACCTTTCCTTAATAATGGGGCTCCTTGGCCCCTTTCTGTAATAATGTCCCCTATCCTGGCCCCATTCTTTAATAATGGCCCTTTTATGTACAATTGTCCCTCATCTTATCCCATTTATTTAATAATGTCCCCATTCTTTAATAATGTCCCCCATACTGGCCCCTTTCTTTAATAACATCTTCCATCCTGGCCCCAACCTGTAAAGATGGCCTTTATATTGCAGTAATGTTCCCCATCTATGAAAAACACAGAACACATACATGAAACATACGTCTGAATGGCATCGGAGTGCGGGCGTAAGTTGGTAAGGTTTTGGTGGCCTTGCTGTGCAGACACTTAATGATAATGGTAGGGGCTCAATCCAAAGTGTCAGCAAACAGAAGATAGCAGCCCAGATGGGCTGAAGATACAGACCAATGCAATGAGGATCTTACTGGAGGGGTAGAATCTAGTGATGAGAGAGAACTTCAATGCTCAGGTGCTCGGCACTTGAGATGAGCAAGATGGGCTCTCGAACGGGCTCAGAGGGTGTGCCGAGCATAATGGAGATCAATGGAGAATACTTGTTAGACCAGCTCTTTTTGAGCACTCGAGCAGTGAAGTGCTCGTCCAACACTAGCAGAAACCTTTGGTTTAGGACTCGTACAGATGAACACTTTTTTCAGCCCATGTACCCCAGATGGACCAATCACTGGTGCACAGGGGCGATTTCTTTTTTTTCCATTGCTCTTTCATGCAGCTAAAGCCTCTATCAATTTTTTTTACTATATAAATCTGTCTCCCACCAATGGATACTAAATAATACATAATTCTGCAAAAATGAGCATAATAAACAATACCCCTAAAAAGCTCAAAACCTGCATCATCCCGACCAGGGGTGTAATAACAACAGGTGCAGGGGTGTAATCGCACCCTGGCCCTGGAGACTAGGGGGCCCTAACAGTTCCCTTGGCCTATAGAAAAAGACTTATGCTATTAAAGATTTGCAATAATTGGGGGCCCCGTTGGCGCTTTTGCATCGGGGCCCGTGAGCTTCAAGTTACACCACTGATACCAACCTGTATCCAGTGCCAAGATGACCAGGCTACATGATTTGAAATAAAATAAGTATAAAAAAAAGAGATATTTTTGTAGACTTTCCCACTAAAAAGTAAAAAAAAAAGTGTGCACCCCCCATTAGAGCAATAATGTGTCACTTATTTATCTTTTCTGCTGCTAGTGGCACTGTTCTAAAACGCGTGAGGGGCTTAGTAAGAGGGGACTTGTCCTATGAATGTATTATAATGTACATCATAGCTGAATTACACACCGCAGCTTGTCTTACTCTTGTGTAGACTTCATTATCTAGCGTACAGACGGAACAAACATGCGCCAAATAGATTAAGATGGAGAATATTCTCCATACAGTGACTTAAGGAGACCCGTCCGAGACGCGTTTGCTACGCCTTGTACTGCATGTAATTGGTTTTCTACACAATTTTTTAAAGGATCAATTTGTGACTTTTGATTAAATGTTTTAATAAAGAGCTTTTTATGAAGTTTTTAAAACATAAACTTGTCTCAGCTCACCATGTCCATGAATGTACATCAGTGCGTTTATCCCCTTCACAACCAAGGACGTATATGTATTTCCTTGGTTGTGTACCCTTCCTTTGATGTTATATCAGGCGCTGAGCTCACGTCATCACCCACAGGTCAGCTGATCTGATCAGCTGACATGTGTAGCTAAGAGCACCAATCGGATCAATGATCCAATCTGCACTGTCAATCACTGACAGCTTGTTCTAAAGCACCGTGGGCAGGATCACACTGTTCCCTGCTGGCATTGGAGGTCCCGAGATGTAATGACAGCATGAGGTCAGCTAATGACCCCTGATGATGTCATTCATCTTTATTTATGTAGCGCCTACATATTCCGCAGCGCTTCACAGTTCAGAGGTTCATATTTAAACAATCATAAGAAACAGTTATCAGAAAATACAATACAATACAAAGCGTAATACAATACAATAAATAGAGCAAAATAATGACAGCCCTGCTCATAAGAGCTTACAATCTAATAATGAGGTGGTGCAGCTCGGGAGAAGTCTTGGAGACAGGATTGGGAGGTTCGGATTAATGCCGAAGTTAGTCTAAATTCACTTCCAGAGCGAAGAGAACAGGTGGGGTGATAGACAGAGATGAGGGAGGAGATGTATGGGGGTGCTGCACCGTGAAGAGCTTTGTGGGTGAGAACAAGCAGTTTGAATTGGATCCTATAGTGTGTAGGCAGCCAGTGCAGTGACTGAAATAGAGCAGAAGCGTCCGAGTAATGGTTAACTAGATAGGTGATCCTGGCTCCTGCATTAAGAATGGACTGGAGAGGGAGAGTCTGGAGCGGGGGAGGCCAATTAAAAGAGAATTACAAAAGTCAAGGCAGGAGTGAATCAGGGCCACAGTGAGGGTTTTTGTGGTTTCCAAGGTGAGAGCGGGGCAAATTCTAGAGATGTTCTTCAGGTGCAAGCGGCAAGAGCGGGTGAGAGATTGTATATATGGGGTGAAGGAAAGATCAGAGTTAAACATAACACCCAGACATTGAGCCTGCTGACCAGGCATTATTGTGGTGCTGCACACTGAGAGGGAAATGTCAGATTTAGACAGGTTATTGGAGGGCAGGAGCAGAAGAAGTTCAGTTTTGGAAAGGTTGAGTTTCAGGTAGAGAGCGGACATGATGTGGAAACTGCAGCTAGACAGTCATTGGTGTTCTGTAATACAGCAGGGGTAAGGTCAGGGGCTGAAGTGTATAGTTGTGTGTCATCAGCATAGAGATGGTACTGAAAGCCAAATCTGCTGATGATGTGTCCAATTGGGGCCTTATAGAGAGAGAAGAGAAGAGGGCCAAGGACTGAACCCTGAGGGACCCCAATTGTGAGAGGAAGGGGGGAGGAAGTGGAGCCAGCAAAAGATACACTGAAAGAGCGGTCAGAAAGATAGGAAGAGAACAAGGAGAGAGCCGTGTCCTTGATGCTAATGGAGTGCAGCATGGAGAGTAGGAGATGGTGGTCAACAGTGTCAAAAGCTGCAGAGAGATCAAGAAGGATAAGCAGAGAGTGGTCACCATTACGTTTTGCTGTCAGAAGGCCGTTGGTCACTTTGGTGTGCGCAGTTTCTGTAGAGTGTAGGGGCAGAAACCAGACTGTAATGGATCTAGAAGAGAGTTAGTGGAGAGGTAATGGGTGAGGCGGGAGTAGACTAGGCACTTCAGGTAGTGATGGGCGAATCCTAAATTACTCGGAATCGCTTGACTCTAGCGAGTCCGAGCCCAGGACTCGCTACTCGTTGCGAGTCTAGCGAGTCCAATGTTAATGAATGGGGAAGCGAGTAATAGCGAGTAGTGTGCGATTTACAAATCACAGATGTGTCTCGGAAGCTTCAGCCTGAAGCAATCCTAGTTTTGCCATTGATTTGCATTGGACTCGTTTACTGTGCAAGTAATCGCTGGGAAACTCGCACAGATAAGAGTCCTGTCTGCTCTGTGTGCTGGCTGCCGCAGCTCCAGGGTTCTAGAGCCCGCCTGCTGCCTGATGTAGCAGAGCTGAGATTGTTCTCAGTCTGCTCATTCCCTGTGCATAGACATCTATATCTATGCACAGGGATGAGCAGAGAGGACATCGCGTTTTGGACTGCGTCGGACGGAAGAGGATTTTTTTAATTAAAGATGGAGTCCCTAATGGCTTTTTTTTTTATTTCTAATAAAAAATTTTCTCTGTGTTGTGGTTTTTTTAAAACAATTTAATAGAAATTCATGGCGGTCATGTCTAATATTGGCGTGACCGCCATAAATTTCGGGCTTATTGCCAGCTGATAGTACAAAGCTAGCCCTAACCTCTTTATTACCCAGCGTGCCACCGCCACCAGGGCCGCTGGAAGAGCGGGGTTCAGCGCCAGAGGATGGCGCTTCAATGAACGCGCCATCTTCTGGGGCGGATGCGGGCTGCAATTTGCAGCGGGGGGTGCCCAGTAAGCTTGGGCATCCCTGCGCTGCGGATTCCAGCCCCCAGCTGCTTAGCTGTACCTGGCTAGACATAGAAATTGCGCGGAGCCCCACGCATTTTTTTTAAATTATTTCATGAAATTCATGAAATAATAAAAAAAAAGGGCTCCCCTATATTCTTGTGTCTGGCCAGGTACAAATAGGCACCTGGGGTTGGGGGCAGCCCGTCGCTGCCTGCTGGATCCGGCTGGTTCCAGAAATACGGCGAAGCCCATGTAATTTTTTTTCTGAAAAATCAATAAAACAATCCTAAAAAAGGGACTGCATCTTTATTAACCCCTCGCCCATGATCCAGGGGTTAATAAAGATGCAGTCCCTTTTATTTACATTGTTTTATGGATTTGTCAGAAAAAAATTTCACGTGGGCTTCGCCGTATTTCTGGAACCAGCCGGATCCAGCAGGCAGCGACGGGCTGCCCCCAACCCCCAGGTGCCTATTTGTACCTGGCCGGACACAAGAATATAGGAGAGCCCTTTTTTTTAATTATTTCATGAATTTCATGAAATAATAAAAAAAAAAATGCGTGGGGCTCCGTGCAATTTCTATGTCTAGCCAGGTACAGCTAAGCAGCTGGGGGCTGGAATCCGCAGCGCAGGGATGCCCAAGCTTTCTGGGCACCCCCCGCTGCAAATTGCAGCCCGCAGCCGCCCCAGAAGATGGCGCGTTCATTGAAGCGCCATCCTCTGGCGCTGAACCCCGCTCTTCCAGCGGCCCTGGTGGCGGTGGCACGCTGGGTAATAAAGGGGTTAATGCCAGCTTTGTTATACAAGCTGGTATTAAGCCCGAGATTCTTAATGTCAGGCCACATTTGACCCAGCCACTAAGAATCTCCAATAAAGGGTTAAAAAAACACAACACAGAGAAAATTTTTTATTTGAAATAAAAAAAAAAGCCATTAGGGACTCCATCTTTAATTAAAAAAATCCTCTTCTGTCCGACGCAGTCCAAAACGCGATGTCCTCTCTGCTACATCCCCTGTGTATAGATATAGATGTCTATGCACAGGGAATGAGCAGACTGAGAACAATCTCAGCACTGCTACATCATCTCTGTGAGCAGGCGGGCTCTAGGACCCTGGAGCTGCGGCAGCCTGCACAGAGAAGACAGCTGGACTCGGCTCGCAAAGTAACAGCAGAATGTTCTATTCTTTGGCCTTACCCCCAGGCCTAGATGGCCTTCACTGCTTTACTCTCTAATTCACAGTAAGTAATGCATAATAGATAAGCATTATTTCTTAAAGGCACAAGTAGTATTTAAATCTATGCTATATATGCAGTACAATATAGGATACCAACACATAGATACATCTTTGAATATGTTCATATATGGATATATATTGATTTCCATAACAGGTGCAGATTTGATGCATATTTGAAGGTGCTTTGTGTCTATTTCAATAAAGATTGGATATTTTGGCCAAAAAAAAGAAGAAAAAAATATGTCAAATCCTGCTCCTCCTTCAACACTATCAATCCCTGCAGAATTTAATGCAAATTTGGCATAAAATAAGCAAGACAAATGCATAGTGCGAATACTGCTGTGTATCTACTGTGTATTTTGAGTTAACATGATGGTCAATGGGTGAGAAATGCGGTTAAGGCTAGGGTCACACTTGCATGGTGGATGCGTGTCTCCATGCGTTTTTCACACTTGTATTTTGTGAAAAACGCATGCAAAAACGCATCCATAGGCCCCAATGCAAAAAACGCATGCCCCAATGCCAAAAATGCATGGCTAAAGTGCCATGTGTTTTTTGGATGCGTTTTTGGCTCAGCACCAAAAAACACATCATGATGCATTTTTTGGTGCTTTTTCCAAAACGCATGCATTTTTGTAACATGGGGCCCTATGGGAATCGCGTGCGAAAACGCATGGCACTAAATGGTACAATGCATTTTTGCATTCATTTGGCTGCATTTTTAAGGTTGTTTTTGGCAGCCTGAGTTTTTGGGTTGCGTTTTTGCTGATACGCCTGGAGCAGCCTTAAAAAACGCAAGCAAAAACGCATGCGACAACACATGGTACCATTTAGTGCCATGCGTTTTTGCATGCGTTTCCCATAGGGCCCCATGTTACAAATACGCATGCGTTTTTGAAAAGCAACAAAAACGCAACAAAGATGCAGCATGATGTATTTTTTGGTGCTGAGCCAAAAAACACATCCAACAAACGCATGGCACTTTGGCCATGCGTTTTTTGCATTGGGGCCTATGGATGCGTTTTTCAAAAAAGACAAGTGTGAAAAATGCATGGAAAAAACGCATCCACGATGCCACTGTGACCCTAGCTTAAAGTAGACTTTATAAAAGGAGCAAATTGAAGAGGATAAAAGGTGGAAAAAAAGGATAATCATAAATAAAATAGACTTTATAAAAGAAGCAACTCTTTAGTGCAAACAGGCGAAAAACATCCAAAATTATATTAAAAAGCGTAAATGCCATAATGAATCCAATGTGCTTTTAGCGGTTTGAAATGGCCTTTTCTACATCCGATCATTTGCTGGTTAAATGAGCTCGGCGGGCAGAGGGGGGCGCTGTAAAGAGCTGGCATTTTAGCACAGAACCCCACGTTTATCATGAGCCATTTTTAGATAGGCAAACAATTGAAGTAAAGGGATATATATCGGGAGATAATCAGCCGCGGCGTGTCATTACTACACATTTATTATCGGGTTGTGCAGTCGTGTCAGCGGCGCGGCGCAGGGCCTGATAATTGCGTTCATTCATGCAGATGGTGTATTATCTGCAGCTACAGGAGGAGGATTCAGACAGTTAGAGATGCTGCTTGCCAGTGAGAGATTAGGGCCCCACTAACCCTCCGAGAATAATTAACAGTCCCAAAACCCTGGATTCTGCAGAAAAAAATCCAGCCTGATCTGTTAACTGGAGCAGGTGTAATAAGGAGATAACGGGAGCTCCAGGGATGGCTGCTGCGAGCACCGAGTACAATGGGATCCATGATAAATGTATTTATGACACCGGTGTCTCCTCCCATCCGCAGGACCGCGCGCCGCTCGCCCTATGACATCATCCATATGGATGCTGTATCGCAGCACGGAGCCCTGTCCTCCCACCTATAGATCCATGACATAATATACGGGATGTGAAATATAACACATTGCGCAGAATGAATGTATCCACTGCGGGGTTCACAATCAAATTCCTTATCTCAAACACAAACTAGGTATCATGTTATAGTACACTATGCCCAACCGAAATCACAAAGGGCTCTCCTGCTTAATACAGTAGAGGGAGCATCATCATACAGGACTGGCACCCCCCGCTGCCCCCCACCATATTGTCAGGATCAGTGAAGGTCGGATTCCTATAGAAAATACAATAATATCTTTGGCATCATTTTAATAGATGTGAATAATCTATGGGAAAAAATATATCTTCCATTTTTAAGACCTCTGTTTGCTGTCAGTCAATGGGGATCTTCTTGTTTGCACCCAGTTGCTGAAAACCAGCCTCAATAATGACCGAATGATATGTGACCATTGATCACAGTGAACTACTTCAGATCAGGGAAAGGTATTGTTAAAGGGTCCATGGGTGAACGGGATGGGTCAGTAGTGGGGGATCCTATCAGGGGCGGAACTACCGTGGTGCAGCTGGTGCAGATGCACCAGGGCCCCCGACCGGCTAGGGGGCCCCTTCAAGTCTGCAGGGGGGCCCCCAGCCGACCCCCTTAAGCCATTGTCAGAGGAGAGGAGGGTCAGGCAAAGGAAGCAGGAAGCTTCCTGCTTCCCCTGCCTGATCCCGCCCCTCCCTCTCCTCTGCCCCTCCGGCTCCCTGGAGCTCACTCGGCGCGGCTCACCAAATAGGAGCCAACGCAAACTCCTCTCCGCCGGCACCTCATCGCACTCCCCCCCCGGACAGCGCTGGTGGCCAGCAGCACCAGCAGCACCCCCCCGGTCCGTGCCGACGGCCACCAGCACCCCCCGCCAACCTCACAACCTAACCCAACCCCCCCCCCCGGCCCTCAACATGGCTGCATGGCTGCACCAGGGCCCCCTAGGGTAGCGGTCCGCCACTGGATCCTATTGATATATTTTCTGCATTTTACATATAAGAAGACCTCTCATACACTTAAAGGGGTTGTTCATTTTCAAAAAAATGTTTGCCCATAGGCTCATTTACCTTTTAAAAAAACTGAGTACACACAACCACTAATCATCCATTAGATGGGATGCAGCACAATCCATTGTACAAACACAACTTTTTTGTCTGTTTTGAAAAAATGAATATTATTTAGCCACCTTTTTTTGTAAAGAATCAGTTTTTTTCTTACTGGATCAGAATCAAATGTAAAATAAATAGTAATCAGTTACCGGATCCGTTCTCCATAGACTTCAATGTTAAAGAAACGGATCCTGCAGAAAACAATTATTTCAACACAGACAAAAAAGTTGTGTTTGCACAATGGATTGTGCTGGATCCGATCTACCAGACAATTACTGGACATGGGAATTAAGTGTTGAGCCCCAGGCTTTGGGGTATTCGGGTATCAGGCTTCAGGGGTAGCGTTGCTGTGTCACGGGAGTGGTGGCCGCGCCTGATTCCGTGTCCTGGGTGACACTTCAAAAGGGGTTATATTTACAGGGGATTTTATACACAGTTCTCGCCACCTGTAGTTTCTGGTAATGGGTCACCAGCTCCGCCACAGTCCGCCGGAGGTAGATGGTATTGTGGCTAGCTGGTAAAGTCATCTACAAGTTCATGCAGAAGAAACACAAGCAGAAGTAAAGTCACTTTTCTCCCGGGTACTTTACTGTTGGTTGTAGCAGCTTCAGTTACAGTTAACAGTTCAGCACTTTAGATGTTACACAGACAGGTAGCTTAACGGGTGGCTGCAAGTGGATCCCAGGTGGTATGGTGGAACCCTTGGTGTACCTTCGTTAACTAACCCGTGTCCGTTCTTCCCCGCTTAGGATTGATCTATATCCAGTAGCTCCGTGTAGGTAGTACCTGGAGTCCCCTCCCTCGTTGGTGAGGAAGCAGGCAGACCTCTCCGATGGCAGGGTGCTGCGGCTGATGATCAAGCCACAGCATCGGTTTGCCGACTGCAAAGCTGGACTTTGGCTGGATCCCAGGGTCCGGCGTTCCCCTGGTGGACTAGAGTATCCCCTGGAGTATGGGCGCTCCACTCTGGGGATCTCCCTTTCTTGCTAGGGCCCGGACTCCCCCGTCGGGCGCCCCCTTTCAGGACCTCCTCAAGGTCCCTTCTTTCCTCCAGTTCGGCTTGTAACCGACCCGGTGTGACCTTCCGCCTCGTTCCACTTAGCTACTCTTCCTAGAATCTTTCCTCCTTCTCCATCTCCTCCTGGTCCCTTAGCCGGGTGACCAAAAAGCAAAAACCTCCTTTGTCCTCCGACTAGCCTGTCTCAGACACTCCTTCTGATCCAGACTCACTGTCTGACTGACTCTAGTTCCCACTAGAGGTGAATTTATCCCCTCCTTGGTAATCTCCCACCCTCAACTAATGTGGGAGTGCTGGGAATGGGTCCCACCCACCAACCTAGGGTCCACCTGCAGCTGGAGCATTTACACCTCTTTTACAGTTGTAATACTCCTCTGTGGCGCCTACATTTTTGGGGCGCCACATAAGCCTGAGCTATACTTATCCTCCATAGGTCCAGCGCCGAATCTCCATGGTTGCCGCAATCTCTGTTGTTTGACTGTAGTCGTGACGTCGTATCACCAGCACAAGCTGCTGAGCTCAGTGATTGGCCGAGTAGAGACAGGGGCAAAAAGAATCAATCAAAAAAGCTTCAAAGAGTCAATCAAAAAGCTTACCAAAGGTCTGATATCCAATTGCACCTAGCGGGATACAGCAGCCCCAGTAATAGAGGCAATATAAGTGCATAATACCGATGCAGCAATCAGTCTCAACCTGCCACAACACGGTGGAGATGTGTGGTGGTATTTTATATGCACACAGATGAGGTTTCCATAGGGCATCAGCCACAGATGAAAGTATGAGGCAAAGTGTCTATATGCAGCCTATTGGTCACGCTCATACTATTAGATCAGTCAGGTTGCCCGGCCACAATACATAAGATCGTAATCCACATCAAGGCTCCTCAAGCTTACGAGTCCCTAAACACTATATTCAGAAAAAAATGCTACAAAGGAAATAAATTTAAAAAATCTATCAAAAAAGCTTCAAAAAGTCAATCAAAAAGTTCACCAGAAAGTCTGTTATCCATTGCTTTCTGCAGCAACGGAGACACAGTGCTAGACCCAGGAGAAACAGGTTCTTGTCAGGTCACTTCATTGTTACTGTTTTGCTCCTGGTGGTTGAAAAATACTTTTACTACACATCACAACCTGTTCTCACATTCCCTAACAGCTCAGTGTGTTATTAGGTTGATTCACAAGTGAAATGTCCCTGGCTTGGATCGAGGAGCAGCCATGAAGAATCTTTCCCAAGAAAAGAGATGCAGCGTCATCCAGCTCATCGATAGCAGTCTCTCGATCAAGAAAATTGCCACTCTGAATCATGGGAAGCCATGACAGTTAGAAGAATATGAAATGAAGTCAGTCCATCCATTCAAAAGACAAGCGGTGACATTCAGGCTGTATCTGTGACAAACCTGGCAGTGAGGGCGGCCTATATGCTTTGTAATTGAGAGATAACAGATGTCCATACAACGCAAGTTATACAAGGGCTAGATGGTGGCCCGATTCTAATACATCGGGTATTCTAAAATATAGAAATAGGGATTGTATGGGAAAGGCGGTGAGGGCTGAATAGGGAGGGACTTTGAGGACTGAGCAGCAGGGGTAGGACGGCATGTCAGGGGGAGGAGGATGGAGGGCACAGGTAGGGGGAGGACAGAGTGGCGGGGGAGGACGGAGCGGCAGGGGGAGGAGGATGGAGGACGGAGGAGGTAGCGGCGGGGTGGGGGAGGATGAAGCGGCACAGGCAGGGGGAGGACGGAGCGGTAGGGGGAGTATGAAGCACAGAGTGGCGGGGGGAGGAGGACGGAGGACGAAGCAGCCGGGTGGGGGAGGACAGAGCAGCACAGGCAGGGGGAGGACGGAGGATAGAGTGGCGGAGGTGAGGAGGACAAAGGAAGGAGAAGGAAGCGGTGGGGGAGGATGGAGTGGCAGGGAGAGGACGGAGCGACAGGGGGAGGATGGAGCACAGAGCAGCAGGGGAGAGGAGGATGGAAGATGAAGCAATGGGGTGGGAGAGGCCGGAGCAGCTCAGGCAGGGGGAGGACGGAGGATGGAGTGGCGGAGGGGGAGGAGGACAAAGGAAGGAGGAGGAAGTGGTGGGGTGGGGGAGGACGGAGTACAGAGCGGCGGTGGGAGGAGGATAGAGGACGAAGCGGCGGGGTGGGGGAGGATGGAGCAGCACAGGCAGGGGGAGGATGGAAATGGGGTGGCGGAGGGGAGGAGGACAAAGGAAGGAGAAGGAAGGGGTGGGGGAGGATGGAGCGGCATAGACAGGGGGAGGACAGAGCAGCGGGGTGCAGGGGGACGAAGGACGAAGTGGCGGGGTGGGGAAGGATGGAGAAGCACAGGCAGGGGGAGGACGGAGCGGCACAGGCAGGGGAAAGACGGAGGATGAAGCGGCAGGGTGGGGGAGGACGGAGCAGCACAGTCAGGGGGAGGATGGAGGATGAAGTGGCGGAGGGGAGGAGGACAAAAGAAGGAGGAAGAAGCGGTGGGGGAAGGATGGAGCAGCACAGGCAGGGGGAGGACGGAGCACAGAGCGGCGGGAGGAGGAGGGCAGAGGACGAAGCGGAGGGGTGGGGGAGGACGAAGCAGCACAGGCAGGGGGAGGATGGAGGATGAAGTGGCACAGGCAGGAGGAGGACGGAGTGGCACAGGCTTTGGGAGGACGGAGTGGCACAGGCAGGGGGAGGACAGAGTGGCACAGGGGGATAACAGAGCACAGAGCGGTGGGGGTGAGGAGGACGAAGTGGCGCTGGGGAGGACGGAGGATGAAGCAACGGGGGGGAAGAAGGAGCAGACTCACACCCACACACAGACTCACACACACACACACACATACACACACACAGACTTATACCCACACACATACACACACAGACTCACACCCACACACACAGACTCACACCCACAGCCAGACACACACACCCAGACACAGACACACACAGGGGCTCTCACCACTCCGTCCCCTGGCTGTCCCAGTGCTGGCCCTCATGCTGGCGTTGTCCTGCAGTCAGAGTAGGTGTGGAGGAGGCGGTCGCAGAGGTGGCGGTGTGCAGGATGATCCCGGGTGTCATGTGCTGATGCCACCCAGCTGCACTGACAGGAGGCGGACACCCGAGATCATCGTATGGCCGTACAGTCTGTGGCAGACTGTGCGGCCATAAGAAGCAGGAGAGTGTGGAGGAGCCGCACGATGCGCGCTCCCTGTACCCTGGAAGCACCGACCCTGGCAGCCCCCGGTGCCCAGTGTCAGTGGGTGGCTTGTGGCGAGGGTTAGTAACAGGAGGATGTCGGCCGGACCCGTGTATCCCGGCGACAGTGGCACTAACGCGCCGCTGTCGCCAGGCTGCAAATTGGCGCAAAATTTGAACTTTGAATTTGCATGCCTATTTGCATAGTCTGCGCTCATTGGTGAGCGGCCTTTGTCTGACCCGTGATTTCTGTGACTGACAGACGCCTTAGACAATTATATAGTAGATGGAATGGTGGCCCAAAAAAGGTAAAGATTAAGAAGCCTCAACTTCAATATGGTCATAAGAAACATCAGTTCGAGTTTTAAGAAAAGTATGAAAAGTAGAATATTGGAAACGGGTGATTTGGAGCGATGAGACGAAAGTCAATGGACAGCTCTGATGGTGCAAATGGGTCTAGAAGAAGCAAGGGTAGAAGGGGCTAACGGATCGAGAAATTGAAGGAACTGTCAAGTTGAGTGGAGGAAGCCTAATGATGTGGGGTTATTTCACAATCATGGTGTTGGGATACTTGACCAGGATCGATAGTCTTCTCACTGCTGAGCTATATGTGAGGATCCGACATGACACTCAAGTACTATGGGTATGAAAACTGTGGCGCACCTGCTACCAGGGTGGCCACAGGGTGAACTGCAGCCAGGTAAGGTAGAGACGGGTTGACTTAAAATACATCCACACAGATATGCACACTGACCCTTACGCCTAGGACTCTAGGTTAGGCAAGGGGTAGCAGGGGTTAAGAGTAGTGTGGGTGGAGCGTAGAGCAGCACTGACCAAGTGGGTGGAGGAACTGGAGTAAAACAAGGGAACACTAAGTTTGAGGTGGCCAGAACAGCAATACATTCCCAGGAGGAGAGGTTCCCTGGAGGACGCAGAAACCTAGTGGCAGAATTCCTAGGGGAGAAAGCTCACTCCATAGCCGGAAGCGAGGGGAAAGTAGCCACAAGCTGATACACCCCACAGCTAAGAGAAAGGTGGGAGGACAAGGGCCCGGCAGCTGTAAAGACGCTAGCTGCCCGGAGGAACCCCGTAGCTCAGACAGTGAGGAAGAGGAAGCCTGGTCATCCCAAAGCGATACCTGGGACACTGGAGGCTAGTCCGCTACAGCCAGAGAGCCGGCTCTGTAGACATGACAGGGGATACTCTAAGACCCTAATCATGAGACATACCGGCATGGGGAAGGTGCTCTATGACCTGCAGCCTACCTACCACCACGGTCTAGGAACAAACTAGCCATCAAACTAGGGCTAGTGACCCTGAGAGACAGGGACCCATCACACAAGAGACCGCAACAGGCAGACCAAACCCGTGAGTGAGAAGATAGAGAAAGGAAAGGGCCTGAAAGGACTTGAGGGAAGCAACGCAGAGGAGCTGTCTGAGCTGCATAACCCAGTTACCCAGAGCAGTACAAAAGTGTAAAGAACTGTAACTTGAAAAGAACTGTGACTGTGAAATTGTGCCTTGTCATTGCTGCTAAAAGAACTTTAAGTAAAGTACCCAGTAAGCACAACATTGCCTGAGACTGCTTCCTTTCAGCACTACAGCAGACTCCCACCTGAGGAGCCAGAGACTGCTATTCCTACACACTGGCTGGAGAAGCCACAGCAGCGAAGTAAGTATCTTGCACAGAGTACAATCCCTCACCAAACCCCTCCACCACTACACCTGCCCTGGGGATACTCAGCCATACCCGAGGAGGGCCCACCATCCACGCTGCCCCTCACCACCGTCACCAGCAGGAATACAGCAGCGGTGGTCCCACTGACCACATACCCCCGGGTGGCGTCACAACAAATCCCCTGTAAATAATCCCTTAAATTGACGCATCTGGGACAACGGGATCGGGCCCATCACCTTGACACCCCCGAAACAGTAGAACCCGGTCTCGAGTACCCCGGCCCCTAGTGTGTGACAAAAGGATGACATAGTGTTCCAGTAGGACAACGACCAGAAGCAGATTGGTGAAGAAATGGTTTGGTGACAATGAAGTAGAGATGCTGGGTAAAGCACAGCATTTACAGGCTTACAGCATGTTTTATTTGTGAAAGGGGAAACCAGAGCAATGCTATGGCTTGTGCCTTCCTAAAATTACTGTTTTACTGTAAGGTTCCAATGTGGCAGTCAGTCATGAGAAATCTAGAAAAAAAGCAATATGCTAATGAGACGGAACGTGCGCTGGGGCATATCAATGCACATGGGATTGAGAGGCCAGAATTGCTGTTTTCAGGTTTTGTACCCCTTCCCCCCAAAACAAAATGCAATAATAGATTATCAAAACAATACAAAAAATAATAGCAAAAGCAATGAAAACTGCAAATATTCACGAAACAAATCTTCATAAAGCTCCAACATTAAAAAAAATGTTATAGGTCGCAATAAATGGGGACACAAACAATTTTTCTTCTTTATAAAGTTAAGAATAATTTTAATCACTAAAAGTTTAAAAAATAAATCAATATATTTTCTATGGCCAAAATCCCTCTGTTCTGGAGAGACGTATTGCCAGGTCAGTTTTACTCCATTTTTTTTATTTTGTTTCACCATATTTACAGGGTTTTTTTTACCATTTTTCAGCACTTTAATTGGTAAAAATTATTAAAAAGTGCAACTTGTCACATAAAAAAATCAACACTTCCTACCACTACTTTGATGGAAAAATAATTTTTAAGAAAGTTATGGCTTTTGGAAGAAGGGAAGTAAAAAAACAAAAGTGTAAACATGAAAATTGGCGAGTCGGGAACGAGTCATCATCATTAATTAAGTCCTACAGAAACCTTTTAAGTATTTTGAAATATTGGATTGCATTAATGGTGGTTATCAGGATTTGTATTCTTTATCTGGACCTTTATCTCCATGGATTATCTCTGCTCACTTATCCGGAGAAGTGTTTACCTACATCTGAGACTTTTGGGAGCTGTATGTCTGGCAGTGTGATCCCAGCTGGGCAGGGGGTCTACATACAGTAGCACCCACTTTATGGCTCAGAGATAAGACAAGCTGGAGGGGAATGAAATAGAAGAGCTCAGAAGTGTGATGGCAGGATGGGATCTAGTGATGATTACTATATCAGGCATCTTAGGAGGCCACTGCTGGCAATACGTCCACTTGCAAGTATTTTGAAACAACCTGTATATGTGCATTAGAAAACCCATTCCAATAATTGACCTTAACCTCCTCATAGCAACGGCCTTCCGACTTTAGATGTCAGAAAATTAGGGTACTTATGCCTGGCTGATGTCTTAAGACGTCAGCCAGGAATAAGCCTGTAGCGCCCCCGGTGACCAAAAACCTCCGGGGTTTCAGCTACCGGGGGTAGTTGAGACCCTGCAGATTAGGAATTTTTAACAGTACCGGCCATGTAATCATGGTTATACACCGTTTACCAATGTATAACCATATTCACATGAATATACACGGCATCACCAGTAAAAGAAATTATTTCTCTGTCATGCCACAGATCAAACCTGTGACATGACAGAGATATGTCTGCACCGCTCCCCCAGTACCGGTACACATCCCCCATTAATGGACACAGCCCCCTCCCCCTAACATGGCGTCGGAGCGCACCAAAAGCAGCGCCAGCAGCCACCTCTTGCGGATTTCTCTCTGATGTGACATGGTCACACGTCACATCGAATAGAAACAACCCCCTGCCTCCCGGTCCCCAAGGTATTCCTGTCTGCAGCTCCGATCCTCACCGTGCCCCGTCATCACCGCTGTCATTATCATCATCTCCCTCCCATCTGACAGGTCAGATGAGAGGGAAATGAGCCATTCTCCACTGTCCTGCCTCCCTGCCCGGTCATTCCAGCCCACCCCCACCCCCAGTCATCCCCTGATACTTACCCTCATTCTCTGTAGCCCTCAGTGCAGCTCCCGCTGCTCTTTCAGTCCCCTGGCTTTTGGTTCCGTCAGGCGCATGCACAGACAAAGCAGAGACTGCTCTGTATGAGCATATGTGGCACCCCTGCGGGGATTGCCACAGGGCCCACTGGTGCGGGGAGGGATATACACCTTGGCACACACAGCACCCAACACTTCCCACCCCAGGCCTGGAGGGGGAGCCTCCACTGGCTGTCCTTATGCCAGATCCCCTATAAAGGTCCAGGTCTGAGGGAGGAGTCAAGTAATAAAAAGTGAGCAGTAAGTCAGTGAGTTAGGTCAGCTAGGACTGAAGAGCCTAGAGGAGCTGGTTACTGTAAATTAGGCCTAGAACCAGAGAGGACCGACCCAGCTGCACAGCGGCCTAGAGAGAAGGACGGAGGCCAGTGGGAGCACAGGAAGAAGAAGAAGGGAACATAGTGGTTACCCTTATAGTTCATCCGGACGCCGGAGTCCGTACCTGCCATTAACCACTTGTGGCAGAGAAACTCCAGAAGAACCAGGAAGATCTAGTTCCCCTGAAGCTCAGGAAGCACAGTGCCCAAACGTGACAAGCTTTGGACCAGGGACCCCAAGAAAAGAATAAGGATCCCAAGAGGAGGTCCTCCCCGGCAGTTGTGGAAGGAGCATCCTGAGGAGAAGAGAGCGGCAGATCTAGATTCAGGCAGATCTAACCAAATCATCGCATACACAGACAGAGGAGGCCTCACAACTCTCCAAGGTGGACATCCCAAACCGCACCGGCCACTTGGTTACCCTCTTGGACAGTACCTGCACAGTGACACCAGTAAAAAGTACTGAAACAGAGTACAGAGAGTGTGTGTACCTGATTCCCCGCCGCCACCTGCAGCAATTACAGCAGGACCACAACTATAAGTCCCCTTATCCATCCCGCCGCACTGAGGAAAAGCTCCACCTGTAGGGAGCTATACAACCTCTGCAGCACCACACCATCACCTCAGCGCTGCAGCGCTGGTAACTGCTTACCAGACACCACAGGTGGCGTCACGTATAATCCCCAATCATCATACCATTCAGCCCCCATCTGCCATTGAGTGCCCAGGGCACGGAACTGGGACCCGACCAGCCATGATCCCCACTGAAGGCACCGTCCTGGTATCCGAGTAACCCCTTCCCGCCACCCCGACTCACATAGAATGATAGGTCGTGATTTCAGTGAGGTCATGGCAGGTCACCATCCTTGGTTCATCCATGATAGGATCACAATTGACCCTCTGTGAACCAAGGATTATGACCTGACATGACCTTACTGAAGTCATGATCTGTCATTCTTCAGGAAGGATGCCTGTTTTTATGCATATGGGGGATGCCCCCATATGCTGTAAGAGATTGGAAATCATCTAGAGACCTCCCACTGTACTATGTCGGACCTTCCCACTGGACTACGTCAGATTTTATTTTCCAATAAATTGGGGAAAGAGGGTTCTTGGGGAGTGTTTCTTCAAATAAATATTTTTTGTGATTATTTGAGTCCTTACTGATTTGGTTAGTAACGTCGGGTATCTAATTGACGCCTTAGCGTTACTAACCTCTGGGCTTAGGACCAGTTGTCAATATTTAGCTGGCATTAACTCTGTTATTACCCAGTCTGCCACAGCTACATGACAGCTGGAAGAGTCGGATACAGCTCCAGAAAATGGCGCATCTAGCGCCATTTTCTGGGGTGGCTGCAGACTGCAATTTGCAGTGGGGAGGGGTGGCCTAGAAAGCTTGGGCCTCCCTATGCTGAGGATTCCAGCCCCAGCTGGCTAGTTGTACCTGGCTGGACCAAAAATATAGTGAAGCTCCAAGTCGTTTTTTTTAATTATATCATGAAATAATTAAAAAAAAAGGGCTTCCCTGTATTTTGGGTTTTCAGCCAGGTAATACTAGGCAGCAGGAGTTGGTGGCTGCCACATAGGTGCCTGCTGTACTGGCTGGCAGCAAAAAAAATTGAGAAGCCCCATGTCGAATATTTTAAAAACTTAATAAAGAAATAATACAAAAATGCAGGGAGGGGAGGAGACATCCAGGACAAATTTTCAATATGACGACCTATTGTTAGCAAATTCTGTGAAACAGCTGTAGGTTCCAAATCCTCACTATACCCCTACATATAATCCTTGAAAGGTCTAGTTTGAAAATTGGGTCACTTGTGGGGGGTCTCTGCTGTGCAGGATCCCTAGTGACCCTGCAAATGTGACATGGTGGCTGTAATCTATTTCAGCTTTTCCAATATTCATATATTGCTCTGTCCCTTCTGAGCCCTCCCATTTGTCCAAACAGAACATTTTAGCTACTTGTGGGGTATTGTTGTGCTCATAAGAAAGTTGGTAACAAACTGTTGGGTCCAATATTTGGTGTTACCTCTCATAAAAGTGAAACTTTTGGTGCTAAAGCAACACTTTTGTGAAAAAAAGAGAATTTTCAATATGATGACCTATTGTTATCAAGATATGTGAAGTAACTGTGGGTTCAAAATGCTCACTATACCCCAAGATAAAATCCTTGAGGGGTCTAGTTTCCAAAATTGGGTAATTTGTGTGGGGTTTCTGCTATTTAGGTACCTTAGGAGTCGGGGATATGCAAGATGGTACCTGTCATCTATTGAGCCAAATTTGCTTTCCAAAATTCAATTAGCGCTCCTTCCCTTCCGAGCCCTCCCGTTTGTTCAAACAGTGGTTTCTGACCACATGTGGGGTATTGACGCATTAAGTAAAAAACTGAGTAACAAATATTAGCATCCAATTTGTCATGCTATCCCTTGTAAAAGTGAATTCATTGATGCTAAAGCAACATTTTTAAGTAAAATATAAATGTATCTCTTTTTTTATTTCACTTTGCATTCATTCCTTTGAAGTACATGTAGGGTTAATAATCTTCTTGAATGTGGTTTTGAGTAGCTTGAGGGGTGCAGTTTTTGGAATGGTGTCACTTTTGGGTGTTTTCTGTCATATACATCCCTCAAAGTCACTTCAAATGTCATGTGGTCACAAGAAAAAATTGTTTTGTAAATTTGATGTAAAAATTAAAAATTGTTGATGAGTTTGAATCCTTCTAACTTCCTATCAAAAAAATTGTGTTTCCAAAATTGTGCTGATGTAAAGTAGACATGTGGAAAATGTTATTTATTAACTATTTTGTTTGACCTAACTCTCTGGTTTAATGGAATAAAAGTTCAAAAGCTGAAAATTGCAAATATTTTTTGAATTCTTGCCAAAATTCAATTTTTTTCACAAATAAACACAAAAAATATTGTCATAAATTTACCACTAACATGAAGTCCAATATGTCATGAAAAAAAACATTCTTGGAACCACTGGGGTCTGTTGAAGTGTTCCAGAGATATAAACTCATAAAGGGACACTGGTCAAATTTGCAAAAAATGGTCTGGTCATTAAGGTGGAAATTGGAAATTGTCTCAGTCACTAAAGAGTTAAAAAGAAGACACTAAAGAGAAAGCAGTGTCTGGCATAGGCCCTCTAGAACAAACTGTTTTTATTTTTTTATTTAATGGCGTTCACCTCAATCTGGAGCCATGGTGACTTGATGGATGAACGCTCTGTAGGACGATCCGTCTTGTGCCAATAGGTCTACCAGGGTCTTCTCTAAGTATAGATAGGTCCAACAGGGTCTTTTCCAAACCTAGATAGGTCTACCAAGGTTTTTTCCAAGCCTAGATAGGTCAACTAGGGTCTTCTACAAGCATAGATAAGTCCAACAGGGTCTTTTCCAAGCCTAGACAGGCCCACATGGGTCTTTTCCAAACCTAGATAGGTCCACCAGGGCCTTACTGAAGCCTAGATAGGTCTATGACTATGAAAATTGTAGATTCACACTGAAGGCATCAAAACTATGAATTAACACATTTGGAATTATATACATAACAAAAAAGTGTGAAACAACGGAAAATATGTTTTATAATCTAGGTTTCTTCAAAGTAGCCACCTTTTGTTTGATTACTGCTTTGCACACTCTTAGCATTCTCTTGATGAGCTTCAAGAGGTAGTCACCGGAAATGGTCTTCCAACAGTCTTGAAGGAGTTCCCAGAGATGCTTAGCACTTGTTGGATAGTAGGACTATCAGCTGTGTATCCACCAGATTTCTGCGCAACACAACTGATGGTCCCAACCCCATTTATAAGGCAAGAAATCCCACTTATTAAACCTGACAGGGCACACCTGTGAAGTGAAAACCATTTCCGGTGACTACCTCTTGAAGCTCATCAAGAGAATGCCAATAGTGTGCCAAACAGTAATCAAAGCAAAAGGTGGCTACTTTGAAGAACCTAGAATATAAGACATATTTTCCGTTCTTTCACACTTTTTTGTTAAGTATATAATTCCACATGTGTTAATTCATAGTTTTGATGCCTTCAGTGTGAATCTACAATTTTCATAGTCATGAAAATACAGAAAACTCTTTGAATGAGAAGGTGTGTCCAAACTTTTGGTCTGTACTGTATGTGGCGCCCCGGGGTCCGGTTACCACAATACAAGCTTGGAAGGAAGGCAAGGCATTCACCAGGTAACACACACACACAACACATTCCTAACTCCAGGCCAGAAGGGGGAGTTCTAAAGCCCGGGTTCCGGGCAGGTCCCCTATAAATTCTGGTCTGGGGGAGTGGTCGGGCAGTTCAGTTCCCGGGAGGACTGTAGAAGACACCCTATGGACGGAGCCATGCCAGGCTTGTCCTAGGAGACTGATGAGACCGTGTGTGAGACCCGTGGTGGGGGTTTTGGGGAAGTGGAGGACTAGGTCCGGGGAGTGGAGCCAGTGCCAATTAGCCCCAGTACCTAGTGCAGTACGGTCCCCGGAGGCCGAGGTCGCCAGGAATTCTATATCCAGGAACTAAACACGGAGGGTGAGTAATTTCACGTTGCCTGCCCAACCTGAGGCTAGAAGGCACAGCTGCATAATAGGGCTCAGAAGACCCAGCTAAGACGCCGAACCATCAGAGAGCTCGCACCGCCTGTCACACGCTGAATCCTGCACCCTTAACGTTCTCCATTGACATAGACTGCATCCCTATACTTACTCTGGGGGACCAAGCCCTACCCGTGGAGGCTCACCATCCCGGCTGCCCCTTCATCATCATTCCCTAGAGACCTAGACGGCAGCAGTGGCTTTACTAGTCACAACCCACGGGTGGCGTCACAAATAACTATAAACTCTTTTTCCCCAGTCTATACTATAAGCTCTTTTCCCCTTTTTATTGTCACACCTGGGACCACGGACCGGGTCACGTCACCGTGACGACCCCCAGCAGCCCTAGAGGACGACAGGGTTCAGTCTCGAGTACCCCCGTCCCGGGGTGTGACATATATATTAGCATTTAGGGCCCCAATTCTTCAAGACCGACATTTTGTACTCCAGCTTTGATGAATAATGAACCCTAAATTCAGCTAGTGATGCCACCATAAGACATGTACTCCAGTCTGGAGGTGGAGTATATTTCTATGTTTATGAAGTAAAAAAAAACAGGCACCCGAAGACATTAATGGCACATCTATGACCGGTCTGGTTTTGCCTCTGCGAATCTAGGTGCACCTGGGAATGTTGTTGCACGCAAATGTGAAGACAAACCACGTTGCTCAGGAAGTAGAAAAAAGAAAGTCTGCACTCACCAAATGGTTGGAACTCCGTTTATTCAATCTGTCTTGCAGGCAACATTGTGGGATGATCAATGCGGGGAGAGGGAGTGAGGAGTCGGCAGATTATGTAGTTTTGGCATAGTTTTTGTTTATGGGGCATATTTTGACTTGATATAATGTAGTAGTCAAACTTGGTGCAGTTATTCAAGCTGAAATGCTCAAGAATGAAGATACTGATTCTTTTTACACATGAAAAAAATGTAAAAACACCACGTGCACTAGAAGTTCTATGAACAGTAAGCTTATTAAAGGGATACTCCAGGGAGATAAATAAAAGCTTCCACAGTCCATGCTCTCATAAGCTATGAAGATGAGATGCCCAGTGCAATTCTATTATCCTTACAAAACCTGTAATTCAGTGTGACAGAAGCTGCTGTCTTTGCTCTCCTTCCCCTCTGGGACATTACATTCCCCATTAAAGGTTGTACTCTGTCCATTTATAGGCTAAATGCAGAAAACCAGTTATTATCAGGAGACTGGTTGTTACTAACAGCAGAGAGCATGCACCCTGATGTGTGAACTAAGGTCCCCGGGGAAGTGGGGACAAGTGAGAGCAAATCCTGTCACACTAAATTATAGGTGTTGTAAGGATAATAGAACTGCACTGGGCATCTCATCTTTATAGTATATGAAGGCATGGACTGTGAAAGCATTTTTTATTTCCCTGCAGTGCCTCATTAAGAATATTTGTAGGGGATTTTCATGTGGATTGTTGAGCACAATGTCTTCCTTAGTGTAAACTTACAATGACGATCATCTTTCCACCAGAGATTGTGCACATGTATCTTGACATATTAATACCCTTGAATAGTGCTCGGGTAGACCTTTCAGGATATGTAAAAGTCATGAATGTACTCTGTTTAGTTCTCTTGCTAAAAGCACCTTAACACCCAGCAGGCTGATTGCTGTAAAAGTAATTGATCTGACTCCTGGAGTTTTAGTATGTAAATGTTATTTAAATATCTACGCCTATCCAAGCTGGAATTCTGTCCCTCCCCTCTGCTGAAGTTACCCTGAATCTCAAGCTTCCGCAGGCTGCTGGGGAGGCGTTGAGAGGGGGGAGGTGTTTGTGCTAAAACTCTTGTAGTAACATCACTATCCTGTGCAGCCTGTGAGAGATTTACAGTATGTTTATGTGAACATTTGTTTTCCTGCACACATGTAATGTGTGTAGCTGCTGAGCAAATGATCAAATGTCCGTATAAATATGAAAAAAATATTTCAGAGCACACACTACACACATTATTATTATTATTATTTATTTATATAGCGCCATTATATTTCATGGCGCTTTACATGCTAAAAGGGCAGACTAGGACAACTAACATAGTAACAATACAAGTAACAATAAATGTTGACAATTCGGTTGTAAGAGGAGAGAGGGGAGAATGCTCTAGATAAACACAATGAAGATCTCAGAGCTGCATCTTCAATGAGCCCACACTTCCTCCCCCTCCTTTATCTACTGTCTGTAATGAGTGACACAGCATGGAGATCGGAGGACAGGACAGTGTAGTGATGCATGAATATTCATTCCTTGGGGAGTGTGCAGCAGAGAACTAAGTGACCACTCACTGTGATTGACAGGTGGAATTAATATTTTATTTTGAAATTTACACAGGACAGGAGGGAAATATAAATAATAGAAATACATGAATAGAGGGAACTTAGAGTGAGTAATTAGATAATGATATCAATTACATATGGATTTTTGACCTGACAGATTCCCTTTAAGGTCATAGATTTCTGTGGACGTTGAAATTCTGTTCACTAACTGTACCTCTACTGGTTACATCTCCAGATCATCCAGGGTTTAAATAAAGCCTTACCCCCTATTGGACCAGGGGTCCTGGAAAATTCAGGATGCTTGCATGTATGTAATCCAGGACATTTTAATACTAATCAAGAACTCCAAAAATTGTCCTCAACGTCTTGACCCTGAGGCCTTTATCAACGGTAATCTGAAAGAGATCCGTTGGTATGAAATGGTGTTGAGCGTACGGCGATAAATGCATCATCATACACTCACCACCATTTACTACCAATGGATCTCTTCCAGATTACCCTTGATAAAAGCCTCAGGGCTGAAACATTGGAGTCAATTTTTCTGTTTTCTTTGTCAGTATTATTAAAATTTCCTGGACTTCGTAGACAATTTTGTCTTCTAATATTGTGCTGAAGATTATTTTGTATTTTAGATATTTATATTTTTTCTTCAGTGTACATAATATTGTAGGAGGGTATTATTCCTTTCCTCATTTTGACATGTATTTAACATATGGGAAGGGGAATATTTATATCATATAAGGTTGTCCCCTACTTAGGACCTGAATAGTTGCAAGTCACTGAATGGCCATCATAATACACTACAGTACATTTACCTTGTACTGACTGATGCCCAGACAGAGTACAGCCTGTGGCAAAAATGGCTGTCTGATGGGGTCTCAGATGTTAGGCGCATGGTCATCATCTGATTAGTGTGACAACCTTACAGTGACACCTATGCACCTATACAATTTCACATCCTCAGTCTGCTACTGTGTCTTCTGCTTCTGCCACCAGGATCTGCTGTGTCCACTCCAAAGGTGTGGCTGGTGATGTGGTAGTCTGACTTGTGGATGTGTTTGTATGGCTGCCCAGCTGCTGTCATTAACTCTGACTTCAGCCAATTAGGACGTATTGCAGTCTATTTGAATCCTCTGTGTGTTGCTGTTGGTTGCCAGATATACTCCCTGGTGTCTTGGTATTCCTTCATAGTATTATTGATTTTCCAGATTGACCTCTACCTGTTTTTGTACTATTCTCCAGCCTAATGATTTTGTAGTTTTCTAACCACTCGGCTTTGACCCTGCTTAGCGACTTTTCTATTCCTGGACTGCAACTTATCTATGGGCAACAACTCCTGGGATCCTGCAGTAAAGACATATCCCTGTATAGGGGTTAAGAAGTGTCTGGGTATCTCGGGATTTTGCCTGACAGTGTGGCTTGCGGTTAGTCTGTCCGGTATTCCCCTTTTCACCTGTAATTTGGACAGACGTTACATACAGAGGTCGGAAAGCGCTAGGCATCCCTGTTAATGACTGTTACATTCATAAAGTCCTTTTTTTTTGTTTCTTAATCTCGCCACCTTTTCATCAGTTTGTCTTACGAGACGTTGCGTTATCAGCCTGTGATGTTATCAGGAGGGCCCTGCGGTCCCACAAGTGCAGGCTCTTACATGCTATCAGTGTCTGGCTCAGCAAGAAGATACTTTCACAATTCCCATCTTCCTGTCAGAAGCCTCCAAACCCACTATCATTACAAATACACACGCCATGTCTCTGCGATACTTGGAGATACAAGAGGCTGATTGCCACCACTAAGTTGACAGCATGCAGAGCGCGCAACAAATGGGCCTGCACAAGAATTAGCCACCAGGTATTCTTCACTGTCTGCCATGGTGCTTGTGATCAGCAGGACATCTCCACAGCCTGGATGGAGGACATCGCTCATTATTCACATTGCAGCAGTGAAATACAACTGCTTTTATGGTGTAATATTTGCCCGGTGTCATGGATGAGCGTCATCAGCTCAGCCGATCTGGACAGTTGGCCTTATCTGCTCCGAACACTGACATACAGAAGATATTGTCGTCATGTAATACACATCACATGGCCCCGGTTATGTGCAGATAATAACTGTATTCTAACCACCCTGTTCCCTATTTCAATCTTTCTTACGAAGTTTATTTTGTAATTTATTGGCTTTAGTGACCACAGGGACATTTATACAGATAGGAGCACAATGTTGGCTTAGAAATGCAAAATTATTACTCTATACTAGTGTCCATTATATTAGAAAATATAGTAAAAGACCTCTGTTGCCCATGGCAACCAACCACTTTAAAGCTTTTATGGTACGTTCTGTGCAACCAATCATAGAACAGCTCTTATGTTATGTGCTGCTCTGGAAAAATGAAAGCTGTGCTTTGATTGGTTGCAAATACTGTTTTATTTTAGAGTTCACAGGGATATTGTCATGAAACTGTTAATCATGAAATATGTCTGTGTTCCCCGACGCAACCAATCACAGCACAGATTCCTTTATTTCTAAGCTTCATTTAATCTCATTTTTTGTTTGATTTTTTTTTTTGTCAACTTTTTATCAGTGCATTGAATGAGATTTTCCTCAATTTTTATGCCGCATGTCAGTTTGTAAGGCTCATTCAGAGATACATAGAGCTCTGCTCCATATTCATGCACAGCTCAGCCACATACTGTGACGATGGTCTCTCTTAACGGGGAGCCTTGTGACTGCTTTCAGACCTCTGTCTCATGTCTATATTGAGACTTCATGTTAAATATTCTTTTATCCTTTGGCAGTTGAGGAGTTAATGTCAGTCTCTGCTGCCAGCAAGCTAGCTAGGTCTTGTCCAGGTGTGGCCATTCTGTGATTACTCCTTCCCCTTTATATATTGCATGGTTCCAGAATGCTGTTGCTGGTGATTTAATTCATTCTGGCTAAAGCTTCCTAAGGAGAAGGAAGCTCTCTGGAGAACCTGTGGAGAACCATTGCTAAGCCATTTGCTGTCCAGGAGAAGTGGCAGCAGGCATGAAGTTGTTTTTGCTGTTCCCTGTCTGTCTCCCCTTCCCCTTGTCTCCTTTATTGTAGTGGATGGGACTAGTGCTCCTGCTGGACTTTCCCTATTGAGGGCTAATATCAGGGCCAGCGAAGGACCTAGGTATCCTGCTCAGTGAAAAGTTGAAAGAGGTCGTATAGGGAGGGTAGGGAGATCAGGGCACAGCCACAAGTGGACGCAGAAGGTCACCTCTCCCCTGTTCCCTATGAGCAGGGCCCTGTACTGTATTTATCCCTCTGGTGTTTCCCTGTCTGTTGTTTTCCATTGCGCACTGGACACCGTAGGTCCATGCTCACTGTCATGCACAGTTGCTGGACATCCCCCTTATTCCAAGCATGACACATACACACAGGTCTGCTACATGCACACACAATTCCAAAAATTCAAACCCAGGAGTCAGGCCAATATAATAAAAAATATAAATGTTTTTATTTATCAAATATCAAACACTGATAAAAATGGAGATATACAAAAAGCACCCACAGGACAGGAATTACCCCACTTGGTGCAATTATACTCATATAAATTACACAGAGTTCAAAGTCTTATTCCATACACAGTGTACAGAGCTATATAAATCAGTTCACAAGCCCCACAATGAACCTCTGCCAGAACAGCATAAATGACAAGTGCCACAGTTAAACCAAGGGGGTAAAGATGTATTACCTGCCTGGGTGCCCCCCTAACGCGTGTTTCGCGTTATCTTCGTGTGAGGAGGGTATATGCACACACAACTCCACTAAATGCACAGCTATGATGCATACACACAACTATCTTAGCCTGGCTTCACAATGCGGTACAATCAGGTCCGGGACTGTCCGGGGTGAACCGGACAGCCCCGAACCCAATTTTGCGGTAATGTTGCCCTATGGGGCTGGATGGAGCCGGGTGGCAGCTATCTGCCATCCGGTTTCCATCTGTCCAGGAGGATCCGGGACAATTCGGATTTTTCTCCCGGACACAAAAACATTGTTTGCAACGTTTTTGTGTCCAGGGCGAAAACCCTGACCAAATTGGATCCTCCCTGATCCGGGGCAATCCGGCGCTCCCTAACATGGGAGTCTATGGCGCTGGATTGCCCAGATCCAGGAGGATCCGTGAGGATCTGGGAATCGGACACCGACGGCTGCAGTTCAACGTGACCTACGCTGAACGTCAGCACCAGGGACCTGTCCCCTGTGAAGTGGTTCAGCACCATTTCAGCAGGGGACAGCTCCCTCAGCTGCGCTCTGCAGACTCCTACAAACAAGATTGGAGGGCATATTAACCCTCCGATTCTATTTGTCTGGAGCTGTCAGGCTGTGACTGGTGCCTCCTGTAAAGCACCGGACACAGCCTCACAGGGCAAAAAACGTGAAAAACATGTTTTGAAGCCGGCCTTATATAAACACACTCAGTTCTGCTAGGCACATATCTCTGTTACTGCAACACACACAGCTCTGCTACATACGCACACAGCTCTGCTACATACACACACAGCTCTGCTACATGCACAAACATCTATACTATACATACGCAGCTATGCTACATGCACACCCTCAGGTCCACTGTATATTCACACACCACTCTGCTACAGCAACGAATATAGCAGCTTTGCTACTTACACACACATCTTTGCTATGTTCAGACAGGTCTGCAACATACACACATTTTTGTAACATCTGCACATAGTGACGCTAAATGCAAACAGCTATGATACATGCACACACTCAGCTCTACTGTACATACACACCACTCAGCTACATCAACACAAATAACTTTGCTACATACACATATCTTTGCTACATGCACAAACAGCTATGCCACATGTGCACACCTCAGCTGCACACTTAGTAATGTGCAGTTCCTTGTGTCTTATTTTCTGTGTTGCACCGATCAGATGTGTCAGTCAATGTCAATGTCTTAGTTAAATAGAGTGATTTCCAAAATCACAGCATTTTCTTTTCTTGTTCAATGTACAGATAAAAACTCTGCATGGAGCGACAGTGCCTGCACCCAACACTTTACAGGGCTTATCTCAGGACATAATGAAAGTTTTTTTTTGTCATGGTATATCGGGTGTAATTGTGCATATGAGTCGCCCACTGGGACGTCTTGATGTCATCTGGGCTGGCTGGGTGGTCATGGTGACGTGACCTGGCTCCGTGATCCCGGCGGTCAATAAAAGGGAATTAATAGCTTTCAGAGAATAAATCGTGATGCCACCCAAAGTGTGTGGCTATTTGGGACCACCGCTGCAGTCGGGACCCCTGGGGATGATGATGGTACAGCAAGATGATGAGCCCTCTATGGGTAGGTCTGTTCCACAGGGCTTCCGAGTATGTGGTGTAAGGGTAAAGTCCCCAGTACTTTTAGGCAGCATCCACAGTCTATGCACTGTTGCAGTTACCTTCCCGCAGGCAAATAAACAGAGTCCACACAGTACTGGGCTTTACCGGTCTTTACTCTCAACTTCCAGCCATACAGTTCACAGTAGCTATCCACAGTTCACAGCGGACCCGGGCTCTCTCAGCAGCTGGGATGACTTGTCTGCGGCACTCCCTTTCTGTGTACTTCTCGGGCCCTCTCACTCTCCATTCCGCATGTGAGTTACAGTCCAGCTGTCACAGGCTCTCAGTGTTCTACCCCTCTGGGTCACTAGCCCTAGTTCCATGGCTTTTCCTTCACCACACCAGAGGTTGGGTCTCGGAACATAAAGACCCCGCACCTCCCTGGAGTTTCTGTGGTTGGGGCCTAAAGCTTCCCGGCCACATCTACAGAGCCGGCACTCTGGTCCTGGCCCAGCCACCAGTGTCCCGAGCAGTCGGATCCACCTGGCTCCTTCAGTCTTTCCTTAGTCTCAGCCTGGGTCCCGGACTGACCTATGGTGGCATCGGCTGCCGGGCCCCAATATTCTCAGCTTGGTCTCAGTCACTGGTTAGCTGATGGGTGTCTCTGCTTAGGTGTCTCATTCTCTCTCCTGATGAACCCCAAGAACAACCAACTCTAACTTGGTGTTCTTGGGTTTTATTCCAGTTTCTCCACCCCTTTCCCGGGTTCTGTTCTACGTTCCACCCTCCACTTAGCTCCTCCCACCATCCCTTGCCTGACATGAAGTAACTTTGGCTTAGAATTGTAGTATGTCTGTGGGTGTTGGTGCGAAGTGACCGACTTACCAATCCCAGCTGCTATGCTCTGTTGTGGCCAGCCGTACGCAGGGGCGCCACACATATAGTGCTATATATATATGTATCTGTCTTTTTAAGACACATGCATATTACAGAGTAAATCTCCTCCTTAGTCACACCTGAGAGGGACTACTAGAGTGTGGCTACTTTCCTGGGTGATTTTGTATATGTGTTCCTTGTGGTAAATATATGACCTAGTCTCAGCTTTCCAGAGGCTGGAACTTTGAAACAACCCCTAGAACTCAGCTCAATAACAAAATCAGCTCTGCTACATCTGCATGTTACCACAATTCCTCTGCAAAGAGATATCGCCATGTTTGGTATCTGCTGTGCTGAACTGTCAGTAGTTGGTTGACAGCTCAGGCTTCTATTCTGGTTCTGGGAGGTGCTGGGTTGCTCAGATGTTCCATCTTTCCTGTGATTGCTCTGCTACTTTACTGAGAAACCTCTCCCAGAACCCTGCCAGTTATACAGTCTATTTGAGTGGTGCTGTTTGCCTGCATTCCTATAACTGTCTAGTTCTGATCATTTTTATCTTACCCCAGACTAATGCCTGATTATTTTTTTTGTCTGCTCCCTATACTTCTTGTGGTCTACTGTTATTTTGACTCAGGACCGTTGACCTGACTACACCTCAGTTGACTCCCTGGATTCTCTTTGTGCTCTCCTGGAAATCTGACCCTGGACTGTTGCCTGACTACGCTTCTGTCTACTCCCTGAATACTATGGGCTCTCCTAGAACCTGACCCACGATTACCTGACTTCCCTGCTGTCTATACTCCTGTAAGTAGTGACTGTGTCACATCCTACCCATTAGTAGTGACTAGCGTCACACATGTACAGTTTATGGTATGTTGTTATATAATTTATTTTGTTAAAAAAAAAACATTTTGAGAAACAAAATTAATTTATTAGGATAAAATTGAGGTCAGCAAAGTATTTACAAAATGTGTACAGATATTGATGTATCATCATCAGCCAATAACACAATAATCATTTACAATAGCATAGAGTACTGACATATAAGCATACAACCTCTCTCAAAATGTATTGGCTGATAACATATAACACTAGCTTTCTATAGTAAATGTGTACACAAAGATTTTAATACAATGATTACGGTATTTCTACCAGTCACAGAGACATTTTCCTTATTACTGGTGTTTGGGTGGAGTAAGTCAATATTGAGAATTTTGGGGATCTCCAAAAGAAATGTTCTGCAGGAAGCTGCCACTGCCTGGAAAGAGGTGGTGGAGGGGTGAGTCAAGGGGGGGAAGGGTTAAGTGGTGCAGAAAATCCCTGTAAACGTTTAATAAGCTCTAAGATCTACCAAGTCAAGATATGTACCTCCGCTGCAAGTAAATAAGCTTCTTAAGCACTAATCAATAACTGAGCTGTGAGAAAGTGCTGAGTCCAATGTTTAAAAAGTTTCCTGAAGCTGCATTCCTATTAACAGACCGTAGTACGTGGGCAGAACATTTACCTGGTGTTATCCTGATCTGATCAGCATTATAAGATGAAGAAATCCTATTTTGCTTCACCTTAAGGTGCCGTTACACCTGCCGACGCCGACGAAGATGTCGGTGGCGACTAGTGGGTGCGCGCACGTTTTTGGCGCCCCGCCAGCGTCGCTGTCCCCCATTTACATGGGGCGACGCCTCTGGCGGCGCACCGGTGAGCTGACAGGCGGCATCGCCACCGGGGTGTCTCAAAACCCCAGCGGCGATGCAGCACAATGGGAGCCTATTTCTCCCATCGGCTGTCAGGTCGCCGGCAGCCGGTTACATGGGGCGATGTGGACGCATCGCCCCAGATTGGCCACCTGGTTTCACATCAATGATGTGAAACCAGGCGACCTCTCGGAGGCGCTGACATTGCCCCTTTACATTAGGCGACGTAGGGGTGATGTTGCCGCCGATAGGCCACGTCCCTACATCCCCTATGTAATTGGTGGCGATGTCGCCACTTGTGACGTGGCCTTTATAATGCAGAAAAGGTTCTCCTGATGTAAAATCTAACCAGCAAACCCCCCCCACCTACTAAGTGCCACGTGACATTGTAGTGGGAGGGGAGGGTCTCTACTGCATTTTGATGTTATGAAGATAATTAGATATCACAAAGAGAGATGAGCGGACCCATTGGGGTTCGAGCTTTGGTAGTTCAGCCAAGTTTTTTTTTTAAATGAAGTTCAGGTCCTAAACTTGGACCGAACCTCATTGAAAGTCATTGATTGGGCAGACCAGCTGTCCGCCCACATAAAACAAGCCATACACAAACTACTTACGGGATCACGAGGGCGGGAGTTTGTCATATTTTTGTTTGACAGACCCACTAGACTCGATAATGCTGATTTAACCCACCCGTATGAGCCAAACAATGCAAGCGGATAGCACTGGGCCGAGCACCAAGTGTACCCGAGCACCGAGTGTACCCAAGCACCAATTGTACCAAAGCACCGAGTGTACCCGAGCACCGAGTGTACCCAAGCACCAAATGTACCAAAGCACCGAGTGTAACTGAGCACCGAGTGTACCCAAGCACAGAGATGTTCGTTGAATTGCTTTGAATACGCCAAGCACCCAAACTCCGAACCTGAACAGGTTCGCTCATCTCTAATTACAACATAATGGAAATACCTCAATATTTTGTCATAAAGAGCCACTCTAAGGCATTGTGCATACAGTGCGCCATTATCGTGTTTTTTAGTTGAGATTTTTCATAAAACTAGAAACAAATCCTGATGCAGCAAAGTCATTGAGGAACCTGAAGTCTCCTGCACACGTTGAGAACTTTTTCCTGCAGATTTGGAGATTTATCATTTGCAGCATGTCAATTCTTAACACGTTTTTTGCAGCATTTTTTCACCATTGACTTTAGTTTTAAAAATGCAGGTAAAAACACATACAAAAACACGTTTTCACTGCTGCTTTTTTTCCTGCCAAGAAAGAGATGCAGAAATTTCTACACCAAATCTACATCTCCTAGCAGAAAAGGTACCAAAAACATAATGCACATTTGACGCGTTTTGATTCATTTTTTTTGCATGCATTTTTCACACATTTGGGGTGGGAAAATGCTGCATATATGCTGCAATAATTGACTTTATGCAGATTTATTTCAGCAATGCAAGGGAAAAAAGCAACATGTGCACAAAACTTCAGGATTCCCATTGACTTTGCTGGCATAAGGACTTGAATGCAGTTTTTTTAACAAAACTGCATTAAAAACGCATCAAAAACACACTGTGTGCACAGGAATTAACACTACATCACACAATGCACTCTCTCAAATTGCATTGTGTGAAAGTGCTGCAAAGAAACACGTTTACTACTTACTATCATTCATGGGTAGGTAAGCAATAAGTAGAGAACAAATGAATCATTTCACATCTCCAAGATCAGACTACACAGGGTTTATTTGTAGTCTGTTGCCATGGAGTCCCATAGTGTTTTTATGCATGCAGCAAACCTAAGTGATTTTGTGCTAAATTTCTGCATTCTTTTTTATTGTAGAGGTGTTGAAATGATAAAAAATGGTTGCAAAGACTGAAAATGATTCCAGACAGGACGCTGCTGAGCCATAACAAAACGTGGAAAGCCCCATTGAGTGCAAATTGAGTCCAAGTAATTATGTGTCTTGATTCATTGTGTCTTTATTATACAACTACTAAGTTTACAGGATAATTCTGGTCTCATGTAAAATGATGGCTGTGGTCCCAGTGACATGAAGAAAGCAGAAATCTTTGGTGACCGGGTGAAAGCTTGCTAATAATGAAAAGTGTTTCCGTGTACTTAATATCTTGATGATTTTGCTTGCGGTCAGAAAGTCATGGAAGCATTATGATTACATGGGGGTTGTGAGGACGTTATCAGTGACTTCAACTGGGTTGTCGTAGGCATGCTCATGTTCTCGGGATCTGAAAAAAAGAAGTCGTATCAATGACTGAGACTGGAAGATCTTACACATGGAAAAGTGAGGAGCAAAGTGAAATCAATGCAACAACCAATGTATTTGCAAGTGTTGTCGTAATAAAAACATCTGTAATCTGGTGTCATCTTCTGTGACCTGTGTGGCCTTACATACAAAGGCTGGGTCATCTTCTACCTCTGCACCCCTTTTAGCTACACCCCTTACCTTTGTAACATCTTCATTTATCTATTCTGTCAACAGATCCCTGCTGAATATCGTCAGAAGCTACAGAAAATTGGCTATAATCTAGGAATGTGGATTCTCTGGTGGCTACAATCTGAGGATCTGGCGTAGCTGTGGTGGCTACAATCTGAGGATCTGGCGTAGCTGTGGTGGCTACAATCTGAGGATCTGGCGTAGCTGTGGTGGCTACAATCTGATGATCTGGCGTAGCTGTGGTGGCTACAATCTGAGGATCTGGCGTAGCTGTGGTGGCTACAATCTGAGGATCTGGCATACCTCTGGTGGCTACAATCCGAGAATCTGGCGTACCTTTGGGGGCTACAATCTGGTGGTCTGGCAAATTTCTGAGGGCTACAATCTGGAAATCTGGCATATCTCTGGTGGCTACAATCTGGGGATCTAGCATACCTCTGAGGGCTACAATCTGGGGATATGGGTTACCTGTGAGGGCTACAATCAGGGGATCTGGCAAACTTTTGTCAGCTATAATCTGGGGATGTGCTGTAACTCTAGTGGCTGCAATCTGGGGATCTGGCATATCTCTGGTGGCTACAATCTGGGGATCTAGCATACCTCTGAGGGCTACAATCTGGGGATATGGGTTACCTGTGAGGGCTACAATCAGGGGATCTGGCAAACTTTTGTCAGCTATAATCTGGGGATGTGCTGTAACTCTAGTGGCTGCAATCTGGGGATCTGGCATATCTTTAGTGATTACAATCTAGGGATCTGGCATACGTCTTGTGGCTATAATCTGGGATCTGGTGTACCTCTGGGAACTACAGTCTGGTGGTCTGGCTTTTTTCTAGGGGCTACAATCTGGTGGTCTGGCATATTTCTGGCAGCTATAATCCAAAGATCTGGCATATCTCTAGGGGCTACAATCTTTAAATCTGCTGTACCTTTGGTGGCTACAATTTGGGGATCTGGCTTACCTCTGGAGGCTACAATCTGGTGGTTTGGCAGCTATATTATGGGGATCTGATGGCTGCAATCTGAGCATCTGACAGGGAAAGTGAAAAGCTCTGTGAGGATCCTAAGGTTGGGTATCCTTAAGTCCACCATAAACACAAGATAGAACTGGACCAAACTAGCCAATCACCTAATGTGTATAAAGCCCTCCTGACTCTCATGTGACAGATGATATCGGAATGATTTGCCTGCTGAAATTTCAATGGTCAATCCTTTTTGTTCCTCTAGGGAGGTGCCTGGCAGTGGCTTTCTCCCTCTTACCCGCTGGACTGTTAGCTCATGTATATGGGGGAGTCAGGATAGAGAAACGTTAAGGTTATAGCTATCTTGTGTATGGCCCACTTTACAATCTCTGCCTAGATTGGTCAGCAGCAAACAGCCTATAAGTATGTGTTAACTGAGACAAATATTCAGATATCCATAGTCATGAAGTCATAATTAGAATAATAGAACAAGATCTGTCAACAGGCGCTAGCATGCAAGGAGTAAGGAAATTTTGTATAGTTTTTTTATAAGGGCTATAAAAATGTAAAAACAGCAAAAAAATATGATAAATATGATAATGATGCATTAGGAGTTATTGTGATGTAGCTGTCACATCTATTCCTCCTGTTCCCCAATACACATGCACTTTGGTCTTGGCCGAGTGTGCATGTCTACTGAAGACAGAGTAAAGAGAGGCGAGTAAAGAACTAGCAGCAGCTTATCTAGGGTAAAATAAGCCCTAACCTTCTTTTCCTTGATTTTCGCCATTGGAGGAGAGTATGGACGCCCTCATACAAATTAGATGACATGCTGAACCCGAAGAAATTGGCAGGTCAAGTCAACATTCATCTAATGTGTTGTATAGTCACCTTACACTTCACTTGTATAGAATTACAGTTTAGAAACCCAATCTGCTCCATTATCATCCATACCTGCTGGTGTATTGACCATAGGTGCCATTGGAAATAACTGAATCATCATGGACCTTAGGTTCTCCTTTAGGGTCTGACTCTATGTTGGATCTGGAGAAAGAGAAGAATACCATTATAACTAAGAAATTCAGTCAAATTAAAAATTAGTTAAATATCATACACGTAAAAGAATAATGTATATATGGGTAAATACCAGCAATCCATAACTGTCTCTTGGGAACAAAAGAATTGGACGGAATTAATCTTAACATATTAAATTATTTGTGAGAGGTGAAGAGTAGCCACTTTGCAAAAATTCTTGATTATAGATATCTTTTATGTCTTTTAGAGGTTGTCAGCTCAAAAAGGCAACCTCAAAACAGACTTGGCACTAGTCACTCTGTCTAGCAGGTCTGATAGGTAACATGAGTCTTCCTCTTTACAACTGGGCCCCCTAGGTTGTATACACAGAGTAGCTGCTGGCTGGATAAATTAGCCTTACACAAGAGTAGTAAAACTACCTGGGTCAGTAACACAGGTGACAGAACCAGGGACAGAACAATAGTCTGAGGAATAGCTGAGGTCAGATACAAGGAGGTCAGTCAAAAGCTAAGTCAGTTGAGTTGAAGATCAGGCTCGGTGAGGATTGGAATATCAGCAAATACTCCACAAGAATAGTATAAGATAACTAAATACGGTACTTTATTGCTTAATCACTGGCAACTCTCAACAGGATGCTGGGATTTTAAATAGGGTGTGGTATTGCTCCATAGGCCACAGCAGGGGGATTATAAATAGGGTGTGGTATTGCTCCATAGGCCACAGCAGGGGATTATAAAAAAGGGGGTGGTCTGCTCCATAGGCAATGGCAGTGAACTGCTTACACCTGCTGAGCAGTTGGGCAGCACACACCCATTCTCCCAGGCTGGGTAGCATCAGAGGCCCCAGCCCCACCAGTATTCTTGGACAGGTGGACAGAAACAGACATCACTGGAACAGGTCCAAGTCGGGATATAACGGTATCCAACTGTTTTGTGTCTATGGCTACAGATGTACAGTGCCTACAAGTAGTATTCAACCCCCTGCAGATTTAGCTGGTTTGATAAGATGCCAATGTTAGAGCCTTCAAACTGCAAACGAGAGTAGGATTTATTAACAGAAGCATAAATCTTACAAACCAAAAAGTTATGTTGCTCAGTTGAATTTTAATAAATTTTAAACATAAAAGTGTGGGTCAATTATTATTCAACCCCTAGGTTTAATATTTTGTGGAATAACCCTTGTTTGCAATTACAGCTTATAATCGTATTTTATAAGACCTGATCAGGCCGGCACAGGTCTCTGGAGTTATCTTGGCCCACTCCTCCATGCAGATCTTCTCCAAGTTATCTAGGTTCTTTGGGTGTCTCATGTGGACTTTAATCTTGAGCTCCTTCCACAAGTTTTCAATTGGGTTAAGGTCAGGAGACTGACTAGGCCACTCCAACACCTTGATTTTTTCCCTCTTGAACCAGGCCTTGTTTTTCTTGGCTGTGTGCTTTGGGTCGTTGTCTTGTTGGAAGATGAAATTACGACCCATCTTAAGATCCTTGATGGAGGAGCGGAGGTTCTTGGCCAAAATCTCCAGGTAGGCCGTGCTATCCATCTTCCCATGGATGCGGACCAGATGGCCAGGCCCCTTGGCTGAGAAACAGCCCCACAGCATGATGCTGCCACCACCATGCTTGACTGTAGGGATGGTATTCTTGGGGTCGTATGCAGTGCCATCCAGTCTCCAAACGTCACGTGTGTGGTTGGCACCAAAGATCTCGATCTTGGTCTCATCAGACCATAGAACCTTGAACCAGTCTGTCTCAGAGTCCTCCAAGTGATCATGAGCAAACTGTAGACAAGCCTTGACATGACGCTTTGAAAGTAAAGGTACCTTACGGGCTCGTCTGGAACGGAGACCATTGCGGTGGAGTACGTTACTTATGGTATTGACTGAAACCAATGTCCCCACTGCCATGAGATCTTCCCGGAGCGCCTTCCTTGTTGTCCTTGGGTTAGCCTTGACTCTTCGGACAAACCTGGCCTCAGCACGGGAGGAAACTTTCAAAGGCTGTCCAGGCCGTGGAAGGCTAACAGTAGATCCATAAGCCTTCCACTTCCGGATGATGCTCCCAACAGTGGAGACAGGTAGGCCCAACTCCTTGGAAAGGGTTTTGTACCCCTTGCCAGCCTTGTGACCCTCCACGATCTTGTCTCTGATGGCCTTGGAATGCTCCTTTGTCTTTCCCATGTTGACCATGTATGAGTGCTGTTCACAAGTTTGGGGAGGGTCTTAAATAGTCAGAAAAGGCTGGCAAAAGAGATAATTAATCCACACATGTGAAGCTCATTGTTATTTGTGCCTGAACTACTTCTTAATACTTTAGGGGGCCCAAACAGAATTCTGGTGGTTTGAGGGGTTGATTAATAAATGACCCTCTGAATTAACGTTTAACGCTTTAAAAAAAAAAAAAATTCAAAAAAGAAAAAATTTTTTGTGGCACTGCATTTCCCACTTCCAGGCTGATCTACAGTCCAAATGTCACAATGCCAAGTTAATTCCGTCAACCAGCCAAATCTGCAGGGGGTTGAATACTACTTGTAGGCACTGTATGTGTTTCATTACCAACCGACTTCAATCAATGATTTTGACTCTACAGCCATGGTCCCTTCCTTTATTTTGTCCTCTACTTTAGAATGAGGTAGGGTGCAGATGGAGGGGACTATGGGTGCAGGATCAGACCGCATAGAGTTTGTTTGTAGTCTGTTACCATGGTGACACATAAATGTATAGGAGCTGTAGAGAACTAAACACAAATCAATAAATTGTGTTTAATCTAAACAGTGTGCAACATTGCATTATTTTTTGGAAATTAGCAAAGACTGAGGACACTACCAGTATACATACTGAAAATACTGCATAGGACAAAAAAGAAAAAGAAGTATTTAATGAAACCAGGATCACCAAATAAATATTTTATTAACAGTAAAGCCTAAGTCTCACATAACGATATTGGTAACGATATCGTCCTATTTGTGACGTAGGAACGATATCCTTACCGATATCGTTGCGTGTGACTGATAGCAGCGATCAGGCCCCTGCTGTGAGGTCGCTGATCGTTGCACAGGGCTCCTGACCATTTTTTGGTCGTTGGCCCCCCCGCTGGTCACCACACATCGGTGTGTGTGACTGGCGGGGGCAGCGATCAGCGACCTGTCAGGATCCCCCGCCATGTCACAGCGCCGCACAGCAGCGCTGTAACATGACATCCAGGGTGACAAGCGGGCTTAGAGACCCGCTTGTTTACCATGGTTACCAGCACCCGCCCGCTTCCGGGTTGCGGGGAGCGAGCGGGTGCATCCTCTCCTATCCTGTCCCTCACTATTCTCATCTCTCCCTGCTATTTCCCTGTTCCCTACTCTATCCCCTATCCTAAACCCTAATCCTATCCCTCTCTTTGTTCTAAATAAAGAAATCCCCCCCCGAGGCTCACCGGCATCAGAGGCTCCCATACCGGCATCTCTGTAATGGAGATCTCAGGGTAAAAGACCTGTAATGAGGTCAGTATCATGTGACCGGCCTATACTGTACAGTATAGGCAGGTCACATGATACTGACCTCATCATAGGTCCTTTACCCCTGAGATCTCCATTACAGAGATGCCGGTATGGGAGCCTCTGATGCCGGTGAGCCTCGGGGGGGGGATTTCTTTATTTAGAACAAGGAGAGGGATAGGATTAGGGTTTAGGATAGGGGATAGAGTAGGGAACAGGGAAATAGCAGGGAGAGATGAGAATAGTGAGGGACAGGATAGGAGAGGTCGGCACCCGCTCGCTCCCCGCAACTCGGAAGCGGGCGGGTGCCGGTAACCATGGTAAACAAGCGGGTCTCTAAGTGCAGGAGAGACCCGCTGTTACCATGGTTACCAGCGTCCGTCCGCTCCCAGGATGCAGGGAACGAGCGGACGCTGGGTACCAACGATCTGGCTGCCCAGAGGTCGCTGGTGAAGTCTGTCAGTGTGACAGCTCACCAGCGACCTGATAACGATGTGTCAACGATGCATCAACGATGCTGATCGTTGTCGGCATCCCTGACACATCGTTATGTGAGACCAGGGCTTAATGGAAGCCAAGCAAACATCAAATAGTTAAGATTATTAAAAAGCCAATGGCTACAAAAGACATTGATCTAAGGAATACCAGGATAAGGTTACTCCTAACCTCATCAGCCTAATAAGTAACAGCTCATGCAAATATCAAAAATAGTTCATGTGATGTGTGTCACAGGTTATGGTGCCCAATTGATAAATTCAAAATATCCAATATGATATAAAAATCAAAAGGTCTAGAAATGAAAAATACACATCAAACAACCGACCAAAAATTCTGAAATTGTCACAAGGTAAAAGGGAAATACATAAAGAGCTGCACCAAATAAATAACCTACCAAACCATGTGTCAGATAGATATGAAGACATTGGGTGCAAGAATAAATCCTGAATCTAAGTGATTGTTAACAAAGGCAGATTAAGTCAAGTCACAAATACATCAAGGAAAAGTGCAAATCTAAATGTGCAGATAGAAAGTTACTGCACAAGATAGGAACCCAAGAGTAGGGGCAACTATAATAGGACAATGGAATCCCACATGTACCGCCACCACCTGTTGTGTAGCTTTATCAAGGGTGTGTGTCTACTATTTACTTGGCTTCCATTATTGTTATTATTAATAATAATAATAATAAAAATAATACAGTGAAATTGCCACACTGGGGCAAATGAATGCCTGGCTCACGGTGCAACAGAAGCGGTACACCAGGAAAGATGTAAAGGAACGCCATGGCGGTAGGCAAATGGGAGGAGAGGCACCACATAACTCACCAGTGGCTGATTTCTTAGCTTCATAACATCCCTAGACGGGTCCTTGACCCCCCACCAAACCCCCGTGTGTGATAATGTGACTAGGCAAGGCTAACTCTGGACTAGCCCTAGCTAGCAAGCAGGCTAGCAAGACACTAGTCTTACTACTAATATGAAGACAACATGAGGAAGGTGAGACAAACGAACGGACATATACAACAGGAAGAACTCCAATTCTTCTCCAGAGAGGGAATCTACCACATCTGCTGGAAATATAACCACAGCTTTCTCCAGAGACAATTTCTTCACGGGTCAGCATAGAATGAAGTATAGCTGGCATAGGAAAGAGTAAGGAGTGGGTTAATATAGCAGAAGGGAGTGACAGCAGCTGAGATTACAACTACCAGTAAATCACAGCATAATAAAAAAGGAACCATAACCTCATCAGCAGCGGATGGAGTTAAGTAAACTCCTACTCAGGATAAACGATGAACGGCCTCTATACAGGATCTGCCATCAACTAAACACTGTGACCCCTCTGATCCCAGCAAACCCCGAGGTCTCTTCAAGAAGCAACAAACTCTTGACAGATATTTATTGTTTCACTGCATATTTCTTTTTATTCCTTTAGGATTCATTTTGATGCATTGGGACAATAAAATAGCTTTTAGTTACACATCCATAATAAATCCATAGTAAACATAAATATATTTACAAGTGTAACTCAATGAATTAGAATATTATAAGTTTTTTTTTATTTATTTCAGTAATTCAGTACATAAAGTGAAATGCATATATTATATAGAGTCATTACAGACACAGTGATCTATTTCAAGTGTTTATTTCTGTTAATGTTGATGATTATGGCTTACAGCCAATGAAAACCCAAAAGTCATTATCTTAGAAAATTAAAGTAGGGAGGATCAAGGGTTAAAAAATGTGCTGTTGTATTCCCCGAGACATCAAAGAGTCAATATAATGTTGATTTATTAGTCAATGTGTTTCAGGGTTCCCAGAAACGCCCTGACCCATGGCAATATGGTATTGATTTTTGATGATATTCTAATTCACTGAGATGCAGTAACAGGTCCCTATTTGCACGATGTGAATTGTCATGGGCAGGAAAGTACAGTATAACCCGTACAATGCACAGGAAATTCAGCAGGCATTCCAATCACTTCCGGAATGTAAACTTTACATATTTCATCAGTGAGTCTATTGTCCTAGATCCCTGGTGACGGTTTTACTAGTTGCATTGAATCCTTGCACATCAGCGGAGGTGGAATTATGGTACAAGCAGCTACATCTACGAAATAGACTGTGCTGCAACTGGGGGGACCAAACTGATCTCTTAAACAACGTATGACTAACATGGCGTATAGTCTGAAAGTGTTTCCCATCTTTGTGTATTTTTTATTTTAACTAAATGATGAAGTCACCTGGCAAAATAAAGGGTGTTTCCATCTTAATGTCGTGCATATTCTTGCCAAGAGCTGGCATTGGAATTAAATTGTATGAGACAAAGCTGATCCCTGGGTGGAGATGGTTTTTGTAATGGATTTACTATACTCTACATGAAATTTGTCACACCTCTTATTAGGCAACGCAAGAGGACTAAAACGTGTTAAAACTCTACCTGTTAAAAGTCTGGGTTACATAGAGCCCAATTTTAAGTCAACTCATAGTGGTCTGGATCCGGGTGCTTCCAGTTTTTGTCATGGAGACCAAAAATGCACCATAATGCGTTTTTGGTCTCAGTGAAAAAAATGGTGACATCCGGATCAGGGGGAAACAGGAAGTACTGGGTGCACCCGCAACCGCAAGTTCATCTGGCCCCATTGAAAGTCGATGGGGCTGAAAACTGATGCGAGTGCATCCAGTGTAAGCTGTATGTACACAGATGGCAAAAATCGCCAGTGTGAACCCAGACTAAACGATGTCAATTTGGACCTATTTTGCCTGATCGGCCATCAAGCACTTCATGTTTCTCCTGGAAGAGCAGAGTGCAATTTACCTAAAGAAAAGAAGGTGTGCGGAGAACAACAAACAGAAGATAGGTGTAGAGTAAAGAACAAAACCAACGGAGAAATGAATCCCAGCTGATCTTCCACTGACTGAAATAAACAAACAGAAGCATAACTGGACATCCAAATGAGAATATCACCAGCAGGAAATACCAGCAAGGGGAAAGTATTTAAAGCAGCGCCCGAAAGGTGATTGGTCAGACAAACAAGTAAATGAATACAACTGATACCCTAATAGAACTAAAGCAAGGATAAGAGGAACTAAACACTTAGAGAAACTAAACAGCTATCTTCTGTGACTTTGGCGAAAAGAGAAGCCGACCACAGAGCACAGGCTCAAGGGTTGAATCTAGATGTATGATAGACTGCAGTGACAGATAAGTGGTTTGGGGTATAAATGTGTATGCTCTCTAAATAGCAAGTGTGGTTATAAAAATCATTACATACTGTATATCAATGATACAGGCAAATATTAAAAACGTTGAAATCTAACTTATCAGAGAAATCTGCCTTTTCTCCACTCATGAGCCACCTCCCCAACTCTGTCTTTTTCAATACAATTTAGACTGTTAGCAGAGTGAGCTGTTAGGTTACATCTCCTATTACACTATATAGTAAAGTGAAGAGGAGGGAAGAACAGAGGGAGAAAATAGGCAGAAGGAGACACAGAAAGATTGTGCTCCGCTTTTTACCAAGTCTTTTCCTCACCCCAGAGCTAGATTGACATCTTCGCTGCTCAAAACTGCTGACATCTACACTGGAATCCATCTATGAGTGCAATGAATGGATACTAAAGAGCAGTTAGTCTCCTCTCCGCCTAAGAATGAATGCAAATGAAGAAATCTAGCCTTTGGAACGGATAAACTGGTAAACATGCGGGATACCTGTCATATGATTGTCAGAAATAGTGTAATTCTTTATGTACACACACAAGACAGATTATGCTGAATAGTTTCTTGAAAGTGTAGTTACCCTTTAAAGACTATGTATAGCTTTGCACTTTGTTCATTTGCTTTCTATGGTGGGGTTTGCATATACTGGGCCATCATGGATGGTCAATTTTCTTTTGCTTCGATTGATGAAAACTGATGTCTAAACATCACCAATTGTCATCAGTCTGTTTTATTAAATCTGTAAATCTTATGAACTAGATAGATAAATGCAATATCAGCTGTTTCTGATCCAACGCAAAAAGTGAAAAAGTGTTTTGCCGGTTGAACTTAAACAATCCTATAGGAAAACTGTGAGATGCCTTTCAAATCAGTCACCCTCCAGCATGGCACTGAAAAAGTAAATGTCATGTATAGACAGGGATAATATGTACCCATGGCACAACACCAAAGGGCAGTGGGATTTTAAGAGAGGAAGGGAGGCCTTAGCAGTAGGGAGAGGGGGATAGGGGCACTGGCCTGTGTCTGTCCCTTACTGTCCTAAGACCCTGAACAGGTCCTTCCCCTTGCCGCCGTCACATGCCTAGCTTCTGGTTGTCACCTGAGGCAACCCTGACGGGTGCACTGGTTGGCGAGGGCACTAGCCTCGCCACTGCAGATAATTATTATTATTATTATTATTATTATTATGATACTGATCATAAGATCATTCAGATCAGATTTCAGTTCCACCATTTATGATGCACAGTCCTCTAGAAGACCACTTTTCAATGCAATGGTGGTCTTCTGAAAGAGGTTTTATTGTGTTCAGAATTTTCCTTGCATTTTGATTCTACCTATAAGGGAAATCTGTTGATTTAACAATGTAACAAGTGCCACATTACCAGCATTTATAAACCTTCTACCTCTATGATACATTTACATATGAATGTAGCCAGCAATTATCTGGAAACAATTTCAGCGTACCCCTAAAGGCTCCAAACCCTGTGCCAACGCTCACTTCTCTTTGGGAACAAGCAAATAACAAAGTGTATCAGTTTGCATGAAAAGTAAATTGCAAATTCAATTTTGGTATCTCAGAAGAACAACACAATTAATTCCCTCCAATGTCAACCCTTAAAGGGGCTGTCGAGCCAAATGAAAAGTTGTTTATTTGTGTTAGAAATGCAAATATATTAAACATACTCATCTACTTTCATTAGGATAGCTTCCCCATGTGCTGATATTAGTTCTGATTCACTCAACTACCAGGTTTGTTTCATTACGAAAAATGGGCTCCTCACTTTTCTGTGACTATTGAAGCTTGAGAATGGGGCTGGTTATCTGGCTCAGTTCATTAGCGAAGTCAGCTACCTTATCTGACAAGCATTGATGGAAAAAAGGGCTGATTTAGCTAATTAAAGGGAATCTGTTGGCAGGTTATTGCTACCTCATCTGAGAGAAGCATAATGTAGGCAAAGAGTCCTTGAATCCAACAATATACCACTTAGATTACTGGGTACAGCAGTTCTGACACAATCAAAGTTTTTAGTTTTAGCAATACAGCAGAGCTTAGGGAGTTAATCCTGCCCTCACCAGGCTCTGTATATACAATGTCTATGAACAGTGAGCTGCCCCCACCCACACCAGGCTCTGTATATACAATGTCTATAGAAAGTGAGCTGCCCCCATCCACACCAGGCTCTGTATATACAATGTCTATAGACAGTGAGCTGCCCCCGCCCACACCAGGCTCTGTATATACAATGTCTATAGAAAGTGAGCTGCCCCCATCCACAACAGGCTCTGTATACAATGTCTATAGACAGTAAGCTGCCCCCACCCACACCAGGCTCTGTATAAACAATGTCTATAGAAAGTGAGCTGCCCCCATCCACACCAGGCTCTGTATACAATGTCTATAGACAGTGAGCTGCCCCCGCCCACACCAGGCTCTGTATATACAATGTCTATAGACAGTGAGTCTGCCTCCGCCCACACCAGGCTCTGTATATACAATGTCTATAGACAGTGAGCTGCCCCCACCCACACCAGGCTCTATATGTACAATTTCTATAGACAGAGAGCTGCCCCCACCCACATCAGGCTCTGTATATACAATGTCTATAGACAATGAGCTGCCCCCGCCCACACCAGACTCTGTATGTACAATGTCTATAGACAGAGAGCTGCCCTCACCTACACCAGGCTCTGTATATACAATGTCTATAGACAGTGAGATACCCCCACCCACACCAGGCTCTGTATGTACAATGTCTATAGATAGTGAGCTGCCTCTGCCCACGCCAGGTTCTGTATATACAATGTCTATAGACAGTGAGCTGCCCCCACCAGGCTCTGTATGTACAGTACATGCGTCTTGAGGAAAAATTTGTTTAAAACATGCGTTGAGGCAGCAGGGACACCTCAATACAAGGGACATTTTCAATTGTAATTATTTCTTTATAATTTAACTCTTGTCATTGATGCAGTTTAATTCACTTTTGTGATATGAGACCTATACCTATGACACAGTCCAGTAGCTAATCTTAAATAATCGCATGGTCCACTGAAATGAAATATTTTATTCATTGTATCTGCTGTATATAATTAGTCTGTGTATTTAATGTGCTATAAAGCTTGCATATTAATTCTGTTCATATGTATTTAATTAGAGTACTTGCATTTTGCCAGACATCTTGATTATTTGATATTCTTCAATATAATTAGTGCAATTCATTTTAATCAAATTCAATAAAGAAAACATTTTTATTATTGGCATAATTTTCTGGTCAGGCCTTTTTGTTCTGTATGTATAATGTCTATAGATGGTGATGAGCTGCTTCTCACAGCAGGGGGTTTGCTGGACCTATATGGGTTCATGAGCCGTGGAGTCCATCAATGATTGTAGCTTGTGAGCGGGACTCTCACTCCTCTTGGTATCTGTTGATATCTCTATTGTCTGTACATGTCCCCTCTGAATTGTAAAGTGCTATGTAATATGTTTGAATTCAGATAGAACATGCGGTTCTATAGTAGAGCGCAGGGATAATACGGGATAGTTTAATCTTAATCTCCGTAACTTTATTAATAAAAAGCTCCAGACCACAACGCGTTTCGACGTACAGACGTCTTCCTCAAGCGGAAGGAAGACGTCTGTACGTCGAAACGCGTTGTGGTCTGGAGCTTTTTATTAATAAAGTTACGGAGATTAAGATTAAAGTATCTCGTATTATCCCTGTGCTCTACTATAGAACTGCATGTTCTATCTGAATTCTATCATACAAATTCCCTTCGGGAAAGCGGTGACAGAGCTGCAGGCGGGATAGGGTTAATGGATCAACCTGGAATTCCTAATCCAACCCTGGAGAGAGAGTGTGCACAGCACGAGGCCAGGAGCAGAGGTGATTGAGGATACAGGAGCACTACAGATCCAAGGCTGGCAGCCTGAGCCACAAACTACGCTCACAATCTGGTTGTGCGGATCGGGCACAACCTTTAAAGGTTAGTTTATTCTTAATACAACCGCTTTTAAGGCAGGAGAGATCCACAGGTGGCACAACACTATTTTTTTCTTTTTATGTAATATGTTTGGCACTTTATGAATAAAATTATTATTATTATTAGTAGTAGTAATAATAAGCTACTGGTTATTAAAACAAACACTGAAGGTAACAACATACAATTGCAATAAGAAACACATTGCTAAATTCTGTGTTAACCCTTACAGTATGCTGTCGTCAGATTACATAGCAAAAAACCTGCTGACAAATTCCCATTCAAGCACTCACTAGTCATGTACCAACACTTAGAGAAGGGGGAGCGCCATTTCTGCGTTGGAAAATACCTAGAAGTAGAGCTGTACAGCCTAGAAATCAAAAGATCAAGACAAGTATCCTAATGGGGATAACTCCACTGAAATATCCTCAAAGATACAAGAATTCAGTCAGTGGAGGAACGTAGTATGGTCTGTGAGGTGTGAACTTCTTCCTAACCAGAGACCTGAATCCTAAAGGCAGCGTCACACGCGTCAATATCGCGAGCGACATCGCGGAAAAGTGACGCATCAGCGATTTATCGCTGGTCGCAGGTTGAGAGGTTTACGAGGATGAATGTAAACCTGTCAATCTGCAACCAGTGATTAGGCTGGATCGCGCCATCTGACACCGCAATAGCCATGTTGGCGGTGATCCAGCCTATACCGCAGTATTGCTGCGGATCGCTCGCTGGGTTGATCCCAGCCTAGCGATGGCTCCGCCCACATCGCTGCGGCGACACCGGCAACATCCTGCCGTGTGACACCAAGGCTGCAATGTTGGAAGCGAACCCGCGCCCGCGCATCGCTTCCGACATCGCAGCCTTGGTTGATATGTGTGACGCCGCCTTTAAGGAAAGGATAAAATGAAAGACTACCGTAGACCCCGAAGAAAGCATTTTCCCCATAATCCTGGGCCGCTAACGACAACCTCAGCTCTGGATCTAAACTTCTAGTTCTAGTAGAAGATATGCCTGTACAAAGACTCCTGCATAGATCTTTAGAACAGCAAGGAGCAGGTACAATAACGGTTCTTATAGACATTAGATAAAAGTTGTCCGATATTGCCAGTTTTGACCATTGGAGATGATTGACAAACATATATTGCCGTTCCTGTCCAGCATGTTGGATTCCTTTTGACCAATAAGCCCTGGTTGCATCATCAGTTGGAAAAATTCAACATAGGCAAAGTAATCAAAGAAGCTTTATTTTCCACCAACCAGCACATTTTTGTCATATGTGTATATAGACCTTAAAGGTATGTTCTGAAATTTCAAGGTTATCCAATATTCACAGTATAGTGGATAACGTTAAGATCACTGGGAGCCCTTGCAGTCAGAACCAGGTCCAGCTTAGTAGAATGGAGGTTGTTCATGTGCACTAACACTCCATTCATTGTTAATCAAAGCACCGGAGATTGATGAACGCTGCTCTCGGCTGATCTTTGGCACTTCTGTTTTAATAAATGGAACTGCAGCGCACAAGATGACTGGATGCCATTGTGGTTGGACCAGTAGCAATCTGAAAGTCATCCCTTACCCTGTGCCTAGGGATTACTGCCCCTTTAAGTATCAGATTGTTGCCGGTTGGTCATTCTGAGGGTGGCTTCACACCACAGTACAATCAGGGCCGGGGTTGTCCAATGTGATTCGGACAGCCCCAGACCTGATTTGAAAACCGAACCGGAGGGCAAATATGCCCTCCGGTCCGGTTTGCAGACGGATGCCGCTGATAGCAGCTGCAGCAGCTGGAATTTCAAGATCGCGGCTAGCGGCAGTCCTGAAATCACAGCAGGGGACAGCCGGTGGTGCTGAAGTTTAGCAGTGCTGGCTGCTAAACTTCAGCCGCCGGTGTCCGGTTCCCGGATCCTCCTGGATCTGGGCATTCCGGCGCCATAGACTCCCATGTAAGGAAGCGCCGGATTACCCCAGATCCGGGAGGATCCAATTTAGGCAGATTTTTCACCCCAGACACAAAAATGTTGCAAGCAGCGTTTTTGTGTGCGGGAGAAAAATCCGAATTGTCCCGAATCCTCCCAGACAGATGGAAACCGGATGGCAGATAGCTGCCATCTGGCTCCATCCGGCCCCATAGGGTAACATTACAGCCCCGGACAGCCATAGGGCAACATTACAGCCCCGGACCTGATGGTGCCATGGTGTGAAGGCAGCCTAAGCTGTATTTAGCTGTATTTAGACTAGATCAAAGCTGGCAAAGAAGTGAACAGACAATTCTTTCCAGTACATTTTCCATCCATCCTGATGATACTGTCCAGATCCCCATTACTGTGCCGCCTAAATGGAACATATAAGCATCCCCTAAATATATTCTCTTCTATAATGCACCCACCATTAACAATTAATGCAACCAGTCCTACCATACCATAAATGAATTCATTATGTTTGCACATTTAGTCCAGAAATTGACAACTCTACTGTCACCTTGTTCCTACTAGTGGAGAAACTCCTCCACAATTATAGTACACCAGATTCACCTTTAGGATCTTTTTCTCTCATAGATGACTCTCTCGCCCTATTCTGAATGCTGACAACAAACCTTTGTACTCACTGAGGTCCGAGGGTTTTTCAAACAAATAAGTAACTAGATTATAAATAGGCTAAAAATCAAGACTGTGGTGTTATAGGTAACATCAATGAGCTTCTCCAGTATTACAAAAGATGCAAAGAAATGAATGAAGTACAACCCCTGGCAAAAACTATGGAATCCCCTGGCTCGGAGGATGTTCATTCAGTTGTTTAATGTTGTAGAGAAAAAGCAGATCACAGACATGGCACAAAACTAAAGTCATTTCAAATGATAACTGTATGGCTTTAAGAAACACTAAAAGAAATCAAGATAAAAAATGTGGTAGTCAGTAAGGGTACATTTGTGGAGACCAAGCACAGGGAAAAAATTATGGGATCACTCAATTCTGAGGAAAAATTATGGAATCACCCTGTAAATTTTCATTCCCAAAACTAACACCTACATCATATAAGATCTGCTCGTTAGTCTGCATCTAAAAAGGAGTGATCACACCTTGGAGAGCTGTTGCACCAAGTGGACTGGCATGAATCATGGCTCCAACACGAGAGATGTCAATTGAAACAAAGGAGAGGATTTTTGTGGCACCCTGTTTCAGGTGGCCACAGGCTTACCTGGGACACTGAAGGATTTCCCACAGCAAGTAACCCACTTTCATCCAACACCTTCCACCCCAGGCCTGTAGGGGGAGCCCAACTGGCTGCCTTAAGCCAGTCTCCCCTATAAATACAGGTGCTGGGGGCGGAGTTAGACACAGTGTACAAACGCTAGAAGAGCTGCAAGGATGCTCAGAGACTAGTGAGCTGAACTTGTAACCGGAGCCGTGCTAGGCCCAGACCAGTACACACCAAAGTCAGTGTGAGGACCCGAAGAGTAGGGATCGAAGGCAAAGGCGAGGAACACTTTACCATGGGCAGAGGAGCTATACTGGCTCACCCCACCAGAATACCGGTCACTGGAGCCCGAGTCTGCAGTGGACAGAAGAAATAGACCCAGCAGAGAAACCAGCATCCCGAGGAGGCTTAGCTTCCCGGACACCCACAGCACCAACAATTGAGAGCCAGGGACTGCGGGGAGAGAGATGGCGATGGCCCATGAGAGAGCCCTCAGTGCATCAACACGGGTATGGAGAGAGAGAAGTAATGGTCCGGTTAGGTTCCATACCTGCCTGACTCAGAACAGGAGAGCAGAATAAGGAGGTCTACAACCCTACTCGCTGTGGAGATCACAAGGTATTTTCCTTCACTCCGGACGTGTGTACCTGTAACCCGTCATCAGTAAAGGTACCAAAAGACTTTAATGTGTGCGTGTCCCTCCTTCTACTTATCCTGCACCACGCCGACTGCGCTTCCCTACTCCAACCCTGTACAGAAATGACTGTGCTGCCCTATTCCACCATCACAACCCTTAGCCCTGGGGACCTTGCTCCTCCTGTAGGGAGCCACTCCTTCTTGCTGTTGCCGATCACCCCGGAGGCCCAAGCAGCACCGGTGCCCTCACCGGAATCTACAGGTGGCATCACGACTGACAACTCCTATCCCTGTAAATACACCCTTTTTATTGTAACCGAAGGGCATAGGCTCGGGCACGGACCACCCGTGACATCCCCCGCAACTGACCGCCCGAGACCTGAGTACCCCATTCCTTTGTGGCCCCAGACATTATCAAACACTTAAAAGAGGGTAAATCATCACGCAATGTTGCAAAAGATGTTCGTTGTTCACAGTCAGCTGTGTCTAAAATCTGGTCTAAATACAAACAACATGGGAAGGTTGTTAAAGGGAAACATACTGGTAGACCAAGGAAGACATGAAAGCCTCAAAACCAGAAACTTAAAGCAATATGTCTCCAAAACAGGAAATGCACAACAAAACAAATGAGGAACGAATGGGAGGAAAGTGGAGTCAATGTCTGTGACCGAACTGTGTGAAACTGCCTAAAGGAAATGGAATTTACATACAGAAAAGCTAAACAAAAGCCATCATTAACACCTAAACAGAAAAAAACAAGGTTACAATGGGCTAAGGAAAAGCAATCGTGGACTGTGGATGACTGGATGAAAGCATATTCAGTGATGAATCGCAAATCTGCATTGGGCCAGGTGATGATGCTGGAACGTTTGTTTGGTGTCGTTCCGATGAGATTGACTGCCTGAAGAGAACATGCAAATTTTCACAGTCATTGATTATATTGGGCTGCATGTCAGGTAAAGGTACTGGGGAGATGGCTGTCATTACATCTTCAATAAATGCCTAAGTTTACATGATATTTTGGACACTTTTCTTATCCCATCAATTGAAAGGATGTTTGGAAATGATGAAATCATTTATCAAGATGATAATGCATCCTGCCATAGAGCAAAAACTGTGAAAACATTCCTTGAAAGAAGACACATAAGGTCAATGTCATCACCTGCAAATAGTCCAGATCTCAATCCAATGGAAAATTTTTGTGGTAGTTGAAGAAAATGGTCCTTGACAAGGCTCCAACCTGCAAAGCTGATCTGGCAACAGCAATCACAGAAAGTTGGAGCCAAATTGATGAAGAGTGCTGTTTGTCACTCATTAAGTCCATGCCTCAGAGATTGCAAGCTGTTATTAAAGCCAGTGGTGGTGCAACAAAATACTAGTGATGTATTGGAGTGTTCTTTTGTGTTTATTTATCATGATTCCATAATTTTTTCCTCAGAATTGAGTGATTCCATAATTTTTTCCCTCTGCTTGGTCTAAAAAAAATTACCCTTACTGACTACCACATTTTGTTATCTTGATTTCTTTAAAGGGGGTGTCACACGCGTCAATATCGCCTGCACGATATCGGCTGCACGTGACATTGCAGCGATATTGACGCGTGTGACATACTGCATCAACCAGCGATAAATCGCTGGTTGATGATCGCCAGGTTTCAGAACCAGCTCTGAAACCTGGCGATTGTCGCCCGGTGGACACGCAGCATCGCTGCGTGTGACACCGGGACTAGCGATATTCCAGCTCCCAGCGCCTGTCACAAGCGCTGGGAGCTGGTCTCCAAGGTACACTGCGGGTAACTAGGCAGCGCGCGCTGCCTAGATACCCGACTGTGTACCTTAGTTACCAGCCTCCTCCGCTCACCGGGTGAGCGGAGGAGGCTGGTAACTAAGGTACACGTCGGGTATCTAGGCAGCGCGCGCTGCCTAGTTACCCGCAGTTTACCTTGGAGACCAGGCTGCTCCCGCTTCCAGCAGGCTGGCAGCGGGAGCAGGACATCGTGGAAACGATATTTAAATCGTTTCCATGATGTCACTGGTCAATTGATCGCTGGTGAGTCTGTCTGTGTGACAGCTCACCAGCGATCAGCCGTCAATGTCGTCAGCGATCAGATCGCTGACGACATTGACGCGTGTAACACCCCCTTTAGTCTTTCTTAAAGCCATAAAGTTGCCATTTGAAATGACTTTAGTTTTGTGCCATGTCTGTGATCTGCTTTTTTTCTACAACATTAAAAAACTGAATGGACATCCTCCCAGCCAGGTGATTCCATAATTTTTGCCAGGGGTTGTAGAATCCACTTCTTAAATATGAAGGATTTTCCATTTCTTAAGGCAATAAGGTGAGCTGTAACTCGTATATTCATTATATCAGATGGCTCCTGTCTTCCAAAAACTTCACGTTTGTTGCACATTCATTTTAATGGAGGGGAGCTGCAATACCGGACACAGCCAATAGGCAGGTGATGCGCTGTTTCTGAATGTGATGTGTTTTAGGCCACGTGCACACGCTGAGTATTTGATGATTTTTTTACCTCAGTATTTGTAGCCAAAACCAGAGGTGGATAATTAAATACTGAAGAGGTGCAGGTGTTTTATTAAGGACCCGTCACACCTGGCGACGGGGCTGGGGATGTCGGCGGCGATGGCGGGTGCACGCACGTTTTTGGTGCCCGCCAGCGACGCCGTCCCCCGTTTACATAGGGCGACACCTCCAGCCCCGCGCCCGCGAGCTGTCAGGCGGCATCGCCGCCGGGGTGTCTGAAACTCCGCAGCGATGCAGGACAATGGGACTATGGCTCCCATCACCTGACAGGTTGCCGGCGCCCGGTTACATGGGGCGATGTGTGCACATCGCCCCATGATGGTCGCCTGGTTTCAGATCACTGCTCTGAAACGAGACGACCGCCCGGCACCGCCGACATTGCCCCTTCACATAAGGCGAAGTAGGGGCGATGTCGCCGCCGATAGGTCACGCCCCCACGTCACCTCTGTAATGGGCGGCAATGTCGCCCCATGTGACGGGGGCTTTAGATTTTTCCTTGATTGCTCCACTCCTGGTTTTGTCTACAAATCCTGAGGTAAAAACTCATCAAATACTCAGCGTGTGCACATGGCCTTATTTAATTGAGGGCAGCCATTTTCCGTCCAGTAATTGGTGACATACATTCAGAATACTTACTTAGATGATTTCTTCAAAACTATCTTGGCCACGTAGATAACAAGAACAAGGAAAAGGAAAACGGTCATGGCAATCAGACCTGTGGCCCATTGAGGAATCTTCCTGGCCTCTGTAGTACAAACATCAAGATTACACATATTAGTTCCATTGACTGTTATGAACAGAGACACAACATGGATAATGGGTAACAGCCCACCCTCCCTACAAAAACCACAGATGATTCATGGGACTAACCTATTTATATGGGACAGAGGGACTTTTTGACTCTTCAAACTCTGGGGCCTTAAAGGGTATAAATGCCCAGGCACTAACAGGCGGCTAGTTGCAACCTACCTGCCTGTTGTCCACGCACGTTTACTGTCGGCACATAGTGGGCACAGACAGCGATTCAATGGCTTCATCAACAGAACTGAGGTTTCTTTTCCGCTCTGCTCAGTAGAAGGCCCAGGACCGCCAATGTCATGCTGATTGAAGCCAACTCCCCGCTACCTAACTGGAGAACTTGGCTGTCAATAAGCATGATGTTGACTGTGACACCCGTCAACAGAGCAGAGCAGCCGCCTGCCTGTCAACACAACATCAGCGGAAGCTGCAGAATCGTGGCAGAAGCCGTCTTGACACCATGTAGGTGAGGAACATCACACATGGCAGGTAGGTAGCAACTATCTTCCTGTTAGGGCTTAGGCACATTATTTTTGTGTGTGTAAAATCCCAGATATACCTTTTAATCACAGTTAGGAGTTAATATGCGTATTTGCACTTTTTGTATTGCATGCTGACCTAAGGCAGTGCTGCCTCGCCCCCTCTTCAGTCTTTTACGTCCTGCCTGGCCCTGGAGATTTGGTATGATCAGACCATGTCCCTATACAGTCAGACACATCCATTACACAATACATAGCAGGGACACATATATAAGATTATCTCAGCACAGGAGATGTAGTATGATCAGACCATGTGTACAGTCAGACACATCCATTACACAGTACATAGCATGGACACATATGTAAGATCTCAGCACAGGAGATGTGGTATGATCAGACCATGTCCCTGTACAGTCAGACACATCCAATACACAATTCAGAGCAGGGACATATATAAGATATCTCAGCACAGGAGATGTGGTATGATCAGACATGTCCCTGTATGTCAGACAATCCATTACACAGTACATAGCAGGGACATAGATAGATTATCTCAGCACAGGAATGTGGTATGATCAGACCATGTCCCTGTATGGTCAGACACAGCCATTACACAGTACATAGCATGGACACATAGATAAGATTATCGCAGCACAGGAACATTTTATTAAAAAATCCAATTGTGGAAATTATTATTATTCCAAGATGTATTGATTAAAACCAACTTTAGAATTATCTGATTTTCACAGGAAAATTGACAACACTTGGATCGCGGTCTGATAAATAAAATCGGTCTGTTTTTCCCGTATGTGACGTCTGAAGAAGGCCTTATTCTGGCATAGATCTCACTGGATGGGTTATTTTTCTTGCAAGTAGATGAAATGTTTGAGCAATTCCAGTCCTTGCTCATTGGCTGCTAATCCAGCTCCTTATGACGTCTTCACTTCGCTATCGGGAAAAGAACAATAGCAATGTTGTGTTTTCTGCCCTATTACACAATGGGGAGCTTGCTAACAGCAGGTGATTCATGAGCTTTTTTCTAAATGTCTTACTTACCCCTGTTATTTCACAAGCCACAATTACAAAAAAGAAAAATACTGTAAAATAAATCAAGACAAAATATCCACAAGTGACGTGAAAGCAGGAATAAAGCAGCAAACAGCAGCGGCCGCAAGATTCCTGGCACCGATATGCACAGCTGTTTGTTTACATTAGGGTACCATTACACGTCGCAACATTGCATGCAATTTCACTTGCAACTTACTGGTTGAAGTGAAATCATGGAACATTGTTCCATTTTGTTGCTGTTACCAATGTAACAATGTGTCCATGATTTCTCTGCAACCAGTAAGTGAAATTGCATGCAATGTTGCGACGTGTAATGGTACCCTTAGGGCCACGTCACACGCATCAATTTGCAGAACGATATGTTACGATACATCACCCAATCGCTAAATATCGCGATCTTGTGACGTCACACAGGCAGACTCACCAGCGATGTGGACCAGCGAGAACGCTGGTAACCATAGTAAACATCGGGTTACTAAGTGCCGCGCAGCGCTTAGTAACCCGATGTTTACCATGGATACGAGCTCCCAGCATAGGCTGCGAGGCGCTGGGAGCTCGTTCATCGTTGGTCTGCCGGTGTCACACTAGCGATGCTGCGTGTCCAGCGGGCGACCAACGATAGATTTGTGAACATGTTCACAAATCTGCAATCAAACAATCAAGCAATTTTTTCAAAGATTACATGCAGCGACGCACAAACGAATACAGCTTAAGCGATCAAAAAGCAGGTCGCTTGAGCGATATCGTTCAGTAAATTGATGCGTGTGACGTGGCCCTAAGACTTCAGCTATTGATAACTAAGGCTGGGTTCACATCACATATTTTTCCTGTCCATGGGATCCTACTTTTTGTAGGACCCATGGACAGGAAAGGACACCACAGGAGGTGACCTATTCTATGTCCGAGTCCATGATTATCACGGATCCGGACACAGAGGGCACTTTTACTTCCAGAATGTATAATATACCGTATATTGTGGAAGTGAAGTATAGTATAAAAGAAAGAGTTAAAAATAAAAAATCAGTATTCTCACCTATCCGCGATCCACCGCTGCCTCCAGCAAGGTCCAGGTGCTTATAGGACCTGCAGTGACATCACAAGCCAATCAGCTGATCGGGTCACATGACTGCAGTTACAGCGGTAACTGCGGTCATGTGACCCGATGATGCTGCCAGTTTGTGACATCGCCGCAGGTCCTGTAAGCACCCAGACCTTGCTGGAGGCAGCGGTGGATCGTGGATAGGTGAGAATACTGATTTTTTTATTTTTAACTCTTTCTTTACTTAATTTCACTTCTGCAATGTATAATATACATTGCAGAAGTGTAATTAGAAGGGTAGGAGCAATTTTAGTGTACTGAACATGCTCAGTACACTAAAATCGTGTCCGAGTAATGATCAGCTGTTTCCTTGGACCCACGCTCATAGACCCCCATGTTAAAGGCCACGGATAGGATCGGATTTGGCCTAAAAAAAATCAGACACAAATCGGATCCAACAAAATCAGATGGCAATTAGGCCAAATCCGATCCGATCCGACCCCCATAGGATAACATGGGGGCCAAATCAGATCCGTGGCTGTCCAATTTACATCGGACAGCCACAGATTGAAGAAAATCGCAATGTGAAACCAGCCTAAGAATTTTCCCAGTCAGACATTGGTCATTATATAGACAGATATATGCACTCAATAACCCGGCGGAATCACCATCGTAAAGGGAACCTGACAGCTGATACAATCTGCCTGATCCATGGGCACATTACCAGGCACCAGCCGTATGATCGCAGCCAGGTATGCTGGACTCTGAAACTCTGCAGAGTTTCTTACAAAAAGATACTTTAAAAAGGACCAAAACACTGCTGGAAAACCCAATTACAAAGGTGTGTTCCCAAAGCTACAACTTAGAACACATAGGCCTTTTGGTCACGGTGCTTTTTCGGTACGTTTTTTGATGCCTTTTTGAGAATCTGCATCAAAATCTGCATGTCTATCCTGAAGGAAGCAAAGTCTATGAGAATTAAGAAGTGCTGTGCCAGCGTTGCTTTTTTTTCCTTTGAAGTTTGTTGCGATTCTGGAGCAGAAAAATGAAGCAGCATGTCAATTATAGCAGCATTTTTTTGTTTATTTACCCCATTGTAACCATCTAAAAATGCTGCAAAAACGGAGGTGTTCACACAATTCTTTTTGGTGTGACTCGCCCAGGGGTTCAGAACTCGGATCCCGGGCGTTGCTGCTGGATCCTGTCACCGGTGGTCGATGCCCGGGTCAGTGGCCCTGGTGGTCGCTGAAAAGTGTTAAAATGAAAATAATAAAAGTGTATTGACACCAGCTCTGCTTCAGACCTCTGGGGATAGTGTTATTGCAGCCGTTGGTCTGACTCCCTGCAGGTAGAGCAGTGTCCCCAGGGCAGTGATGCTGTATTAACTGGAAGGCGGCTCTGCAGGTGAGAAGCTGTCTGATCCCTCACAGCGAGAAAGAACAACACACCACTTGTAGCTGAGTCTCTGTACGGGTTTACTGGTCACTTTCAAGTTCAACAACAGGTCTACAGTCACGGGTAGCTGGCCTGGGTAGTGACCAATGACTGGGTGTTCGTCTGTGGCTTGCAAAGATGTTCCTCTTGGCTTCGCCCTCTGTGCTTCCCCAGTGTTGAAGACTGGCCTGCGTGACTCTCACCTCCTGCCTCTCTCCTTTGTAACTTTAGGACTTTTTGAGAACCTTCTCCAGATTGCCGATACCTTGTCACTCTTCTATGGAAACCAAGGTGGAAACACCTTCCACTGTGCCACCAATCCCCTCATGAGCGCCAGCTCCAGGTGTGACACAGAACAATTTAGTGACTATTTACAATTGCACCCATTTGAATTGTATATCCTAGACCTGCTCTACAATCATACCCTAAAGGGTTCACATGTGTAAACAATCAAATCTTTTGATTACTGTCTGTGGATATTCACTGTTCATTGGCTGCATTCAAACCAAGCAACTTGTGATCAAGGCCCGATTGGGCCGAAACGTCATTTTTTGTCGCATTCTACAGACACTATGAATAAACTCTCACTTTAAGCATAATCCCCCACACGTGTGCAGTGATTTCTATTTTCAAGGGGCTGTACAGTGGGCAATGTGTGTGTGTCTGTGTGTGTGGGGGGGCTGTACAGAGGGCAGTGTGTTGTGTGTGTGGGGGGGGGCTGTACAGGGGGCAGAGTGACTGGGTGTGTGGGGGCTGTACAGTGGGCAGTCTGTCTGTGTGTGTGTTGGAGGGGCTGTACAGTGGGCAGTGTGTCTGTGTCTGTGGTGTGTGGGGGGGCTGTACAGTGGGCAGTGTGTCTGTGTGTGGGGGGGCTGTACAGGGGTGGTGTGACTGGTGTGTGGGGGCTGTACAGTGGGCGTCTGTCGTGTGTGTGTTGGGGGGGGCTGTACAGTGGGCAGTGTGTCTGTGTGTGGGGGGGGGGCTGTACAGTGGGCAGTGTGACTAAGTGTGTGGGGGCTGTACAGTGGGCAGTGTGTCTATGTGTGTCTTTGTGTGTCTGTGTGTGTGTTGGGGGGGCTGTACAGGTGGGTAGTGTGTTGTGTGCTCGTGTGTGGGGGGTGTTACAGTGGACAGTGTGTCTGTGTCTGTGTGTGGGGGTGGCTGTACAATGGGCAGTGTGTGTGTGTCTGTGTGTGTGTGTGGGGGGCTGTACAGTGGACAGTGTGTCTGTGTGTGTGTGGGGGGGCTGTACAGTGGGCAGTGTGTGTGTGTCTGTGTGTGTGGGGGGGGCTGTACAGTGGGCAGTGTGTGTGTGTGTTGGGGGGCTATACAGGGGTAGTGTGACTGGGTGTGTGGGGGGCTGTACAGTGGGCAGTGTGTTCCTGGTTGTGTGGGGAAGTGCTGTACAGTGGGCAGTGTGACTGGGTGTGTGGGGGGCTGTACAGGGGGCAGTGTGTCTGTGTGGGGAGGATGCATGCTATATGGAGGGCTATGAGGCTGTATTATTGCGTTATACCAGGGTGAGCAATTAATTTTCCCATGGGGCCGCATGAGAAATTGGGATGGTTTTAGAGGGCCGGACTAATATAATTAACACACTTCTACCCAATACTGTGTATAATATATACTATCTCTTCATAAATAAGCAATAAATGAAACAATACAAAGATTCAAAGAAAACATGAAGGACCTACCGTAATTACATCATTATTTAATGACGAGATGATAAACTTTAATGAATCTGTGATTGTTCACTTTAGAAAATGATCAACTTTCACAGTATTTAATAAACTAGCATCACGTTTTGACCTAAAATAGCAAGTTTTTCAAAGACCGGCATTAATTAAAACTTTTGTCATTTTGAGATTGAATTCATGTTGTTACATATAGGTGCGCAGTGCCATACTATATTACACTGTTTTATCACTCAGTGTGAACACAATCTAAGCCACGGTTCACATGGCACAGTTCTGCCAGAAAGAAAACTGGCCCTGGATGAAACACAAGTACGTTTCCAGCCCCATAGACGGGCAGTGTAATTGATGGGGTAACTGTGCGAGTATTTCCTGGAGTCGGGAGACAGGGACAAATCCTCCATTCTCCAGGATCACCCAGAATCTGCATGGTGTGAATGTGGCCATAGGTTCCCATACAATAGCTGTGTCTGCCGTATCCAGATGCCAGGACAGGGGATGGCACAGATCTATGGGAAAGAGGATGGACACAGACCTATAGGACAGGGAATGGACACAGATCATAGGACAGGGGATGGCACAGATCTATAGGACAGGGGATGGCACAGATCTATAGGACAGGGAATGGACACAGATGTATGGCACATTGTGCCCAGGAAATGCTGTCCCAACAGCTGGTGGCCCTGTGCCCAGGATCACACACAAGTGGAGGGTAATTCCCAGCTGAGAGGGGCTGGTACAGGCCGGACAATACCCCATACAGACATGGCCCAGACCCAGCCACCCTGCTCTCCGTCCCCCCCCCCCCTTCCCCAGCCATCAGCAGCAGTGTGATGCCACCGTGCTCTTGAGGCCCGTCTCTCACTCACCATGTTGGTGCTCGACCTCCTGGTGAGTGTGAGTGGTGCTCTCCGCTCTCACGGGCAATCTGCGATCTTGCTCACATGCACTGAGGCTGCGGCATGTACGGCAAGCTGAGGCTGGGAATGCATCGGGGACACAGCCGGACATGACAACACTGCGCTGGGGACATGGCCGGGAATAGCTGCAACACAGGGGGCAGAGAGAGGGACAGGCCAATAGCCTGGCCAGGTGAGCCGGTCATATGCAGTAGGTGGCCGATGCGGCCCACTGGCCACCACTTGCCCAGGTCTGCGTTATACTTTATGAAGGGCTATGATGCTACATTATATAATATGAAGGGCTGTGACACTGTATTATATTATTTGGAGGGCTGTGACGCTGCATTATATTATCTGGAGGGCTGTGATGTTGCATTATATTATCTGTAGTGCTATGAGGCTGCATTATATTATATGAAGGGCTGTGACACTGCATTATATTATCTGGAGTGCTATGATGCTGCATTATATTATCTGTAGTGCTATGAGGCTGCATTATATTATATGGAGGGTTATGAGGCAGCATTATATTATCTGGAGGGCTATGAGTCTGCATTATATTATATGACAGGTTATGAGGCTGCATTATATTATATGGATGGCTATGAGGTTGCATTATTCTATGTGGAAGGATAAGAGGCTGCATTTTACTATATGGAGGGTTATGAGGCAGCATTTTACTATATGGAGGGCTATGAGGCAGTATTTTACTATATGGAGGGCTATGAGGCTGTATTATACGATATGGAGGGCTGTGAGGCTGCATTTTACTATAATGGAGGACCATATATACCAAGATAAGGGCATATTTCAGGAGGAGGACCATATATAGCAGGATGAGGGACATGAATACATAATGAAGGGGAGAGGGGTCAATTTGTGACTCTTTATTGGATTTAGAACGTTACATAGGGCCCATACATCTGATCAATATGGGCACGTGGGGGAAGGGCGGGGCCCAAGCCAAGTTTCCCATCGGGGCCCTTAAGACTCTAGTTACACCACTGTCCACACACACTGGAAAAGCAAAATAAAAGAAAAAAACATGTACTAAAAATAGAATAAATAAATACTTACCTCTCACAGCTGTCTGGGAATCGAGAAGACGTCCAGATGCTGCCAGGACCTTAAAGATCTGTGATTGGCCAGTAGCGATCATGTGATATGTGATGTGACATACCACCTGATCGCTACTGGCCAATCACATTTTAGGTCAAGATCCTGACAGCATTCGGACGTCTTCTCGGTTCCCGGACAGCCGGCAGAGAGGTAAGTATTTATTTTTTTTATTTTGAATACATTGCTTACATTAATTTCACTTTAGCAGTGTATGTAGATAGTGTATGTAGATACACTGCTAAAGGGAAATTACACTGAGCAGAGCATTTTTAGTGTATTGAGCATGCTCAGTACACTAAAATCGGATCCGGGAAACAATCCTGTTTTTTTCCCGGATCCGAGCTCCATAGACCCCCATGTTATTTGACTCCTACAGCATCGGATCTGATGCTGTCCGATTCTGTCTGCTGTGCCCAAAATCAGAGCAGTCTTTGATTTTGGGGATGTGAAAACAGTGAGCACAATTGGATCCCTGCGCACACACAGATGGCTATTAAGCACCAATCCGTGCCTATAGGGATATATGGGGGCCAAATCGGATCCGTGGCTATCTGTTTTACAATGGATAGCCACAGATGCACAAAAATCGTAATGTGAAAGGGGCCTTACGGATGATTACTGGACATGTGAACTCAGTCTATTTAACCTGCACTGATACGTTGTATTCATCTATCAGGATAGAAGAGATTTGTGCTGGTGGAGGGTTTCGCTTACAGAGGATTGCATAGACTGGAAATGTTGTAGCAAAACAGCAACTGTGGAAAGTATTTTCACAGAAAATACTTTTAGACCTAATTTTAGAATATATGCCAAATGTATACATAGGCCTTTGTCTCTTTTCCGGCTTGATGTGATGTGAGCAAAGCCTTTACAGCAGGGACGGGGAACCATTTTTCTGCCGAGGGCCATTTGGAAATTTCTACAATCCGTCAGGGGCCGCACAAAATGATCAACTTGAAAGTTACCCGTTATGTTTGGTTAAACAATCAACTCCCCCTACTGTGGTGGCTGGAGCTGCTTCTGTTTGGCGTGAGTGATATTGCTCACTTTGCTTCTCAACTGCTTTTCCAGGTTTGCTGGAGCCATAGACCTCACAGGAGAGGCTGGGAGCATATACCTCAGTGGGGAGGCCGAGGCTGGGTCATATGTGGCGCCCCACTATGTAGGTGCCACAGAGGGGTACTGCACCCGTAAAAGAGGTGTAGTCACCCCAGCTGCAAGTGGATTTCAGTATGATAGGCGGAACGCTAAACCCACACCCCACACTATGTCACACAGTGGGAGGTAACCAGGAGGGAGTACAAAACCACCTCTAGGGGGAAGAGTTGGAGTTGGAGAGACCAGGCGGATGGCCTGAGGGAGCAAGGAGGGTTTCTCGGCTGAGGGACCCGGGAACGACAAGGACAGATCGCAAATACAGAGAGCGAGAGGGGGATAGAGGAACTTGAGAGGGTTCGCCCCAGGAGAGAAACATGGTACCAGAGCCCGCACCTGTGGGAACCTTTAAGGCCCACAGAAAATCTGATGTGTGGGGGTATATATATATACGGCCCCGACTCTCAAGCGACCAGAAGAGGGTACCAGACACAGCAAGGGCAGAGCCGCAGTGTCCAGTGAAGGCAACCCAACGGGAGCGAGGAGAGTGCGAGACAGATCTACTTCATGGGGTCAGACTTCACACCGACTACTGGGAAGCAAGAAGGATTGGAACAGGAAAGGCACACGCTGGGGGTTCCATCCAGCTACCAGCAATCCGCTTGCAGCCACCCGTAACCACTTGTCATTTAACATTTAACTGCACTGAGGACTGTAATAACGCTGCTAAATTTTCAGTAACATACCCAGGTGAAGTGACTTTGACTCTGCTGCATCTTCTTTCCATGAACTCATTTCTTTCACAGGATTGCTGCCCCGGAGGTCACAGTCCTGCCTGCGGAGGACTACAACATCTCAGCCGCAATACCACCGACCTCCGGAGGACTGTGGCGGCGCTGGTGCACAGCACCAGATACTGCAGGTGGCGTCACGACGACTATAAACTTGTAAATAATCCCCTGTAAATAAATCCCCCTTTTGAAGTGTCACCCAGGACATGGGATCAGGAGCGGCCGCCATCCCCCGTGACAAAGTTAACCCTCTGCCGCCTGATACCCGAGTACCCCACACCCTGGGGCTCAACACATAGAGATCACTGGGAAGCTGGATTTAAAGGGCAGACAGTCGGCAAAACGCATCTGCCAGCCTGAGCAATGCAGTCCCCAGGGATCTGTCCGGGGGCCGCAGAAAAGGTCATCGAGGGCCGCATTCGGCCTTGGGGCCTGAGGTTCCCCACCCCTGCTTTACAGCAAGCAATGATATTGAAAATGGTAAGGAATAGACATTTAGGCTCCTAGGGCACGTGCACACGACGCTTATTGCATTGCGCATTTAGTGCGGATCTGCAGCAGATCCACACTAAGTTTGCAGCAGTGTGCTTTCCCAGCAAACTCTATGGGATTTGTGAAGTCCTGTCCGCATGGTGCGGATCTGCTGCATATTTGATTGTGGAAAAATTTGAAGCATGTCAATTCTTGCTGTGAATATTACCGCATATTGCACCTATAGACCCTCATGGTAACTCAAAATAAGCAGCAGATATGCAGCCGTATTCGCACTATGTGTATGTGTTGCTTATTTGGAACCAAAATTGCATTGAAATCCGCAGGTAGTGATAGTGTTGAGGGGGGAGCAGGATTTGATATCTTTCTTCTCTTTTTTTTTTTTTTGACCAAAGTATCCCAACCTTATTGACACAAAGCACCTACAACTATACATCAACTCAGCACCAAAAACGCATCACATACGCACCGTGCAGACAGGGATGGTTTTGGTGCATTTTTCTGACACTATATACAAATTCGGATGTCAAAGATCTGCATCACTTTCTCCCGTGCAAACGCACCCTCGATCCTGTGCCTCGGTGCGTTATTTGATGCTTTTTTTTGAGGCTGGTTTGGAGAATCTGCATCAAAATCTTCATGTCTATCCGTCACCCAGCAAAGTCTATGAGACTTCAAGAAGTCCTGTACCCACGTTGTATTTCTTTCCTTGCAGCTTTGGTGCAGAAAAAAGAAATCTGCACTAAATCTGCAAGATAAAAAAAGTAACGTGGGTACAGGACTTCTTGAAGTCTCATAGACTTTGCTGGGTGAAGGATAGACATGAAGATTTTGATGCAGATTCTCCAAACCAGGGTCAAAAAAGCATCAAATAACGCACCATGGGCAGACGACGGCCTTCAGATTCTTTACTCCATATGATATTTCTAAGTACAGAGGACAGCCCAGTAACACAATGGCCTACCTGACTGGCAGGAGACTGGTCCAAGAGAGAGGATCAGCAGAGACAGGAGCCGAAGGTCCACCATAGTTACAGAGAGTCTCTCCTGCTCCGATCAGGAACATAAACTCCGATCACAGAGATCAGGACAACAAGGAAGAATTCCTCTGCAGTTAATGCTCTACCTGCCAGGTATTTGGAAACACCTCTCCACTTTTGGGAGGGACCTGGCAGCTGCGGTCACAGGATCTAATTCATCACCTAGTAAAACCAAACAGTCACATTATTCAATCTAAATAAATGAGACAAAAGGGCGCATAGGGTCTTATCCTTGATAGGCAAAGGGAGGCAGTGGTACAATATGGTTTGCTCACCTGGGTCAGTTGTGACAACTCACAACATGTATATGCACTTGTCTAGCATGCTGCAGGATCCACACTCCCACGATACACGTGGCACAAGAATCTGGATAATGAAATGGACGAAGTGCCCAAAGATCTGCGCTGCTGGAATGAAGTCCAGGATCAATGCAGTCTGGTAAAACGATGCCTTTTATTCCAATGCGTTTCGGAGCCAAAACCTTGCTCAGGGATTCCTCAGGGATTAACCAATCAAAACCAATTTTGGCTCCGAAACGCGTAGGCACCGTTTTACCAGATTGCATTGATCCTGGTCTTCATTCCTGCAGCGCGGATCTTTGGGCACTTCGTCCATTTCGTTTTCCACATTATTCAATCTGGCAGCCACAAGTCGTTTGCAGATATCACAACAAGCTTATTCCATTATCACATTTTTACTAATGAAACTATGGAGGAGGAGTTCAATTAAAGAAGAACTTCACCTTGATCTAAAATCCCTTCCGCACAGACCGAGCCATGGCGCTGATTCACCCCCTGGTGGCACATGCGTTACTTTGCTGAAGTCACTTTTCTTCTTTGCTTTATGGTTCTGACTCACCGCGGCCGGCAGACTCCGGTTTAGACAGGCGATTCTTCTCCTTCCTTGTCACGGGTGGACCGCGCCTGCCAGTAGTGGGGCCCGGTGTAGTGCAGATCAAAATTTGAAGACGTCTTGAGGGAACAGATTAAAGGGGTTTTAATTTGTTTTCTTCGTGATGCCACCTATGAGTAGTTCGGTAAGGGCTACCGACGCTGCGGAACCCCGGGGGATGGACAGCAGCAAGATGTTATGCTCCCCACAGGCTGAGCGGTGATCCCCGGGGGCTGGAGCTGCTCAAGATGTTGTGCGGCAGCTGCGGTTACCTTAGTGTGCGGACGGATTGTTCATAAGGAAACACGGACACAGATAGTCTCTGCAACGGGTCTTTACTGTAACCAGTAGGCAGTACATGGTATACAGTGGTTGAGTAGTAGACCGGGTGGACTCAGCAGTGATAGTGCTCCTCAGAGATCCGCAGTGTTCCTCCATTCTACCTACTTAGTTCCTTCTTGCCAGCGTCGCCCAGGAATACCAGGTCGGGTACGGGGAGGCTGCTTCAATGCCCTATCCATGATGTACGTTCTGGATGCTTTGGGGAGCCTTGGGTCCCTCAGTGAGTACACCGCTGGTTAGACGACTGGAAACTGGCTGGTGGTGGGGTGCTCCTATAAAGCTGCTCCTCCACGGGGCTGGTTCGCGTGACAGAGGTGAACTGCTGCCAGCTTCGGTACCAGTGAACCGGCTGTAAGTTGTGGGCACGGAAGTCTTTTGGGAGCCCGTGTAGATAAGCCCAATCCCGGTAGTTAAGGCCTCAGGTGCTGACACCCGACCGGTGACGGCCCAGGGGCCCGCACGGGGTGCGGAGCCCCCGCTCCTCTCAAGCTCTAGTCTGCTCTTTCCAGGTTCTAGATTCTTTTTTTTTCTCTATCTAGATTACTGTGTGTTCTACTACACTACCCTAACACTCCACCCCCCAGGACCTATGATTGGTCCCCTGTTCTAGGTGTTGCATGTTGGGTCGGATCTCAGAGTTAACTATTTCACTGCTTTGTCAGAGAATATTGCGGCTGCAATACTCCCTTGTGACGCACTCGTTGCGGGGCGCCACAGTTCATTGCAGTTTTTGCTCCACATTCGTCATCATGGCACACGGTTCATGAATTTTGCCCAAAATAAAAAAAATATCTTTTTTATCCTTTGACGCATTTTAAGACTTCTTTAGCACAAAACTTCACAAGCTTCACAAATGACACAAAACTTGCAGAGGAATCATAGAATCACTCCAGGGGGTGTGATGGAGGGGTGGGGTATTGGGGTACATTTGTGCCAAATTTTGATGAATCAAAAAAGCTAACTAAACAACAAAAGACAACTTTAAAAAAGGATGAGGATCCTCAGATGTAAAGGAAGGGTATAAATCGCATCACGGTGAATACAACAAATGTCCTTGTGAATTAACCAGTGATCATGGTGGGATTTTATTGTTGGATTTCCATCATCCCACCCCGGGGACACATCTGTCATGGGAAGAAGACAGGAACATTACCATGTGTTGTCTCTTTACAGGCTCCGCTCTATAAATCCAGGAATATTCAGGGGATAACCACCTGCTTAGGAATGACTGGGTAAGCTCAAAATTTCCTGGGTTACAGGACTAATTAATGTACATATGGAAGAAACGAAGAAGACCCACACTATTGGGATCACTCATTAACTTAGGTAGAAGTAGACAAGAAAATGTCCATTCAAATTAAAGGGAACTTACAAGGTTGGGTCAGATTCAAGAAATTTTGTTGAGCTCCAAGATGTCTCACATACACTTAATATTTAGACAAGGACTTTGTTAAGTTGTTGGCCATTATATAGTAACGCTGAGATGTGGTGGTGACCACTACAGTTCCCTATGTCTTTGTGAATTTCTGGTGGCACGTGCCGTGCGCACCCATTCACTCCTATATGTGATCTGTGCGCAGGCGGATGCCTGCGTATAAATCACACACTCTCGCCCGCACCAGGGACGCAACATGTCGCGTCCCTGGTGCGGACGAGAGTGTGTGATCTGCACGCAGGCATCCGCCTGCGCACAGATCACATTTAGGAGTGAATGGGTGCGCACAGCGGTCTGCAAGCATCTGCAGACCGCCGTGCGCTCCATTATAAACATAGGGGCTGCGGTCTGCATGCAGATGCTTGCAGATGCCTCCGCAAAACGCTGCAGATGCATCTGCAAATCTGAAGGCAGCCTAAGAGCTTGTTCAGACAAGTAAAAATCAGGACAGCACACTGTGACCAATGTTATTCAATGGGGATGTTTTGATGACATTTTTTTGTAACACGGATCAAGTGTGTGATCCTCTCCAGGGCCGGGGTACTCGGATCCTGAGCGTTTAATTATGGGTGCTGCCAACGGTGGTCAGTGCCCGGGGCTGTGGCCCTAGTGGTAGATTAAATAGGGGGTTTACTGAAATAAAAGTTAATTTGTGGCGCCACCTACGGTGTCCGGTGATTGCACCGGCGCTGCTGAAGACCACCGGGGATGATGGATGGGCAGCCTGATGGTGTTGCTCCCGGTAGGTGGAGTGGGATCCCCTGGGCAGTGATGTGGGAATAGGATTTGGCACAGGAAGGTGGCTCTGCATAGTTCTGTATTGGGTGGCAGACTCTGGACTAACTAAAATGTTATCTGTCTCCTCTCAGCCTAGGGACTGGTCCCTCCCTCTGTGAGCTCATCCCAGTTTTAACTCTTTTGGTCCCTGCAATTAGTCTGTATAGATTTTTACCTTTCACCTACATTCTGACACACAGCTTAGGCTGCTTTCACATAACGATTTTTTTCCTGTCCGTGGGATCCTACTTTTTGTAGGATCCCACGGACAGGAAAGGAAAGCATCGGAGGTGACCTCCAGATGATTTTTCTGTGTCCGGGTCCGTGATTATCATGTATCCGGACACAGCAGGGCACTTTCACTTCTGCAATGTATAATATACATTGCAGAAGTGAAATATAAGAAAGAGTTAAAAATAAAAAATCAGTATGCTCACCTATCCTCTATCCACCGCTGCCTCCCAGCAAGGTCCGTGTGCTTACAGGACCTGTGATGATGTCACAGAGCATCATCGAGTCACATGACCGCAGTTACCACGGTAACTGCAGTCATGTGACCCAATGATGCTCTCTGACATCATCACAGGTCCTGTAAGCACACGGACCTTGCTCGGAGGCAGCGGTGGATAGAGGATAGGTGAGCATACTGATTTTTTTATTTTTAACTCTTTCTTTTACTTAATTACACTTCTGCAATGTATATTATACATTGCAGAAGTGTAATTAGAAGGGTTGGAGCAATTTTATTGTACTGAGCATGCTCAGTACACTAAAATTGGGTCCGAGGAGACATCAGATGTTTCCTCGAACCCTGCTCCATAGGGCCCCATGTTAATGGAATCGGATCGGATTTGGCATAATTGCCATCCAATTTGTCAGATCCAATTCTATCCAGTTTTTGATTCGGATGCAAAAATCGGAGCAGTCTCCGATTTTTGCACTGGAAAGAAATCGGACAAAATCGTATCGGACGCGATTCGGATTCAATTAGTGCACATCCGAATCGGTCTGATCACCATAGGGTTACATGGGGGCAAATTCGGATCCGATGCTGTCCGATTTCTATTGGACAGCATCGGATTTCACAAAATCGTAGTGTGAAAACAGCTTTAGAATATACTATCTGCATATAACCATCTCTGCTATATCTATGCCTTACACTACATATTATATTATACCTATAAACAGTGCAACACATCATACCCTGTGACACACTACTACCTAACATCTCCTTCATTGTTCCAATCACTATATTACAGTTTGCTTAATACACTATATGCAATGAAATCATCGATGCACAGGACTGCAGGTCCACCTCTTACATAGCCGTTTGACGATTCAGACTGACAAGGAGATCACCAGTTCCTGTTAACCAACAACAGTTTTCTTATCAATAACAATGCTATACATAAAATAGCAAACATATAAATTCCAGTTCATTCCAAAGTAACAAAGCATTGTCAGACACAATTCCAACTCCCGCTGGTTTGTTTCCAATCTTACAGGTCCTGTGAGTCCCAGCACAACCCAGCCCAGCTCAACAGTCTAATTCTTGACAGTGACTTTCCCTTTCTGCAGCATCTCTTCTCCTCGTAGAGGAGGGGGGTGGGGGACTCGCCAGTAGTGTCAAGTGTATGGAGAATTATTTTCTCAGACGTTTGGGGAGACTCTGCTCAGGAAAGTCAACTCAATTTATGAACCAGTCCATCCTAACTCATTACCTTTTGGGGCCTTGTCGCCAAAGCTCCGTCATGTGGACCATTTTGCCTGGGGCCCTTTGTTACGAATTTGGTCACTAGCCTCAGTGCTGTCTCGATTTCTGTGTCCAGTTCAACACTTGAGAATCACACTATCCTATATGGTCTCTTTCCATTTGCCACCACAGGTCACCCACTACATGCGGTCTTGACAATGTTTCAGACCTTAGGTCTGCACTAGTCAAAAGCAGGGTTCTATCTGAAGTCCTACAGGAAACTATCACTTAAATAGTGTTTGCCCTATAGTCTGGCAATCACACATATAAAACTGTTGTACATTATACATCACATAAACCAAAGAAAAAACGAAAAAGAAAAAGGGGAATAAAAAGGGGAATAAAGTTTTTGACCAATATGTCAAAAACGTCCCTGAGGAAGGAGCTAGGTATGTGGCTCTGAAACGCGTCGGATAATAAACCAAGTCTTCACCCTGATCCAGACATTCCGTTGTTTCTGGTGTCTTCTGTATCCAATTGGCTCTTAGAGATACTTTGTCCAGAAGATTGATTGATAACCGCAGTGACCTGTGGAAGTACGGTCCCAGCAGCAGCTGCATTTTCTGAGCGATCAAGTTGGTTGTGTGTGACACAACCTTATCAGGTGAGCAATTCTGATTTTTGCACCTTTTATCTTGTCTAAAAGAGATAAGACCCTATTGCGCATTCTCAACTTTTTTAGTCTCACACCAGAACTCAGTTAACCGGCTTTTACTGTTACGGGTAAACAATCACAGTTCACAAAGGCACTTCGGTTGCTCGGTGGTTCTGGTGTTTTACTGCAGCTGGGGCTAGCTTGTCTGCACCACCCCCGTTCAAAACCTTTCGGATCTTTTTCTCTATTCCGGTGCTAGTTACGGGCCAGCAGTCTCGGGTTTTTCCCCCGGGTTCCCCTAGTCCTAATATGACCACCTTTCTTTCACTGCAGGTTGGCATAAAGTCCCCTCAGCCCACCGGTTAATTCGTGGCCGGGGCACAAAGAGTCCAGCCACATCTACAGGGCCAGCACCCTGGCTGTCGACCCGGTCCTTCGGTGTACCTGTTCGCCAAGACTCACCTTAGACCCCCATCAGTCCTGGTCCGGTCAACTGTTTTTGCCGTGGTGGCATTGGCTGCCGGGCCTGGGTGGCTCCAGCCTGGTGTTGCTCACAGGTTTCAGGTCAGCTCTCTTCTCTAATATCTCCTACTTCTCACTTCCTGTTGCTGTCTTGTGTGCTCTGGTTTTGTGTGTTAGTCTCCACCCCCCTCACTGGGTTCTCCTCTCACTAACTTTCCACCCACCACCTTGCTCCACCCACTATCCCCTGACTGACATGGATAGGGATTGCGGGATGTGTTGGGTGTTGGTGTGGGGTGGCCAATTTACCATTCCCAGCTGCAAAGCCTTACTGTAGACAACGGTCTGCAGGGGCACCACACAGGGGCTGACTGGCGACGCAAACCCTGGGTGGCAAAATTTTTCCGCCAGCCCTCGGGGGGGGGGGGGGGGGTGCTGTCGGATGGAAATACTCGGCGGCCCATCTCAGTCCCTCCAGTCAGGCCCGTATTTGGAGTTCCTGCCGCCCTAGGCACTGTCAGCGGTGCGCCCCCCCATCGCGCCACGCCCCCCTGCAGACAGAGGAGTAGCTAAGAGGAGCCTCCTAGAGGTTCCCAATATGGTTTGGGTGGTGGATGGTTGCTAGATGACCGCCACCATGTCACATCAGCAAGGAGGTGGCAGTTATGTTTTGGGTCTTAATCATGTGGAGAGAGCTAGTTTGCCCCTATAGGGTCCATGAAGGCGTGACCACGGCAAAGTATATATACTTTTAGACTGACCACTTTTTTTCTTCGTACAAAATCATCCCCATGCATGACAATGCACCATCTCTTGGTACAGAGCATAGCCCTGAGTAATTGGCTGCTATGGACATAAAAGTAGAGAAAACCATGGTGTGGCTACCAGTCTTCCCTGATCTCAGCCCTATTGAGAAACTTGGAAGTAACATTCAGCAAAAAAAATCTAAGATGCTGTAAGACATTAACTGTCAAACCAGCAGCTCTGGGAGTCAATTCTGACATCCTGCAAACAAATGCAATCTTAAAACATCCAAAACCTGACAAGTGCAATAAATGCAATATTTGTGAAGGTGATATCAAAGAAAGGCGATGTACAATATGAGACATACTGGTAGGATGTTTTCATTGTGAGCCCCTATGGGGACAGTGTTGATGATGTATGTAAAGTGCTGTGGAGTGCATAGTGTAATATAAGTGCAAAACATATTATTCTTAATATTATGTCACAATACCAGGATCTGAGGATCTTCTATTTCGAGGTCAGGGGCTCTCTGATGCCATGTCGCTGCCTGTCTCGCTGTCTTCCTCTTTTCACACTGCAGTGCGGCGGACAAGAGAGCATTAACTGGTTAATAACAAGACGTATAGTGTGTGTACTAACTGAGCCATACACCCTCCCCATACCATGACGTATGGTGTGTACTAACTGAGCCATAAACCCTCCTCATATCATGTCCAGCAGATATTGTAGGATTACTATATGGATTTTACTATTAGGGCACGGACACACTGGCGTGAAACTCAGATGAGTGCTATGTGTGATTTTATTGCAGTGCAGTCAGTTAATCAACGTCTGAAACACATTGTCGAGTGTCGGACACTTTTTTCTCATCCAGATTCTGGATGGGAAAAAAGTCACAACATGCTGCGACAGTCTGCGATTCATGTGCGAGACTCACCAATGCAAGTCTATGAGTCCAACAAAATGATGGACCGCACACTGACAGCACACGCACCATCCGAGAGGCATCTGTTTTTTTTCACTGATATATTATCATTCTTCAGCTGAGACAACTGTAAAATACTCCTGTAAATAGCAGTAATAGCTGCTGAGAAACAAAACAGATTGCACATGGATGTGATCTAAGAAAACTGTCGGACACTGGCACAGCATTTGGATGTCCCAGTGGCCAGCCACACAGACAGCCCGCCACAGCCACACACAGAGCCACAACCACACAAAAACAGTCAGCCACATAGACAGCTACACAGACGCAGAGAGCCACACAGAGAGACACAGCCACATAGACAGCCACACACATAGCCACAGCCAGCCACACACAGAGCCACAGCCAGCAACATAGACAGCCATAGCCAGCCACACACAGGCACACACAGACAACAGCCAGCCAAACACAGACACAGCCAGCTACACACACAATATCAGCCACACACACAATCAGCCACACACATACAGCCACACACATAGTTAGCCACACAAACACAGCCAGCCAGCCACATAGACAGCCACACACACAGCCAAAGCCAGCCACACACAGGCGCAGCCAGGCATGTATACACACACAGATGCAGCCAGTTATGTATACACACACACACACAGATGCAGCAAGGCATATATACACACACACACAGATGCAGCCAGTCATGTATATACACACACACACACACAGATGCAGCAAGGCATGTATACACACACACACACATATGCAGCCAGGCATGTATACACACACACACAGAGATGCAGCCAGACATGTATACACACACACACAGATGCAGCCAGTCATGTATACACACACACACACACACACAGATGCAGCAAGGCATGTATACACACACACAGATGCAGCCAGTCATGTATACACACACACACACAGATGCAGCCAGTCATATATACACACACACACACACACACACACACAGATGCAGCAAGGCATGTATACACACACACAGATGCAGCCAGACATGTATACACATACACACACACACACAGATGCAGCCAGGCATGTATACACACACACACACACACAGATGCAGCCAGACATGTATACACACACACACACACACACACACACAGATGCAGCCAGTCATGTATACACACACACACACACACACACACAGATGCAGCAAGGCATGTATACACACACACAGATGCAGCCAGGCATGTATACACACACACACACACACACACACACACACACACACACACAGATGCAGCCAGGCATGTATACACACACACAGATGCAGCCAGTCATGTATACACCCACACAGATGCAGCCAGTCATGTATACACACACACAGATGCAGCCAGGCATGTATACACACACAGATGCAGCCAGGCATGTATACACACACAGATGCAGCCAGTCATGTATACACACACACACACACACACACACAGATGCAGCCAGTCATGTATACACACACACACACACACAGATGCAGCCAGACATGTATACACACACACACACAGATGCAGCCAGACATGTATACACACACACACACAGATGCAGCAAGGCATGTATACACACACACACACAGATGCAGCCAGACATGTATACACACACACACAGATGCAGCCAGACATGTATACACACACACACACACACAGATGCAGCCAGGCATGTATACACACACACACAGATGCAGCAAGGCATGTATACACACACACACACACACACAGATGCAGCCAGACATGTATACACACACACACACAGATGCGGCCAGACATGTATACACACACACAGATGCAGCAAGGCATGTATACACACACACACACACACACAGATGCAGCCAGACATGTATACACACACACACACAGATGCAGCCAGACATGTATACACACACACACACAGATGCAACCAGACATGTATACACACACACACAGATGCAGCCAGACATGTATACACACACACACAGATGCAGCAAGGCATGTATACACACACACACACACAGATGCAGCCAGACATGTATACACACACACACACACACACACAGATGCAGCCAGACATGTATACACACACACACACATGCAGCAAGGCATGTATACACACACACACACACACACACATGCAGCCAGACATGTATACACACACACACACACACACACACAGATGCAGCAAGGCATGTATACACACACACACACACACACACATTAGTTTTAGATAAAGAATATACACATCGGCGTTTGCTCACCTCCCCCTTGATGGTATCCCATTCAGCTCCTCCATGGCGGGAATCTAATGGAGCAGGGCGCGCTGCATGATGTCACAGCTTGCTGACATGGCCACTGCTCAGAGCTCTGTCTGTCAGCAGTGACGCAGCCGGTATACAGTTATATTTGTATCAATATGTTGTATGATGATGATGTATTGTAATCAATTAAGACAAAGATATGTCTATTTGGGTAAACTATTATATATGTGTGTTTTTGTATTTGTTTGGGTATTCTGTGGCACCCTGGTTGGGGCACCACAGGAACTCTTAGGACACGGATGGGAAAGTACACAGCAAGCAGACCCCACTTACTAACACAACAACACCCTTCACCCCAGGCCTGTAGGGGGAGCTCCACTGGTTGCCTTAAGCCAGTTCCCCCTATAAATACGGGTCCTGGAGGGGAAAACTGCGGAGTGTGCAGTCACTTGAGAACTGTAAACAGCTAGGAGAGCTGACCTGGTACTGGTGCCACGTTAGGCCCATACCAGCACACCCGTGAAGTGGTAGATCCTTCGCAACAGGGGTCATAGGAACAGGAGGCAAATACCAAATAGGGACAGAGGAGTCTTCTTGACTCGACCTAACAAGGTCCGGTCACTGGATCTGAGCTGCAGTAGCCATAAGCGCAGGCTGTAGAGAAACCAGCACCACACAAGGGGGTTTAGCTCCCTGGATGCCCGAAGCACCACCAGATGAGAGCCCGAAGTCGAGAAATCGATGGTATTCCTTTAAAAGTGCCCTCAGTGCAGCAAACTCGGGTGTAACCTGTCACACCAGAAAGTGCAACTCCGGTTTGGTTGGATTCCATATCCACTAGACCCCCACTAGAAGCTACGTACACCAGGAGGCCTACACCACTGCTTGCTGTGGAACATCCAGAAGTGTCTACTTCATCCCCCGGTCGAGTGTACCTGTTGACACCAGTAAAAGGTACCGAAAAGACTTTATGCGTCTGTACATTCTTTCCGGACTAGTACTACACTATCTGACTGCTGTATTCCACTCGGTGCAGCTCCTGGCCCCGAGGGATTATTGCTCATCCTGTGGGGAGCATTCCATCTAGCCGCCGCACATCCCCCGGAGGCCCAAGCAGCGCGGTGCCATCACCGGACACCCACAGGTGGCGTCACGAAACAAATAAGACTTTATTCCAAATTCCCCAGCCCGTCCATTTGACCACCGGGCCCCACAGCCTCAGGCACGGAACGTGACAGTGAAGCAGCGCATGAGACCTGAGGACCTGGCAACGGTGAGTCAAATCCATGTATTTATTATGCGCCTGTAACTGGGTCCTACGTGCTATCATCTTTGTGCCACGCCAGAATGTTATATAAACCCATTGTCTACATCTCTATGGGGGCCGTCACACGTTGAATCTTGCCCGATATCGTTGAAGCGATCTCCTTTTTGCTCGCTTAAGCGATATGGGCAAGATATCGTTGCATGTAATCAAGCGATTTACGATGGTAATCGCTGATCGTGACATCGCTGATCTGAGGTTCGGTTCTCAATCTAGCGATGAACGATGCAACGATCTGCATCAGTGGGTGTGACACACGATGATCCATCTCCACGACCGCGCCTATGCTGGAATGGTATCTATGGTAAAACTCGGGTAACTAAGCGACGCGCGGCGCCTAGTTACCGTGTGTACCATAGTAACGAGCGAGATCGCGGCTCCGCATCGCTGGTGAGTCTGTCTGTGTGACATCTCACCCGCGATCGTAGCGATATTGTAAGCGATCGCGGCGTGCACGTGTGCTTACAATATCGCTAAAGATGTCGCAGCGTGTGACGGCCCTAGGTATATAGTAGTCTTGAATTATCCTTCTGCCTTGAGCTTCACCATCATTGCTGCGGTGGGTGAGATGTCTGCGAGGTCTAAAGGACCTGAATTGAGGTCATAGTTATAATAGAATCCAAGCACTCATCTGGTTCAGTTTCAAGTGATTTATTGTGAAGACACATGGAGGTGAGGTGACAGCAGCAATAACGTTTCGGCCCCATTTAGGCCTTTCTCACACGTCACTGCTAATGATGTTAGGGAGTAAACATCGGTATGGAGCACTGTATGTGTAAGAACGAGAGCCCTGCCCATGGACAGTACATCTGTTGCAGGCCTATTAGGCAGTGTATCTGTGCAGGCTTTGTGCTGCACCATAGTATGTGGAATGTTCCAGAATGCTGGAGAATCGTCTATTATGTTTCTGATAGCCCTGATGTGGTAGCCCCAGTGTGGTGACCCTGGTCTGGGGAAGTACCGTAGTATCGTAGTCTTGGGAGAGCATAAACTCTCACCTAGCACGGACGGTGCGCTCTCCAGACTACGATATAACGTACTTCCCCAGACCAGGGTCACACACTGGGAGCTACCACATCAGGCTATCAAAACATAATAAGACGATCTCAGCATTCTGGAACATTCCACATACCTATGGGTACAGCACAAAAACCTGCACAGATACACTGCCTAATAGCCTGCAACAGATGTACTGTTCCATGGTGCAGGGCTCTCGTCTTACCATACATGCTCCATACCTGATGTTTACTCCCCTAACATCATTAGCAGTGACGTGTTGGAAGGCCTAATGGGGGCCGAAACGTTATTCATGCTGTCACCTCACCATCCATGTGTGCTTCACAATAATTCACTTGAAACTGAACCAGATGAGTGCTTGGATTCTATTATAACTACGATAGAGATCACGACCTTCACATAGCACCACAACCTCCCACCACTGAGTGCTGGTCATAACGATATAGACTGAATTGAGGTCATGTGATCTACTTGTGATCGCTGACACCGCAGCATCATCGCGGCGTCATAGCAACCATGACGTGCGGTTGCGTCATATGCGGGCGGCAGGGATTCTTTTCCCTGGAGCGGCCTTTTTAACGAGCACTTTCCCCAGTGTTAGACACGCCCCGTGAAGAAGGTCCTTGACTGAAACACGTGTCAGGCCTCAGTGTGCCAGTGGGATCTATAGGGTAATCCTGCACTATAATTCACTTGATTAGTGAATTTATTCAATGCTTATGATGTAAACCTTTGTTTATCACAATGTGGGCAATATAGGGCATAGGTTTCAACCTCCAATACCTGTGGGGACGGCAGACAAAACAGTAATAAGCTCCACATATCATAATCATGCTATATGCACACCATCACTGTACAAGTATATTCTTGGATTATATACACATAATATAATGTAATCACAAGCAGCACAAGGTCAAGTCTGAGGCTGGCTTCACATCACGATTTGCGCATCCGTGGTGTTCCTTGAATTTCAAGGATCACACGGACAGGCACGGATCTGTGCCAACAGATTCCACTGATCCCCATGGATCCGTGTTCTGCACGGATCCGTCATCAGTTAGCAGAGATAGGGCTTCACCTTGCTTCTGAGTATGCACAGTACAGCAAATAGGATCTGTTTTTCGGATCTGATTTTTTGACGGATCCGAGATACATAGATTTCCGATGTTATGAAACGTGTAACGCAATGGATCCGTTAAGGATCCGTGGTGTCCGATTTGAGTCACGGAGACCAAAATCGTAGCAGGCTACGATTTTGGCTCCGTGACTAAATCGGATAGCAACAGATGGTGCTAAATCGGATGCCAATAGGGACACATCCAATCCGTTGCCCATAGGTTTACATGGGCGGCAAAATCGGATCCGTGTATATCTGTTTTGGCACGGATACACATGGATGCAGCAAAATCGTGATGTGAAAGCAGCCTAACTAGGTAGAGTGTTGACTCTGGGGTCCAGGAATGAATAAATAACTCATCTCAATGCAGCAGCCAGGATCATATTCCTCTCCAACCGCTTCACCGATGCCTGTATACTAGGGCAGTCATTGTATTGGTTGCCAATCTGCTATAGAGAACAATATAAAACTATCACTCTCACCCACAAAGCCCTCCACAGTTCTGCTCCGCATCTACATCTCCTCTCTCATCTCTGTCTATCGCCCTACACGTGCCCTCCACTTTGCAAGTGACCTAAGACTGACAACAGCTACAATCCGAACCTCCCACTCCCATCTCCAAAACTTCTCACGAGCTGCACCAATTCTCTGGAACGGGTTACCGAAAACAATTCAATTAATTCCCAATACCAATAGTTTTAAGCGAGCCTTAAAAACACATCTCTTTAGACTGGCCTATCACCTCACCTCACTTGTCTAACTATTCCTATCTTCCCTTTTCCAAATCTGGCCTCTTGTGTCATCTGTCTGCACCTGCAGACTGTCTGTCCCCCATGCATAATAAAGCACTTTATCCCTACTTCTACAGATTCCGACCGATGACCGATTCATGCAGCGTTACGTGAATCCCTAATTATTATATTGATAGCTGGACCATGTATGACATCATTTGTTACTGTTACCTTTTGTGCCTCCCCTATTTCCTCTAGATTGTAAGCTCTTGCGAGCAGAGACCGCACTCCTCATGGTTTTTGAAGTATTGTTACTCTGTATTGTCTCATATTGTCCCCTCCGAATTGTAAAGTGCTGCGTAATGTGTTGATGCTATATAAATAAAATTATTATTATTATTATTATTATTATTGTCTGATACTTTCTATGCCCCAGCACTGCCAATTCTGTTGAGTCCATAGATAATGGAGCACTCTAATCTGCTAAGTGCTGTCTCTTATTGTGTGTGCTTGGAACGTCTTCCTTCTACATGTCACACAATAAATCTTCCCCATTAAGCGCTTGCCCCGTTTCCTAGGATTCCCTAGAAGTGACTGAGGCATCTGATCTGAGTGTGATCTGCTTATCTGGAGCTCAATGTTGTATTCATCCCATTTTGCAGAGTTTGCTGATCAGCCCAGCTCCACATTCACCTCTAAAATCCTGGGGTTAATAATGTAGTTATTGTCTTGAGACCTACAAGGGCTTGTTATCAATTGCGGTGGTTTAGATGTGGCGGCCTGATGCTAAGTGATCTGATCTATGACCAGGGATCGTGCAGGTCTGCCAATTACAACACACATTAGCGCCTAATAGCCATGGGCTGTGGGTGACAAAGCCAAGTTATATAGAGGGAGGTGTTCTTCTACTGGGTAACATCTGTGAGATCGTGTGTCGTATAGAAAACTGGCCATTGGCTGTGATTTATGGTAACATGGCGCGCGCACCTGCAGTATTTATTACATAAAAGGGGTTTTCCAGATTAAAAAACTCCTGTCCTCAGCTAGAAAGTCAACAAACTTCATTCAGACTTCCCCGTCTTAATGATGCTCTAGTGCATTGCATTCGAGGGGGGCGGGGTAATCTATATACCCCTAAGAGCACGATTTGATCCATGGCGTCTCTGTCCGACTGCAGCTTTTTCAGACCTCATCAGTATTTTACAAGTTCTCTGTAAGTCACAGACTTCTCTTAGCCAACCTACTAGTTCTTTGGGGGCAGGACTAAAGCCTTTTCTCACTTTCTGGCATATCTTGCACTTTAACGCAACATACTCATACGCATGCCACCAAACATACTTGCACCTTCTCCCCCACCTACTAGTGTTGTGGCTCAATGTCTCAGCACAGCAAATCCCACCCCATGTAAGATTTTGACTCTCGTTACTTAACCATCTCTTCCTCCTGCAAGTTGGCATCCAGGATACCATATTCCTTGTGTCATCTATACTGACATGGGAAGGTGGCATCACCAACCTATAAGAATGCATGATCCATGACCATGTAATACAACTGTAATGAGTCCCAATCATTAGGAAATTGATAGCCCAGGATTCTGTGTGGTTTTCAATGTGTTTAACCCTTGCTAGTGCAAAAGAAATTAATGTCAGTTTTCCTTGCTGGTAGCTTCTGGTCAGTTCTATCTCAGGTGTTGCCGCTTTGTGACCACACCCTTTATATTAAAATATTCACATGTTCCAGTGATAGAATTCAGAAGTCATTCTGAACTGACCACCACTGGAGGAGGACATGTTTTGTTACTGGTGTCCTGTTGGCTGCAGTCCTGTTGGCTTTGTAGCGCCCCTTAGGGTCCAGTTGTACCTAGAGGTACTGCACCTTAGCCAGAGGTGTGGCACCCCCAACCCCAGGTAAGAAGGGACACTATCCGGTACCCGCACACACCGCATGCACCACTAGTTACTCCAGACTAGAAAGGTGGGGGGACTGATCAAACCTCCATCCCTGGCTGGAGATGGGCCTAAGACAGAGTGGTGGGTGGAACTGTAGAAAGGGGATCCAGTTAGAGGGAGTGACAGGAAAAGCAAAAAAAGGGAACACCAGGAAGAGACAGTCCATCAGAGAGTGTGGAAGGAGCAGAAAAGTTGCGCTCCAGTGAACGAGCTGGCAAGGACTGAAACCAGAGGACTGGAGCCGGAGGAGCTCGTCCCTGGGAGAGAGAGACAGAGGGAGCCAGGCAGGAGCTCCAGAGAAGGGAGGGGTCCCAGAGGCACGGGAAGTGAGAGATCCACTCTTGGGGCCAGCATCCATTGCCGGTCGCAGTCAAGTGGGGGGACCAGGGCCACAGAGGGTCACCGGGCACAGGCTAGTAGAGGAGACTTGAAGTCTCAGCTAGCAAGCCGGAAGCTGCTGCATCTCCAGGAGCAGCAGCCAAATCCACGTCATTCGCTGGAAAGGAGGCTGGATAGGGCCAAAGGTAATGAAGAGTGCATTGCCCGGTAGGGTCCACTGGCACAGGACACTGAACGTGAGCTGCAGGGCAGAAGGGAGAGACCCAGCACAAGAGGGAGATGACCGGGAGAAGGTACACAGAATGGGGTGCTGGATAAGTGTTGCCAATCTACCTGGGAGTGGCTGGACGCCTGGCTCGTAGGACACAGCACCCCGCTGGATGCTACCACCTAAGAACCGTGAGTAAAAAGTGTGGAACTGCAGCAGTTGTGTCCGTGAATTATTCGGTGTCCTCTGCCCTGCACTGCAACTTCACCACCATTTGCATCTACGTGGAGCGACAACATCTGGGTGCATCGTCATCTGTCCCGGAGGTCTGAAATGCAGTGTCGGCTATCCCTGGCTGAGCACCGTAGGTGGCGTCACAACACTTATCCCCAAAACCTCAATCCCCAAACTTTTTTGACACCACCAGGGTCACGGAGCCGAGTCTCGACCCCCGTGACTCCCCAGCAGTACTGTAGCCTGAGGTTCCGAGTATCCCATGGCCCTAGCAAGGCATGTCAGCTGCACAAGGAGCAGTACTGTATTCGTATTGTCTTGTCCTCAGTCTGTCTACCTCCCTGTGTGTTATTACACCAGAGGTGACGTTTAGTGTAATCACCAGCCTTGGCACTACGTAGGGTTAGTAGAGGTCACACTAGGACTAGACACGTGATGACGACGGAGGAAAGGACCCGACTAGGGCAGTTGGGCAGCTCAGGGGCAGACACAGATTAGTGTCAGGAGGCGTCCCATCCCCTGTGTATTACTGTTATGGTCTTCCTCTCCCTATAACATCCCATTGTAGCCTATATGTTGTGCCATGCACTGGGAGCCTTTATTTCCAAGTGAGACAACAATATGACAATAGGTGAAATCAGCCATGGTGGGGTAATCTATCATTAGTCAGCCTTACACTAAAATATAGAAAACTGTCATTTGGCCACTGTATGGGGGCATTACTAAATAGAAAACCTACAGCATTTTATTTTTTGCATTGCCTTTTGATGGCAGCCTGGTCTTACTTGTCAACAAACCTAGGTTTACAAGGACAATCCAATGAACTGGGGCCAAAAATGGGTAGGGTTATTGCCAACCTTGCCCAAACGTGAACCTTGATATGTGAATAAGAATCAGTGATGAGCGAGCACTACAGTGCTTGAGTGCTTGGTACTCGAAACAAGCAGTTCGGGTGTTCGGATGAGCGCTACATGTGTACTGAGTTTAATGAAAGTCTACAGGAAACTTGAGCATTTTTCTGGAAGATCTTCCAGAATAATGCTTGAGTTTCCTATAGATGTCCAACTGCTCGTTTTGAATATGTAGCACCCCTCATCATTGAGGCTGGCTCCACATAGCGGGTTTGATCCGATCTGTGGCTGTCCGTGTAAACCGGACAGCCCCGGACCGGAACAGCACACAGAACGGAGGGCTAATATGCTCTCCGGTCCGGTGTGCTGCCGCATGCAGCTGCAGCTGCTGCTGAATCAGGACCACGGCTCGCAGGGAGCATGCCGCGGTCCTGAAACAATAACGGCATGCAGCCGCAGGTGTCTGGTTCCTGGATCCTCGCGGACCGGGGCAATCCGGCCCCTTAGGCTCCCATGTTAGGGAGGATCCGGGAGAATCCGGGAGTACGCAATTAGAGGAGATATTCTCCTCTTGGACACAAAAACGTTGCAAGCAACGTTTTTTGTGTCCATGGGAGAATTCTGAATTCTCCCTGATTGTCCTGGAAAGATAGAAACCGGATGGCAGAGAGCTGCCATGCGGCTTCTATCCGGCCCCATAGTATACTATGGGGCCAAAATCCAGTCCGGGGCTGTCCGGTTTATACGGACAGCAACGGATCGGATCAAACCTGCTATGTGAAGCCGGCTTAATAAGTATGTATTCTTAATTGATGCATTGACATGGTATTTGGCCAACATATAGCACTATTAATTAGGAGCCATGCTGCGCTCATGCTATGCTATAAGATTGGATAAATGCTATATTAAGAAGGTATGGCAAATAAACCTTCCACCAGCGTAGTCTTCATGAGAAGGACCATGACAATAATGTGAACCCCCGCATGGGTATGGGCATTAGAAAATGAAATCTTCTCTCTTTGGCAACTAATATTAAGTTTTATTTAATAAAGTAACACCTTGTTCAATGGAGGTTCCCAATAGATTCTCTGCACAATGTTATCTATTGAAACATTAATATGGCAGAAAAACAATAATTCAGGAGGAGAAGCTTTATCCGCCCTCCTTACGTTATGGAGTCATTCCAATTAAATTGTCCCCGGAGGAGCCGGCTACCTCTGCTTCCCAACTCTATCTGTTCTCTGCAGCTAATGAAGCCTCGGCAGCTCCTGCCACCAAATGCTTAATAAGACCCCATCTCAGAGGTTACAGGACAAGCACTATCCGCGCTCCTGGGAAACGTGTTCTATGAATTTGTAATTATAAGTCCATGTTCAAGAGGGATTAGCATCTGAGCAGAAAATAGTATTTCAATTAGGGAGAGGAATTCAATTTCTTTGTAATCACTGTTTGTGCAGGCGAGGTGTTTGGGTGACACCGTTATACATCACACAGACTTTCTGCTTCCTTTATGGAGATTTAAAGGTTTTGCAAACCATTTGCCTAAATCATAGGCAGAAAAAAAATGACTGCTCAACCCTGGCAATAAAAATAATAACGCATTGCAAAAAAATAAAATAAAAGGCATTTCTTGTTAGTGTTTGTCATATGTGGCCAACGTCGTGTCTGGCTGAGGACGCACGTCCAGTAGGTGACACCTCAGAGGAGCAGCAGAATCTATAGACAGCACTTTTCTCCATCTCCACAGCGGCCACTGCAGGTCAAATTTAGTATTGAATAACACCTATTAAAAAGGTTGTCCACTACCTGCACAACACCTATTAAAGGGAATCTGTCACCAGGTTTTTGCCACCTAATCTGAGAGAAGCATGATGTAGTGCCAGAGATCTTGATTCCAGTGATGTCTCATTTACTGGGATGTTCAGCGTAGTTTTTTTTTAATCATCTGGAGATTCATTAGAGGACTACTTAGCCTGCTGCAAGGTAGTCCAGCATTTTCATGAATGGCTAGGTCTGCAAGAGAGAAAACAATAATTTTATCAAAATGACAGCAAGTAGATCAGTAAGTGATACATCACTGGAATCAGGGTCTGTATCTCTACATTACGCTGCTCTCAGATGGGATGGCAAAAACCTGCTGACAGATTCCCTTTAAATGAAGTAGTTCTACTTCTAAAATAAAATTAAAAAGCACCTTACACTCTCCTCCTACACTAGTGCTACTTCAGTATTGTTGGTTTGGGGTCTCCTGGGACTCACTTGACCTTGTTATGCCATGTGATCCATGCAGAAGAAAAGCTTTTTTGTATTATTTAAAAAAAAACACACATTAAAAACGCTGGTCCAAAAATATCACATCAGGGGGGACGTGACCTGGGAGCTGATGGCATTGGTCACTTAAACCGGAGCTCCCGCAGACCTACCCAACAAACAGCAGATCCCTGGCAAGTCACTCACCCATACACAGCTCACCGGCGGTGGGGAAGTGCTGGGAGCCTCAGAGATGCCGAGAGTCTCCTCCAGAAGTCCCAAAGGTAACGGACTTCTTCCTGGTGGAGAAGCCTCCTGTCTCTCCCTCCAAAATGGCACCAATATCAAAGTCCCCCTCTCTCTTTCTCCTCTTGCGCCTCCCGCAGCCCTGGAGAGCGCGCAGATGAGGAGGTGGATAAGGATGCCCTGGTCATCCAGCGGGGTCTGCGGGGGCTCCTGGAGTCTCTGAGCAGGTCACTCCAGGAGGATCTGCGTGACATGCTGGGGGAGATCCGCCATGAACTTTCAGCACTAGGTGAAAGAACCCACCATATTGAGAATAAGAGTACGCCACAGCGCACAATGAACTGGCAGCTGATTATGCTGAAATGGAGCGGGAGATGAAGCAAAATCGACTGAAGATTTGTGACTTGGAGGATAAATTGCGAAAAGGCAATATAAGAATCGGGTATCCCTGAGGTGGCTGAAACTGAAGATTTAAGAGGAACAGTGCTAGCCTTCCTGCAGCCAATTCTCCCTGACTCCCCAGAGGCAGATTTGGACATTGACAAAACGTTCAGGATTCCTAAGCCTCCGCATATTAACAAGACTTTGCCCAGAGACATCTTGGTGATCTTCAGCAGGGCTAAGACCGCGGAAGCAGTGTTAAGGGTCATGAGACAAAAGCCCTCCCCTGCTGCACCGTTCTCGGAGGTGGCTGTTTTCCTGGACCTCTCCGCGGGCACTCTCGCAAGACGCAGAGAGTTCACCCCATATTGCAAGGTCCTACGTGAGAGGGGTCTCATGTACAGCTGGGGATACCCAGTAAATATTAGATTCAGATATAAAGGATCGCTGCAGGTGTTTTACTCCTCCAGCCGCCTGGGGAAAGCCCTAAAAGAGTGGAGTTTCGGCCCAAACGGAGGAAAGACGCCACCAAGGTCGGAGGACGGCAAGTCTATGACCAGGCGCTCTGTGGCACCAGACTGGCATAAAATGGGCTGATTGTATAGACATTGATGTTTGGGTTGTCTGTAGAACCTTCTGTTTTTTTTTTTCTTCTTGCTTTTTGTATTTGCCTACCTCCTCCCCTTCGTGATCCCAGGAGTTCCCTGGTGGGCTAGAGGAACTGCATCATACCCGACCAAACTTTTTCATCTTTCTGGTCGGATTCTCCTCAGCCATCTGAGATGAGGGAGGTTAGGCATACCCCCGCTATACAAAACTTTGCCAGGTAAATACCCATTGCACTTAGCAGCAGCTGCCAGCTCCTCTGAGAGGCAACACAGATGTCTGTATGCCGGTACTCAATCACCTGCAACCCACAGTGGGGGCGGTTGTGGCACCAGCGTCCGGCCATGCTGTCAGGGAGGTGAATGGTGGCATTTTAAGACACGAGGTTACCATAGGGCTCTGCCACTCACGGTGCATGCAAGGCATAGTGTCAGAGCAGCCTATTGGTCACGCCCTTCTATTAGATCAGGCGGGCTGCTCCGCACTGATTACATGCCTCACAAAATGACAGACGCCCCCCAGAGGGCTCAGCCTCAAACTGCAGATAAAAAAAAGTGCAATAAAACACTAAAGATGAAAATGTGAGGTGTTTGTGGGTATTTTGGCCAAAATACATAAGCCGGTAACCCACTGTCAAGGGCCCTCACGCTTACCAGTCCTAACCACATGCCTTTTGCAACATGTCCGTTTAATATTGTATGATTCACCGAATAGGACATAAAAACATAGAAAAAACTCACCAAAAATTTGCCAGGTAAATACCCATTGCACTTAGCAGCAGCTGCCAGCTCCTCTGAGAGGCAACACAGGTGTCTGTATGCCGGTACTCTCAGAGGAGCTGGCAGCTGCTGCTAAGTGCAATGGGTATTTACCTGGCAAATTTTTGGTGAGTTTTTTCTATGTTTTTATGTCCTATTCGGTGAATCATACAATATTAAACAGTACATGTATAGCAGCACTATGGTATATGGTGGTACATTACAGCACATGTATAGCAGCGCTATAGTATATGGCAGTACTTTATAGCACATGTATAGCAGCACTATAGTATATGGTGGTACATTACAGTACATGTATAGTAGCACTATAGTATATGGCGGTACAGTATAGCACATGTATAGCAGCACTATAGTATATGGCAGTACATTATAGTACATGTATAGCAGCACTATAGTATATGGCGGTACATTACAGTGCATATATAGCAGCGCTATGGTATATGGTGGTACATTACAGTACTTGTATAGCAGCACTATAGTATATGGCGGTACATTACAGCACATGTATAGCAGCACTAAAAGTATATGGCGGTACATTACAGTACATGTATAGCAGCGCTATGGTATATGGCGTTACTTTATAGCACATATATAGCAGCACTATAGTATATGGTGATACATTACAGTACATGTATAGCAGCGCTATAGTATATGGCGGTACATTACAGTACATGTATAGCAGCACTATAGTATATGGCGGTACACTACAGTACATGTATAGCAGTGCTATGGTATATGGCGGTACATTACAGTACATGTATAGCAGTACTATAGTATATGGCAGTACATTATAGTACATGTATAGCAGTGCTATGGTACATGGCGGTACATTACAGCACATGTATAGCAGCACTATGCACGGTGTTCCAAATTGTTATGCAAATGTACTTTTTCTCTGATATTTCTAAATGGTTGGTGCAAATGACAGTCAGTGTAATAAAAGTCATCACCTGTTAGAGTATACATCGAATTTTATTGAAGAAACATGATAACATTATGATAACAGTATAATTTTCAATATTAAAAAACTCTAAAAGCACTGTTCCAAATTATTACGCACAGTAGAGTTTGTAAACATTTGATATGTTTGAAAGAACTGAAAATGCTCATTTGTTGAATTTGCAGCATTAACAGGTCATATTCACTGAAATAAAAAGCTATTTAACTCCAAAACATCCTAACAGGCCAAGTTACATGTTAACATAGGAACCCTACTTTGATATCACCTTCACAATTTTTGCATCCATTGATATTGTGAGTTTCTGGAGAGTTTCTGCTTGTATTTCTTTGCATGATGTCAGAATAGCCTCCCAGAGCTGCTGTTTTGATGTGAACTGCCTCCCACCCTCATAGATCTTTTGCTTGATTATACTCCTAAGGTTCTCTATAGGGTTGAGGTCGGGGAAGATGGTGGCCACACCATGAGTTTATCTCCTTTTATGCCCATAGCAGCCAATGGTACAGAGGTGTTCTTTGTAGCATGGTGTAGCATGAGATGGTGCATTGTCATGCATGAGGATGATTTTGCTCCTAAAGGCACGTTTTTGCTTTTTGCACCATGGAAGAAAGTTCTCAGTTGGAAACTCTATATAAGTTGCAGAGGTCATTTTCACACCTTCAGGAACCTTAAAGGGCCTACCAGCTGTTTCCCAATGATTCCAGCCCAAAACATGATTCCTCCACCTCCTTGCTTACGTCGCAGCCTTGTTGGGACATGGTGGCATCCACCAACCATTCACTACTCTATTCATCTGGACCATCCAGGGTTTCTTGACATTCATCAGTACACAAGACTGTTTGAAAATTAGTCTTCATGTATATCTGGACCCACTGCAACTGTGTCTGTTTGTGAGCACTATTTAGGGGTGGCCGAATAGTAGGTTTATGTACCACAGCAAGCCTTTGAAGGATCCTACACCTTGAGGTTCGAGGGACTCCAGAGGCACCAGCAGCTTCAAATATCTGTTTGTTGGTTTGTAAGGCCTTTTTAGCAGCTGCTCTCTTAATCTGATGAACTTGCCTGGCAGAAACCTTCCTCATTCTGCCTTTATCTGCACAAACACATCTGTGCTCAGAATCAGCCACAAATCTCTTCACAATACGATGATCACGCTTAAGTTTTCATGCAATATCAAATGTTTTCATCCCTTGTCCAAGTCATTGCATTTTTTTGCTATTGCTATTTGTTGCTTTTTGGCAGCAGAGACATCCTTTTTCTTTCCCATGTTATTCGAAAACTGTGGCCTGCGTAATATTGTGGAACACCCAGTTTTCCTTTTATTGGGCTCACCTGCCAAACTAATTATCAAAGATATCTGAGATTGATTTTAATGATCCAAAGAACCCTGAGACACAATACCATCAATGGGTTTCATTGAAAAAAAAATAAAAATAAAACCCTATGACACTGAAAACTAATTTGCATAATAATTTGGAACACAGTGTAGCATATGGCGGTACATTACAGCACATGTATAGCAGCACTATGGTATATGGCGGTACATTACAGCACATGTATAGCAGCACTATAGTACAGCTGTGGCCAAAAGTATTGACACCCCTGCAATTCTGTCAGATAATACTCAGTTTCTTCCTGAAAATGATTGCAATCACAAATTCTTTGGTATTATTATCTTCATTTAATTTGTCTTAAATGAAAAAACACAAAAGAGAATGAAGCAAAAAGCAAAACATTGATCATTTCACACAAAACTCCAAAAATGGGCCAGACAAAAGTATTGGCACCCTCAGCCTAACCCTTGGTTGCACAACCTTTAGCCAAAATAACTGCGATCAACCGCTTCTGGTAACCATCAATGAGTTTCTTACAATGCTCTGCTGGAATTTTAGACCATTCTTCTTTGGCAAACTGCTCCAGGTCCCTGATATTTGAAGGGTGCCTTCTCCAAACTGCCATTTTTAGATCTCTCCACAGGTGTTCTATGGGATTCAGGTCTGGACTCATTGCTGGTCACCTTAGAAGTCTTCAGTGCTTTCTCTCAAACCATTTTCTAGTGCTTTTCGAAGTGTGTTTTGGGTCATTGTCCTGCTGAAAGACCCATGACCTCTGAGGGAGACCCAGCTTTCTCACACTGGGCCCTACATTATGCTGCAAAATTTGTTGGTAGTCTTCAGACTTCATAATGCCATGCACACGGTCAAGCAGTCCAGTGCCAGGGGCAGCAAAGCAACCCCAAAACATCAGGGAACCTCCACCATGTTTGACTGTAGGGACTGTGTTCTTTTCTATGAATGCCTCTTTTTTTCTCCTGTAAACTCTATGTTGATGCCTTTGCCCAAAAAGCTCTACTTTTGTCTAATCTGACCAGAGAACATTCTTCCAAAACGTTGTAGGCATTCTCAGGTAAGTTTTGGCAAACTCCAGCCTGGCTTTTTTATGTCTCGGGGTAAGAAGTGGGGTCTTCCTGGGTATCCTACCATACAGTCCCTTTTCATTCAGACGCCAACGGATAGTACGGGTTGACACTGTTGCACCCTCGGACTGCAGGGCAGCTTGAACTTGTTTGGATGTTAGTCAAGGTTCTTTATCCACCATCCGCACAATCTTGCGTTGAAATCTCTCGTTAATTTTTCTTTTCCATCCACATCTAGGGAGGTTAGCCACAGCGCCATGGGCTTTAAACTTCTTGATGACACTGCGCACAGTAGACACAGGAACATTCAGGTCTTTGAAGATGAACTTGTCGCCTTCAGATTGCTCATGCTTCCTCACAATTTGGTTTCTTAAGTCCTCAGACAGTTCTTTGGTCTTCTTTCTTTTCTCCATGCTCAATGTGGTACACACAAGGACACAGGACAGAGGATGAGTCAACTTTAATCCATGTCAACTGGCTGCAAGTGTGATTTAGTTATTGACAACACCTGTTAGGTGCCACAGGTAAGTTACAGGTGCTGTTAATTACACAAATTAGAGAAGCATCACATGATTTTTCTAACAGTGCCAATACTTTTGTCCACCCCTTTTTTATGTTTGGTGTGGAATTATATCGAATTTGGCTTTAGGACAGTTCTTTTTGTGTTTTTTCATTGAAGACAAATTAAATGAAGATAATAATACCAAAGAATTTGTGATTGCAATCATTTTCAGGAAGAAACTGAGTATTATCTGACAGAATTGCAGGGGTGTCAATACATTTGGCCACAACTGTACAGTAGGTTCCACAGGTTCCACCATTCACAATAGATGATATCACAGCTCACCTCTTCCTTCTATACAATGACTGATAACACCTCTATATACAGCAGATAACACAGGATCCACCATTCACAATAGATTATATCACAGCTCACCTTCTCCTATACAATGACTGATAACACCTCTATATACAGCAGATAACACAGGATCCACCATTCACAATAGATTATATCACAGCTCACCTCCTCCTGTACAATGACTGATAACACCTCTATATACAGCAGATAACACAGGACCCACCATTCACAATAGGTGATATCACAGCTCACCTCCTCCTGTACAATGACTGATAACACCTCTATATACAGTAGATCACACAGGATCCACCATTCACAATAGATGATATCACAGCTCACCTCCCCCCTTAAAATTACATTTGTCAGATCAGAGCATGCCTAGAAACCTCTCATATATAACTCAATGAATTAAAGCCAGTCTATTGATGACTGTGTCCGTGTGGCTTTTTTATTTGAAGAATAGGAAGTATAAGCTTAGCAGCCTGTATAATGATTGCAAGAATATTTTTTAGATAGTTTTGTTATTCATATCAGTATCTAACAAAATAATCTATAATAAATTTATATGATAAAGTCAGTAATAATAATAATAATCATTTAATTTTAAAACCTGATTTAAACAATAGGTCATTTTCAGTTGACACATTTCCTTTAGTAGAGTATATATAAAATATTATTATTATTATTATTATTATTATTATTATTACTATTGCAACATGCACCATTATAATCTTTTCTTTCTTCATTCGGTTTTGTTACACTTGAAAATTATAAAGAAAATCTCTTTTTTGTATGTACTCTATTAAAGGAAATGCAATAAAATATAATAATTTATTTGATTTCATATTTTTGCACTTATGGATAGCCCATTATTTTACCTTATTTACCATCATATTTATTGCAGTAAATTTAGATTGCAAGCTCTGCTGGTATGTTGTTATTAGGACCAATGACAACAAAACGATTCTTCTGACCCCATATAAATAATTGATAATTCACGGTGTATAAATGGCAGCAATCAGCGGTAACCATAGCCCGGATAGACCGTCTTTCCTCTTTTACAACAACTTGAAGCTGCAGAGAATAAAAAATGCTGTGTGCAAGGATCGAAGTCCCTGGTGGGCAGTGGCGGACCCCCCATTTGTCTGTGATTTATTTAATATAGGCTGCTTGAATGAACTGCCTTTATCTCAGATTCCCAGCTCTGCCATCATCAGAGTGTGAATAGCAATCAGCGCCTTCAATGGGCTCATATGCATAGTGATGTTTTTAGGACCCCCCCCCCACACCCCTCGCTTACAGTCTCCCCAGAGTACAGTTTGTGGCTCTGTCCTTTGTGCAAAAATGAGAATATATGGAGGCAATCGAGGCTGTGCTGGGAGGAGGGACACATTGATTACAGCCAAGTAAATGGAAGCAGCCATTTCCCAGGTGCCCGTCTGTGTATTAATTGAATTAAGAGGAGGCTATTTTATCGCTTAAACAGAGATTGGAATATTTAAGCTCTTTGATTTTCAATGGGCTGTTCCCAAATGGAGTTTAAATCACCTAACAAGCAAAAAGGAACCATTAAGGTGCAACGTAAAAGAATTCAACTATTGTTCATTTCCAAATGTGAAAAGAGAAATTCCTAAAATATGTTCAAATATATATTCTTTCAACATTGCATATTTTGCATAGTATCTGATTTCATAGAACGCTTGCGCATCTTACCATGTAGTGTGGACCAGGCTGTGTCCTCCAACTGTTAAAAAATGACACATTAATTAAGAAACATTTCTACTCGCCTATAACAAAGTAGTTTTTTTAACCCAGAGAACTTAGTGTAGGTTCCCAGTAAAGAGATATGCCTCGACGTGGCTAATGGCTGGATGTAGAGATGGCCATCTTTATATGCTAAGTGTCTCATTTCTCATACTTCCTTAGCTATAATGTTATTCCATGTTCAATATTCATGTTTCCATGAATCGCAGAGTGCAACTGTCTTTTTGGTTACATTCTATTATGTTCAGTTAGCACCTGTTCACATTGCAGGTTAGGGTGTGCTGGCAGTTTTTTTTTTATTTATGTTACAGGGTCATACATTCTGTTAGTGTACCCCTCTCCCATTATCCCATTAGTCTCAGTTGTTTTTATCCTTTATTTTGCAGGTTCCTACTCGCCTATACAAAAGGAGGTATTTAACCTAGAGCCTTTGCATTGCAGAGTGCAACTGTCTTTTTTGTTACCTTATATTAAGTTCAGTTAGCACCTATTCACATTGCAGGTTAGGGAGTGCTTGCAGTTTTTTCTTCTTTATGTTACAGGGTCATACTTTCTGTCTGTGTACCCTTCCTCCATTAGTCTCAGTTGTTTTTATCCTTTATTTAGCGGGTTCCTACTCGCTTATAGAAAAGGAGGTAATACAATTCCAAGTTCTATGCTAAGTGTCTCATTTTTACATATTTCCTTAGCTATAATACAATTCCATGTTCTATATTTCATGTTTCCATGCCTTTGCATTGCAAAGTGTAACTCTCTTTTTTGTTAAAAATGAAATAATGACGCATTGCTGAATCTGTCAGAGTACAGACACTAGATGTGTGAAAAGGGTTAATCACCACACTGCTATGTTCCTTCTTCAGGAGCTATATATGCTATGAAACGCATAGTAATAAAAGCACTATTAATTATTATCTTCAAGGAATGTGAAATTTTCCTACAATCACAGCAGCGCTTCAGATGGGCCCACCAGGTGATTTACCAGCTCCCCAACAGGCCAGTCCAAGCCTGGACTCAAAATAGAACACAATGGACAAAGTTCCATTATGGAATCCAGGCTTGGACTGGCCCATTGAGGATTTGGTAAATCCCCTGGTGGGCACCTATGTTGTTTTGATCGCCCCTTATTGTATTTTATTGCAATGTTGCAGTGACCAAAAAAAGTAATTCTGGCATTTTTTGCTTTTTTCTTTACATTACCCTGTTACCAATTGGATGAATTTATTTTATATTGTGATAGATTTGACATGTCTGAATGGGGTGATACCAAATATGTGTATTATATATATTTTTCTAATTGTTGTATTTTCAATGGGGAAAAAGGGTGGTGATATGAACCAGTTTTTTTTTAATATTTTGAAAAACTTTTAAAAACGTTTTATTGATTTACTAGTCTCTTTAGGGGATTTTAAGATGTGATAATCTACTTGCTTCTGCTATACATAGCATCATCAGCATCAGCCCTCTATAGCTGAAATCACCACCTACTATGAATGTTGCTCGCATCGCACACAGGAGGATCATAATAGCCATCACAGAGGTCATCAGCTGACCCCTGGATGTCATTACAACCCATTGGTGCCCCACAATGACATCACAGAGAAGCCGATGGGAACGGAAAATGATGTGATCCCCACCAGAGCGTGTTAAATCCCACTGTCAGAGAATGACAGCGGAATTTAACTGGTTAACAGTTGTGGGCCAAGCTCCAATTGTGGCATAGTGGCATTGCCTCCCTCACAGGGTGTGATGTCATGCCTGGAAGCAGTAGGAGGTTACTAGGCGACACCAGCATGCAACACTTTTCCTCACTCCGGGCCATAAAGGGGAGCTCTAGAACCCGACTTCAGGGGAGCTGCCCTGGTTCTGGCCAGGAGGATGGGTTAGTTAGTAATCTGAGGACAGGGAAGATAGAGAACGTGGAGAGAAGTGTCTGGGAGTGGAGCTGCGACTGAGCTCACCCCAGAACGGAGCACTGGTGAAAGGACACCAGAGTCATTGGCTGTGCGAGTGCTGTTCGCCCTGACAGTCAAGTCTGGAAGGCAGGAGACTGTAAGTCTCCTGGCCACACCAAACACCCAGAGGCACAACAGCATAACAGAGCCGGAACCATCACCAGAGCAGCGGTGCCTGTGATCGCTCGAGCTGCCTGCCATACGGGTGAGGAACCATCCAGCAGGAAGAGAGCCGCAGCATAACTGTAAGCAGCAGGGACCTAAAAGGAGAACACAGAAGGAAGGCCTCTGAACCCACCTGGCGAGGTGGATCCCCAATTGCTTCCAGGCTTGTCCTGGACCTCATCTACCACCTGTAACCAGTGCGCCGGACTGCACCAACAACTGCCAAGTAAAGGTAACAGAAACTGCACCTTCTGTTCCTCTACTTATTTTCTGCACCCTCTTTTGCACCCCAACGATCACCACCACCTTAATAGACTGTTCCATCAGCCTTGGGCCCCGCTCACCTGTGGGGAGCGATACCATCCTGGCTGCACTACCATCTGTCCCAGCGGTCCTGATCTGCAGCGTCAGCCATCCCTGGCCAAACACCACAGGTGGCGTCACAAACTTTCCCCTGTAAATATCCCCTTTACTGCACACCCAGGTTCACAGAGCCGGTTCACCGCCACCGTGATCTCCCAAGGAACTGATCAGCCCAGTCCGAGTACCCCATGGCCCTGGTGGGCTTCGCACAATCACCTGCGGTGAACATAGTGTGTCTCTTCCCTTAAAGATTATTTTCCGTTTAGAAGAATTGATGTTTTGAAGGCAAAGGGCAGTCACCAAATATTGATGGGATTCAGATTTCTCTTTTCTTCATTCACTTTGCACAATAATAAATAAACTATTAGCACTTCTGTTTTTGAAAGCAATTATTTTGCCACACCTGCCTAAAACTTTTGCACAGCCCTGTATATTAAGAAATATATAATATGGACATATTGTGGGTGCTTTGTTACGATACCCAGACAGCCATTATCATCCTATAATTGGTTCAGTTTCCTTTTGCTGTTTATCTGTAGGATCTAATAGGTTACAATATCTGTAAATAATGATTGTGATTAACAGGCCGGGACCGCTCTCCACCGGGGACCCGGATGTCACACATGATGAAGATGGGCTGAGAACTGTGTACACAAACACCCAGCCCACCCTCTCCGGAGACCGCAGCAAACAATGGGGGGCCGGACACTGAGTATTTGATTGTGTCATTTAATGTCTGGGAAAGCACTTGCCCTTTAGCTGCCGGTGTGAATTGACTTCAAGGACAGTCCCGATTTAAAGCCCTGGAGAAAAGTCTGATCCTGAGAGCAGAGAACGCAGCGAACCTCCAGGACCTGTTAATTAAAAAGACCCCCGAACCCAATGAACGATCCTGATCTTTATTCTGATATCACAAATTGAGGGTAATAAATTGAATGACTTTGACAAATAACTTGTCACCAGGGATCACTTGATACAGAGTTTCTCACCAGAAAGGAGAAATAAGTATATAACAATCACTAAATAAACACAATGTCATTGGCTCCGCTCCCCGGAGAACCCATTTCTGTCCAATTAGTAGAATACCGTAGTCTATTCTGTATAGCACAATTATCCTGGTGGTAAATATATATAAATAAAAAATAATGCAAAAATGTATTATATATATAATATATATAAATATATATATTCTCTGCACGAAAATAAAGGGAACACTTAAACAACACACTGTAACTCCAAGTCAATCACACTTCTGTGAAATTAACCTGTCCAGTTATAAAGCAACACTGATTGTGAATCAATTGTTCCTGCTGTTGTGCAAATGGAACAGACAATAAGTAGAAATGATCAGCAATTAGCAAGACAACCACTATAAAGGAGCGTGGTGACCACAGACCATTTCTCTGCTCTCATCCTTTTTGGCTGTTGTTTTGGTCACTTTTTCATGTTGTCATTGCTCTCACTCCTGGAGGTAGCATGAGGCAGTGTCTATGTGGAGCCCCTGTGCCTTGGTCACCACAGTGATACTGCACCTAATCCACAGGTGTGGTTCATTGCTCTCAGGTAAGACAGGGATACAAACCTGAGGCACATATCAATCATACACCCAGCACCATTTCCAACTCCAGGCCAGGGGATGCAGGACGGAAGAAACCCTTCTAGAGGGCAGTCCCCATCTACTGGCTGGAGGAAGGAATAGTTTAGGGGGTGGGAACTCAGTAGGTGAGCAGTCAGTATGAGTCAGCAAAGAGTGAGGAGCAGCAAGATGGAGTTCTAGTGGAGGCTGGAGCTGAGGTAGAGTGGGGCCAGTGGGTAGGATGCCATGGAACCCTGGCCAGAGGGACCCCAAATCTACAACCGCCATTCAGGTCATTGTTAGAGGAACTAGCTGCATGAGGGGACCGGCCCCAATCTGGTGTGAACACTGTATGTTCAAGCCAGGAAACTAGAGGCTAGTGGACTGCACATGCAGTAGCCAACCCTGTGTACACTCCCAGGCACAGTGACTATAGAAGGTCAAAAGGACTTGCCAGGGCGTCGCTCAACAGGGCCTGCAGTCGCCAGCCTTGGACTAGAAGCATGAAAGCACAGGAGCAGAGAAGAATCAGAGCAGAAAGGGCAGCAAAGAAAGGCTTATGAAGGGTGCCTCAGCAGAATGTTCATGGACTGTCTGAGGGCTGGCCAAGCTGCAATCTGGAGGAGCACAGTGCCCTGGCTGGGTCTGCACTGAACCCCTGTGTCTGTCCACTCCTTCTGCGCCTTCCTGCACTACCACCACCAACATCCACACAGACTCTAATATTAAACACTGGGGACCTGCTCCATCTGTGGGGAGTGATACATCTAGCTACAATTACATCTATTCCCCAGGGTTCACCACAAGCAGCACTGGTCATCCTCACCAGAATCCATGGATGGTGTCACGAATGAACATTAAATATCCCCCTTTTTATGCTCGGTCAGGGCCATGACCACTGGGACTTCCACCGTGACATCCCCTGAATTGACCCGGTTGGTCAGGTACCCCAATCCTTACAAATGGATACATCTCACAGAAGTGTGGTGCCCCTGAGGGTCCAGTCACCACAGAGGTACTGCACCTCAGCCAGAGGTGTGGTACCCTACTCTCGGGTAAGGAAGGGACACTACCCAGTACCCACACATCAGCATCCAACTCCAGGCCAGGGGATCTGGGCAGACCCTGTTGATGGAGGGCCCCATCTAAGGCTGGAGGGGAACTAGGTAGAGGGTGTGGGTGGAAGAGGTGAATAGCAGAGCATACCTATTTGCCAAAGGGTCACCCGGGAAGAAACCTATATCCAGGCGAACAGGTGAGATACTCCCGGCACTTGGGACAAAGGGGATGGTATACCCTGAGGGTGTACAAAGCACAGCCTCGCAGACTTGCACATGAACTACAGTAAAGAACTGTAAAGGACATGCATATTGTACATAGTTATGGTTATAAGGAATAGCTGCTAATAGTGAGTAGTTGAGAATACAGGTACTCGTGTATGTTAAAATAGGAACAATGAACAATAACTGCCGAGAGGAAAGGACAATCGTGGACGGTGGAACAATAGCACTCACAATAACATTCACACAGGATAAAGTGCCGTGTGAGTGTTAAAAAAGATTGTTTGGTTGAAGATTTGTGAGCAGAACCTCAAATCCATCATTCATTGTTCAATTAACCTGCGCTCAACCTGCTGCATCGTGCTGTGTGACACCTCTCAAACGATATAAAATAGGAAGGGGGAACAAGAGGCGCAATAGTGCCCTATCACTCAGACACTAAGAGATGAGAGGTATATTGTCAAAACCACTCACCTATTCCAGTTGTGATGACCCACAACTGGCTTGAAGGCATATAATCAATACCGGCTGCTGCAGGACCTCCACCAACCACTCGCACGTGGGAAGACTCTCAGGAAGCTGGGAAAAGGTGTGTGACAGTCCGCGCCACCGGGTACCAAAGAAATATTCAATATCCCTGAGGAAGGCGCCAGGTGGAGCGCTGAAACATGTTGGAGAATAAAGACAAAGCTTGAAATAACTTCCTGCATCCCAGGTGATTTCTTTGGTACCCGGTGGCGCGGACTGTCACACACCTTTTCCCAGCTTCCTGAGACCTCTCAAACGATCTCATTCTCGATTTTGCCTATTCCTGACGCTGGGTAGTGTCGATCGCTGAATAGTGCGAACGATCGCTGGCGCGTTGCCAAATTTCACATCGTTAACGACATCTATGCTTGTGACACCGCACAAACGATATCAATAAATTGTTTTAGCGATCTCCATCACGTGACTTTTCAGGCGATATCGTTCACAAGATTGAACCGTGTGACGTGGCCCTTAGTCATACAGATCGCACATGAAGGTCATCTGGGAATTGTTGGTACTAAAAAATTACTCAGAGAAAAAGTATGGTTCCCAAACATGGATCAATTGGTGGAAGAGAAGATTAGACATTGCTCCTGACTCACCGCGGCCGGCTGACTCCGGTTTAGACAGGCGATTCTTCTCCTTCCTTGTCACGGGTGGACCGCGCCTGCCGGTAGTGGGGCCCGGTGTAGTGCAGATCAAAAGTGAAGACGTCTTGCGGGAACAGATTAAAGGGGTTTTAATTTGTTTTCTTCGTGACGCCACCTATGAGTAGTTCGGTAAGGGCTACCGACGCTGCGGAACCCCCGGGGGATGGACAGCAGCAAGATGTTACGCTCCCCACAGGCTGAGCGGTGATCCCCGGGGCTGGAGCTGCTCAAGATGTTGTGCGGCAGCTGCGGTTACCTTCTAGTTAATGACGGACAGTTCATAAGGAATCACGGACACAGACAGTCTCTATAACGGTCTTTACTGTACCCAGCAGGCAATACATGGTATACAGTGGTTGAGTAGTAGACCGGGTGGACTCAGCAGTGATGGTGTCCCTTAGAAATCCGTAGTGCTCCTCCTAGCTAAGTGGTTGCCAATGTCGCCCAGGAATACCAGATCGGGTACGGGGAGGCTGCTTCAATGCCCTATCCATGCTATACGTTCTGGATGTTTTGGGGAGCCTTGGGTCCCTCAGTGGGTACACCGCTGGTTAGACGACTGGAAATTGGCTGTTGGTGGGGTGCTCCTGTAAAGCTGATCCTCCACTCTTCTGGTTCGCGTAGCAGAGGTGAACTGCTGCCAGCTTCGGTACCAGTGAACCGGCCTGTGAGTTGTGGGCACGGGAGTCGTTTTGGTAACCCGTGTAGAAATGCCCAATCCCGGTGGTTAAGGCCTCAGGTGCTGACACCCGACCGGTGACGGCCCAGGGGCCCGCACGGGGTGCGGAGCCCCCGCTCCTCTCCAAGTTCTAGTCTGCTCTCGTCAGGTTCTAGACTCCTTCTCTAGACCATGTGTCTGTTCTCCTGCACTACCCTAGCACTCCGCCCACCAGGACCTAGGATTGGCCCTCTATTCTAGGTGATGTATGCTGGGTTGGATTTCTAAATTAACCAGGTCATTGCTGAGTCAGAGGATATTGCGGCTGCATTTGTGGCTGCAATACCCTCCTGTGACGCACTCGTTGCGGGGCGCCACACTCCCCCTTGGTTGAATACGCTTGTCCCCAAGCGTCTCACTACTCACATTACAGAGGTTTTTTTTATTATTATATTTTATAACAGGTAATACACTTTTATTAATGACAGGTCATATATGCATAAAAGTGAGGTAGATAAACAGGTTAACACATTGCGCGGACCCGGCGGGCGGTCGGCTGTCCTTAGAGTAAAAGTTCAGGCTGTAGCCGCCAAGTCGCGGTGTTACGGTGCAAACAGGAAGAAGTCTCTTTTAATAGCAAAGTTCAAACAACAACTTAAGTCACTGATGAATGGCAGTGTTCCGGACTCGTATAGCGAACCACCCATCACGGCATATATGGCGCTCATAGGTTGCTATGTCCCCTCTATACAAGTCTCGGCTTGGATGGCCTCGCGGTAGGTGCGATTCCACATCACGGCGCCCCACAAACACTTCAGTACTCATACCCTCCTCCCTTACAAATCCCCACCCGGTGGACAAGTTAAATGTGCTTACCCACCCGGTTTTACGGAATTGTTCAGGTAATGGAGATTGGCGGCGGGCCTCGGTGCGAGCCTGCATGTTGGCTTGCAGTCGAGTGTGCCACTCGTCTCTCCGGATACGACGTACCTCTTCGTCGGAGTGATGCGGCGTGTGGATAAAGTCACTACGGCGGGCTGGTTGTTGAACCGCTCGAGCTTGGTGGGCAGTCTGGAGTGGAGCCCGGTTTAACGGAACCGGAGAAGATACTGTTGCGGCGGCACCCGACCAGTGCACTCGAGCTGATCGCCCGGCAGAAGGGTTCCTTGTGTCTCCCCAGGCGAACCCGGTGTAGAGATCCTCAGGTGAACTGTAGGTCTCCTCGTCATCCTCCTCGACCTCCTCGATGACTACGTCGGGCTGCTCGGCTGGCGAAGACGATGGGATGGAATCCTCTGGATCGGTGGGTGGCTGTGCTGCAAAGTTCTCGTCTGGGTCGTTGTGCAGGACTTCCAGGCTGCCTGCCTCTTCTTCTGTAGCAGCTTGAAGTGGTGTTTCAATCCCGGTCACCAGGTAGGCCTCTGTAGTTGCAGAGGAGGCCTCCGGTTCAGGGGAAGAACAGGCGACAGTCTCGGTAGTGTGGAAACTAGTCGCGGGTTCCGCAGGTGGAACCAGGTAGAGGTCGGCTTCTTCGTGGGAGAGTATTGGAAGCTCCGGCTCTGGAACGGGGTCGGCTGCGGTATTGTCAGCTGGAACGGGTCGAGCTGTGGTCCTCACAGGAATGATACAGTCTATTGGCTCCGGTGACGAAGCAGGACAGGTGGTGGGCGACGGTGAGGCTGTTGAAAAGCTGGCGATGTCGTCTGGGCTTGGAGAAGCTGTACCCGGTCGGCTCTGCTGCATCGCATGATGGAGTCTTCTTCCTAGGGTCGCGCTCCAGCTGCGAATCGTCCATTCCACTGTCTCACGTAGTCGCACCCGGAGGTCTTGTAGAGCCTCTAGCCAGAAGTCGGGGCTGCCGTCTATGGTAAGGGCAGGATTCGGACCCGGTTGGCCTATGGCTGCTCTGGCCTCCGCCTCGACCTCCCGCATCAGGTCTTGGAGTCTCGTGCTGGCCATTCTCTTCTTGGAGGGAAACCACACCCGTTCAACCGGTAAGACGTTCTGGTAGAGCTGGTGAAGAAGTCTTCTCTCTCTGTCGGTGTGTCTATCTATGACACTCCCATTTCCTCTGGGCTTTCATAGTCCAATCGTGGGAAAAGTCTTTGGGGTCCGCCCCATGGTTGATTCGAGCAATCAGGGCGGACAAAGAGTTTGGCGCCTTTTGTCTCTAACCCTCCCACAGTGAGGGGGGGGTTGACTCACTCCTGGGCTTCACGTGGCGGCTTCTTGTGGCGGGAACGCCATCTTGGGCGCCATCTTGACCCAATGGTGTAAAGGCGGGAAAGTTCTTTTAGGGACGAACAAAGTCCAATTGTAGACAATAAAGTCCAGTTTAAGCACAATATACCCGTTGAGTAACGGGCCTGCTCGTATCCTGTTCGTGACGCCATTTTCTGACTCACCGCGGCCGGCTGACTCCGATTTAGACAGGCGATTCTTCTCCTTCCTTGTCACGGGTGAACCGCGCCTGCCGGTAGTGGGGCCCGGTGTAGTGCAGATCAAAAGTGAAGACGTCTTGCGGGAACAGATTAAAGGGGTTTTAATTTGTTTTCTTCGTGACGCCACCTATGAGTAGTTCGGTAAGGGCTACCGACGCTGCGGAACCCCCGGGGGATGGACAGCAGCAAGATGTTACGCTCCCCACAGGCTGAGCGGTGATCCCCGGGGCTGGAGCTGCTCAAGATGTTGTGCGGCAGCTGCGGTTACCTTCTAGTTAATGACGGACAGTTCATAAGGAATCACGGACACAGACAGTCTCTATAACGGTCTTTACTGTACCCAGCAGGCAATACATGGTATACAGTGGTTGAGTAGTAGACCGGGTGGACTCAGCAGTGATGGTGTCCCTTAGAAATCCGTAGTGCTCCTCCTAGCTAAGTGGTTGCCAATGTCGCCCAGGAATACCAGATCGGGTACGGGGAGGCTGCTTCAATGCCCTATCCATGCTATACGTTCTGGATGTTTTGGGGAGCCTTGGGTCCCTCAGTGGGTACACCGCTGGTTAGACGACTGGAAATTGGCTGTTGGTGGGGTGCTCCTGTAAAGCTGATCCTCCACTCTTCTGGTTCGCGTAGCAGAGGTGAACTGCTGCCAGCTTCGGTACCAGTGAACCGGCTGTGAGTTGTGGGCACGGGAGTCGTTTTGGTAACCCGTGTAGAAATGCCCAATCCCGGTGGTTAAGGCCTCAGGTGCTGACACCCGACCGGTGACGGCCCAGGGGCCCGCACGGGGTGCGGAGCCCCCGCTCCTCTCCAAGTTCTAGTCTGCTCTCGTCAGGTTCTAGACTCCTTCTCTAGACCATGTGTCTGTTCTCCTGCACTACCCTAGCACTCCGCCCACCAGGACCTAGGATTGGCCCTCTATTCTAGGTGATGTATGCTGGGTTGGATTTCTAAATTAACCAGGTCATCGCTGAGTCAGAGGATATTGCGGCTGCATTTGTGGCTGCAATACCCTCCTGTGACGCACTCGTTGCGGGGCGCCACACTCCACCTGTCAATTCATTACTCCATCATCAAACTTAGAACCACTGCAAATGTCTCCGCTACCCACTGCTGTCTGGGAGGAAGTGGCAGTCGGCATATATGGACCATTACCCAATGGCCAGTACATTCTAGTAACAATTGATGAATATTCTAGATACCCTGTCATTTCTTTCATATCTTCAACATCTGCCACTAGTGTCATACCAGAATTGGATGACATATTCTCTGCATATGGCATCCCAAGAGTGGTTAAAACAGACAATGGACCTCCGTTCAATGGACATGTGTTTACACAATTTTCTGAATACTTGGGGTTTAGTCACAGGAAAATCACACCTTGCTGCCCACAAGCCAATGGTATAGTAGGACGTTTCATGCGCACTATGGGGAAAAGAGTCAAGGCAGCGAGTCTGGAGCACACCCCGCTGAAACAGTCATTATACAAATTCATGCGCAATTATCACAATACGCCACATTCTACTACTAATGCTGCCCCAGCTTATCTAATGTACAACAGAACTCCACGGATACGTATCCCTGATGTGACCAGTCATCCCTTACCAAGTGACTCTTCTGTGCGATCAGCAGACTCTTCTAGCAAACAAGCTATGAAACGTTATGCAGACAGAAGGCGAAGGGCACAGCCAAGTGCCATCAAAAAAGGGGATGTTGTCGTCGTGCGTCAAAAACCAACCAACAAGACCTCAGCTACTTATAATCCTGCAAAATACAATGTTACTGATAAGAAAGGCAGCATGGTCACAGATGAGCGAAATGGACACTTCATAACTCGAAATTCATCACATTTTAAAATCATACCACAAAATGATGGCAATAATCTTCCTTTGGTGGAAGACTTGGTGCTCGATGGTGGAGAGGACCACCCGGAAGTGAACAATTCATCAATAATGGATGCACTCACTGAGCCCAGACGCTATCCAACACAAGAAAGGAGGGCTCCATTGCGGCTTATTGAAGAAGTGTTAAAGAGAAAAGAAGAAAAAATATACATAATGGCCAAAGGAAGATAGAAACTGGCAGGTGTCGGAGACAATTGTACCTTTTACCTTCAAAACACCTTGCAGATACCTGAATTACACGCAGCCACTTCAAGGTGTTTTGAAAGTAAAAGGTACAATTGTCTCCAACACCTGCCGGTTTCTATCTTCCTGTTGCCGCGTGTAAAGTGGTCATAATGGTACCTTTACACGCCACTACCAAACGGTAGAAACCGGCAGGTATCGGAGACAATTGTACCTTTTACCTTCAAAACACCGCGAAGTGGCGGCATGTAATTCAGGTTGTACCTTCCTGTCTCTTTGGATACCTGTCTTTCAGCGGTGCTGAAAAACAAGCAGGTATAATCCCTATGGTAGCGGCGTGTATTCGGGGCACAGGCAAGGTATTTGAGTTACCTGGGGCTTGCTACAGCGTCATGGATACCACGCCTCATCAGCTATCATTGGTGGGGACTACTGTGTACCCATTGGCTGTCCCTGCACAGGGCGGCATATTTAACGTGCAGACCAGTCACAATACCCATTTGATATAGCTTCATGTATTAGCCAGCCTCCCTGCGCTGGCCGGCCAATCATGATGTTATTGCATTGTCCAATCACCGTACAAGCGTCACGTAATACACAACTCTGTCACGCCTATGTAGTTACTGCGCACAATATGTATGCCCAGATTCCCTTGTTGTAGCGGCGTTTAAATCAGGGAAGGTGCTCCACAGAAGGTATCCTGCGGCACCCGTCGGCACTTCCGGGGAACGCAAATACCTTCTGTGGAGCACCTTGTGGCGGCGTGTAATTGCAGCATCAGGTACCGTTAGGAACCATTGAAAACGCGCGCGTGCACGTGCGGTGCCTACCTGTTGCTACCCTCGGTAGCGGCATGTAAAGGTACCATCATTCTTTTTGGTTGTTGTTTTTTTTTTGTTTGTTTGTTTTTTTTTCCTTCCATGCCTGATTTGAATAGACTAAATAGGCCAAATCCGACATAAATATTTATTGGACATTTTCACATTGTTGCACTGTCAGTGTATTTCTTCTAGGTTGTTAAAAAAAAAAAAGGGGATGATGTAATGTACAATAATTAGATTTGTCTCTTTAAGAAAACTAGGTCTGGTGTATCATGGGTAATGAGAAGAAGGAGGTGGGTGGTTAAGTTTTTAGTTTCACTTTGGAGCATGCTGATGAAAGACTGATATGTTATATGATGGAGACAGATGGAAGAAAAAAATAAAGTATAGTTATGGTACCTTTACACGCCGCCACAACAGGATGGATACCAACTGCTACTTCACGTGCACGAGCACGCCCAAACGGTTACAAACGGGAAACGCACCCTCTTTACACGCCGCCACAAGGTGCGCTACGCGACGCTACATCTACAGCTAGCTACATCGCCGGGTGTCTCAAGTAGCCATCTGTAGCTCATTTACACACCGCTACAAACAGCTACTATGGGCGTACCTGGTGCAGCAGGGACAGCACATAGGCGTGCTACAATTGTGGATTACGAGACGTCCGTACGCTGATAGGACAAATCAATAATACCATGATTGGCCACGCATCACAGGAGGCTGATTAATACTTGACGCTCGAGCAATTGTGTAGTGTGACTCGTCAGCTCCTTAAATACGCCGCCCTGTGCGGCGACAACCAATCGCAACGCAGGAGCTTCCTCCAATGATCGCAGATGGGGCGCGGTAACACGGAGCCTGGGTGACGCCTTAGCTACATTGCAGCTACATCGCCGGGTGTCCACAGTTCCCTTCTGTGGGTTCTTTACACGCCGATACAGCTCGCTACAATCAGCGATGTAGCCATCTGTTTATGGGCAGTGCACGGATACAGATGTATCTGTAGCCGGCTGTGTCGTCCCGTCTTCAGACGCCGCTACTACGGGCGATATTGGCGCCACAAGCTACATTTGTAGCCTGTAGCGGGTTGTATGCATCCTGTTGTAGCGGCGTGTAAAGGTACCTTTAAAGTTTACCCTTGTGAATGCCTCATATTGTGTGGACATTACAGGTGTTTCAGTCTAAAAGGAAAACAGGGATAGTGAACTCAGGCTCCACCAAACACACCCACACATCCTAGGATCCAGGAGACCATGGGCGAACTCGGGGGGAGGGCCCAGTCAAGCTATCCCAATTCCTTGCGGACAGACCAGAATGGACTTGGTAGAGAGAAGCGCCTGGTGGCCAATTGCAAGTGAAGTGAGTAAACCAACTACAAAACTCCAATACTGTGTGAGACTGTCAACTGCCTTAGCAGACAAGGTAAGAGGCCCAGCGTGAACCCGGCCTGACGAAGAAATCACTATGCAATTCAACTGCCACATGGTTCCCGCTCCACCCACCTGGAGCGACAACATCAGGCTGCCGCACCAATAACCCCGGAGGTCTGTTCCCCAGCGTCGGTCCATACTGACTGAAACCGTAGGTGATGACACAAACCTTTCCCTATAAACTCTATCGCCATCCAACATTCTCTCGAACCAAAACATCCCCTTTCAGAAAGAGCACTGACTCCCCCAGGGTCACGAAAGCCGAGCCTCGACCCCTGTGACTCGCCTGGCAAGAACTGATAGCCCGGTTCCGAGTACCCCAAGGCTCCAGGAGTCGGCGAGTCAACTACACCCTACTGTGTCCTCAAATTATTACTGCATCACCTGCCCTGCACATTGCTAACATCAGCTAACTGACTTTATAACTGCCCTGGGGCCATGCTGTACCCCTGGAGGGCGATAACAACTCTGCTGGGTCACCAACTGCCCCAGTGGATTTAAACCACAGCCATCGATATAATTGCTGAAAAACATGGGTGGCGTCACAACAAATTTCCGTATAAATATCTCCCATTTATGGCAGGGCTACGGAGCCGGGTCACAGCCCCCTGACCTTCCCAGAGAACTGCCTGACCCAGTTCTGAGTACCCAACGACCCCGGTGTGCATGTCACTTCGTGTTACAAACAGGATTTCATAACCCGGTACCTCCGGGTTCTGTGTTGTAGAGACTATGTAAAACACTGTGTAATGGTGCCCACCATTAAGAGCAGGCGCCATGTGCTTACAAATGAGAATGGTACGGCCTCCCGTCATGGGCCAGGTTGCAGAACAGCGTGAAAAAACGTGCCCACCCACTGTAAAGACTTGGTTACCAAAGGACTTTTCAGTCAGCCTGGGGGATCCGCCTCCTGGTGTTGCCAATGACAGGATGAAGAAGACCCCCCACGGAGAGGGCGAAAGAAGAACTAGGAGAAGTGCAGATGCACGTGCGGCTGTGTGGCAGGAGCAGCAGAAAACCCGGTATGCGTGATCGAGAGGGGCAACAGTAGGGCTCCGGCGCACGGGGTAGAAGCAGAGGACTTCATTAGCGGCTCAGAGGGAGCCCAAGAACAAGTGACTGCAGGGAATATGGTTTTCCTGCAGGCTGAGATGCAGGAACTTGGTCGGCAGGTGAAGCAGGCCCAGATGGACACGGTGGAGAGGTGGAAGAACGCGTTGCTAGAGAAGATCTCTCAGCGGTGGTCAGCTTCACGGTCTACGTCCCCAACCCCAGCCCCAGAGGAGGACGAGGAGGAGATGACCAGCACCGGTGAAACAGCAGCTACAGATAAAGAGGTCGCCCCTGCCCCGCTAGCTGAGGACACTTTGGGCCCATACACCCCCCAACAGCCCTTGCACCTGGTAGGGTGTACAGTGATACCGCATGGGACCAGTCAGTCCATAGAGAGGATAGGCTGGCGGTCCTATTGCAACCTGTTGTATTGGGATGAAGTGTTTCAGGATCCGTGCTGTTGAATGAATGAAACCAGAAACTGGAACACTGGTTTCAATGGGTGTTCTTTATTCCTGTGCGTTTCGGAGTGTTACTATGCTCCTATCCCAGGGACTTGAGGAAGGAGCATGGTAATGCTCCGGAACGCATAGGAATAAAGAACACCCGTTGAAATCAGTGTTCCAGTTTCTGGTTTCATTCAGCAGCACGGATCCTGAGTCACTTCGTCCTAATACAACTATTGTTCGCCACGTCAATCGTGGATGTGTAGGTCCTGCAGCTGACTCACCGTCAGCCCGTGGACTCCGGTTTAGACAGGCTGTAGCTCCTTCCTCCTTGTCACGGGTGGGCGGCGCCTGCCGGTAGTGGGGCCCGGTTGAGTGCAGATCAAAAGTGATGACGTCTTGTAGGAACAGATTAAAGGGGTTAATTTATTCGTGACGCCACCTATGAGTAGTTTCGGTAATCGTTACCGACGCTGCGGAACCTCCGGGGGATGGACAGCAGCAAGATGGAACGCTCCCCACAGGCTGAGCGATGATCCCCGGAGGTTGGAGCTGCTTTTATGGCTGCAATACCCTCTTGTGACACACTCGTTGCGGGGCGCCACACAGCAGCTGTATCCAGGCGCGCATACTTGTGTGTAACACAACTTTTCCAGGTGAGCAGTTTTCAATAAGGTTCTTGCCGATATCTGTAAGGAGATAAAACCCTATTTGCGCATTGTCTCACCCCCTATAGCTATTGCAACCTGAGCCAGCGCCCCAGGCCTTTAATGCGAAGAACCACAGAGGTACTGCACCTCAGCCAGAGTTGTACCCTACTCTCGGGTAAGGAGGGGACACTACACTTCAGCATCCAACACCACTCCACTCCAGGCCAGGGGATCTGATATGGGCGGACCCTATTGATAGAGGGCCCCATCTGAGGTTGGAGGGGAACTAGGTAGAGGGTGAGGGGGGAGAAGGTAAATAGCAGAGTGTGGAGCCCACTGGGACGGGGTACTCGGTACCAGACCGGGGTATCACGGTGGGTATCACAGCAGTCTTGGCCCGTACCGTGTCCCGAGCCCACAAGTAAAGGGGAATATTTACAGGGGTTGTCGTGACGCCACCACGGATGGTGGTCAGTGAAGGGATCACCGCAGCTGCTGTTCGCTGCCAGGAGGATGGATGGATGATGCTACAGCAAGATGGATGAGCCCGCGGTGGGCCGGGGCTGCTCCTGACAGGATAAAGGAGATGAATACAGTTCTGTATACACAGGGAATCACACACGGGAGACTGAAGCAAGATTCACCAGGTTTTACTTCATATGTTCTTTCTCAGTACAACAGTTACAGTGCCGTTCTTGTCAATAATTCCATGCTTTCACTGAACCCTCTGCAGCCAGGCATCCTCTCTGAGACCCTTCACTTTCTCTATACCTTTCAGGCTCTCTTCTGTGCTTCTCGTCCTGTGGGCTGTAAGGGGGAAGCTCGGTCCCTTGTCTGGCTTCCCCCTATGTGTGTGGGTGGCAAGCCTGGGTCCCATGTGCTGCTGATCCTCCAGCCCGTAGGTTGGGTGACCAGACATGGAATCTGTGCCTCCCCGTCGGTGTGTCCGGCGTGTAGCTACGGTCACCCAGAGCTGACTCTCTAGTCCCAGCCTAGCCTTGGGTGTCCATATCTTGCAAGGGATCACCGGGCTCTTTCCGACCCATGTGACTACCGGGTACGCCAGGGGAATCTCTCCTACCAGTCGTCAGTGGTCAGTCTTTCCCCTGCCCTCAACTCCCAAACTCTGGAGCGGGCTTTCTCTCCAGGGAACAGTGTCTCGCAGGATTCTGCGCCTCCAGGAAACCCAGGACCGTCAGAGAAGTGTCACTCTGTCTCTGCTGTTCTTTTCTGGTCAGCCTACTCCTGGTCTTTACCTCTTGGCTCACTCTGGCCTACTCCCTAACTCCTCCTAGTTTCCCCCTTTTGTACTGGTTCATCACCTGACCTACATTCCCACCCACTTCCCTCTAAACCCTGCCCCTTGCCTGCCTAGAGTCCCGGGCTCCAGGTTGGGTGCTGTATTCTGTGGGTGTGTGTTTTGAAGGTGTTCCTAAAGAACTGTCTACTTTCTGCCTGGCTGCAGTTCCTACCTGTGGCCACCCTGGTCACAGGGGCACCACAAGAGCATACCAGGAAGTAGTGAAATGGGTGGTGACAACGTGGAGAACATAGAGAAAATGGGCAGAACAGTTGAGAAGGAGAGTTGGTGGCTGGAGTTCATTGCGAGTGGACAGACAGGGAGAGATATCCTGGGGACTGGAGCTGGCTGGAGCTCATCTCAGGACAAGGACAGACAGAAGAAGGACAGAGGAGCCCGTGAGAGTCTCTAGAGAGACTGAAGGGGTCCCAGGGGCACAGGAAGTGAGGAATCCACCCGTGGATCCAAGTGTATCCAAGTGGAGGGTTCGGACCGCAGAGGGGACCAGCCCCAGACTAGTGGAGAGACTGTAGGACTCAGCTAGCTAACCGGAGGCTGTGGTATCTTCAAGTGCAGCAGCTAAAGCCACACTTAATTGCTGAAAAGGCAACCACATAGGGTCAAGGGAACTGAAAGAACATTGCCTGACAGGACCCGCGGCTGCTGGCTTGGGACACTGAGTGTGAGGCGCAGGGCAGGAGGGCGAGAGCCAGTGCAGAGAGACGACCCGGGAAGGTACACCAGAAGGGGGTCCCGGTAAAGTGAACCTAAGTAATCCGAGAGTTGGCTGGACTTGATGGACAAAGCATCCGGCTGGTTGTTGAAAACCTGGAAAACTGTGAGAACTGTGAGTAAAATGTGAAGTCTGTACCCTACTGTGTCCTCAAATTATTACTGTGTCATCTGCCCTGCACTACATTGCTAACATCAGCTAATTGACTTTATAACTGCCCTGGGGCTATGCTGTACCCGTGGAGGGCAATAACAACTCTGCTGCATCACTAACCTCCCCAGTGGATCTGAACCACAGCGTCAGCCACCCATCTAATTGCCGAAAACCATGGGTGGCGTCATGACCAATTTGCATATAAATATCTCCCATTTATGGCATGACCAGGGCTACGGAGCCGGGTCACAGCCTCGTGACCTTCCCGGAGAACTCCCCGACCCGGTTCTGAGTACCCCACGGCCCTGGTGGGTGTGTCAGGTGCAGCTCATCTAGGATGGCACATCAACGTTAGCTGTGGCAAGAAGGGTAGCTGTGTCTGTCAGAACAGTGTCCAGAGCATGGAACAGATACCAGGACACAAGCCAGTACATCAGGAGATGTGGAGGGGGCTGTAGGAGGGCAGCAACCCAGCAGCAAGACCGCTACCTCCTCTTTTGTGCAAGAAGAAACAGGAGAAGCAGTGCCGTAGCCCTGCAAAATGACCTCCAGCAGGCCACTAATATCTATGTGTCTGCTCAGACTGTTAGAAACAGACTTCATGAGGGTGGTATGAGAGCCTGACGTCCACAAGTGGTTGTTGAGGTTACAGCTCAACCATGCAGGGTGATTGGTAGTGGCATAACTAAAATCTGATGGGCGACAAGTGCAATAATTGGACCTAGCCCCCTTCCCCCTACACACAGACACACACACAGGTTGGTCAGATGTATGAGCCCCTGCAGTATTCTAAATCCTATAAAGACTTGAATTGTCCCCACCCTCCCATTCATTATGTATTTATGTGGCGCCCCTCCGGGTAAACCGCCACCAGAGGTACTGCACTTCTGTGGTTAGGAAGTGTAGTGCCCCTGTTCTCCAGGTGTTGGGATGGTATGGTTGAGCCACAACACAACACAACACACACAACACACAGTGACAGGCCTCTGGGACAATGGGTGGACCCTGAGGGAGGAACCAGGCCATGAAAGGGGGACGGAACAGTGTTAGTTAGGTTCAGTTCATTAGTAGGAGATGTAGGAGTGACATCAACTGACGGAGGAGTGGTAGACTGGAGTGTAGAGGCGGTGTGGTGCCGACTCCCGTGGGTTGGAGCAATGCCACCCTGCTCATTCACGGGAGGGAAAGTCTGACTGGCGGAGAGAAGAGCCCTAAGGGTGCAGACGAGGCATTGACCCCATATGTCTGAATCTGACGAGACAGAGAGGTTGGTGGAGGACACAGGGATCGGCCCTGCAGATGGTGCGGAAGCTGCAAGCCCAAGCCGTAACCGGAGGCCTCAGACTTCTAACGGGACCTGTGGCCAAACACCCGACACATCTTGGGAAGGTGGCCGAACCAGGGAGCAGTGCCCGGGAGGGATCTTAATGGTGTCCGGGACACACAGAAGCACCCGTGGTTACCAGTATCTGAGCTCTGTGTAGCAGGGGGGGCATTGAGAGCCTGGGGGGCAGAGCAACGACCCGCTCATCTCAGATGAAAGTTACCTCTTATAACGCCAAGAGAGGAGACCCACCAGAGACTGTAACACGTAGAAGGGAGAGTAAGGGCACCAACGGTGGCTAGACTGTACCAACCTGGCTCTGGAGAAAGAGTAAAGTACTGGAGACTGGCTGAGAGTGTACCTGGCGGTCATGTTTAACACCTGAGTAAAAGTAATAGAACTGCAGCTGTGGTGTGAGAGACTTTTATTAGCGGCGACCATCGGCCGCAGAGGCTGCCTATGACACCGGAGGTACTGCTGACCAAGTAACTAACTGCTGAGGTACGAACCGGGGGAAACCACTCCACTTGCCCTTGGGACTGCGCTCTGCCTGCGGGGAGCGGAACTATCTAAGCTGCTGGTCATCATCCCCAGAGGTTCTGCAGCAGCAGTGGCCGCCCTGGCCGCATACCACAGGTGGCGTCATGAATACCCCCTTTTCCCCTCAGATTTTCCCTAACATCACCCCCGTTTATTTAAATGACACCACCAGGGTCACGGGACCGGTCTCGGCCCCAGTCTGTCCCCGTGAAAATAACGTGAGAACAAATAGTCACTTCCCGGTACTGAGTCTTCCCCGATCCTGGAGTGGGTGTGTCATTTATGTCTCCCATCCTGTTATATATGTCCCCATCCATTGTATATATACAGTATATATGTTCCCTCTTCTCTATAAACATATATATATATATATATATATATATATATATACTGTATATATATTGGAATATAGGTAGGACATGGAACGTAATAATACATACAAGACCTGCTGTATATCTAATAAAGTCATATGAAAAAGTTTGGGCACCCCTCTTAATCTTACTCATTTTTTTTTTTTGTTTAAAATAGTTTTTTTGCAACAGCTATTTCAGTGTGATATATGTAATAACTGATGGACACAGTAATATTTCAGCATTGAAATGAGGTTTATTGCACTAACCGAAAATGAGAAATGTGCATTATTTCAAAATTTGACAGGTGCCAAAGTATGGGCATCCTTCTGAATTCCATGATTTGAATACTCCTAACTACTTTTTACTGACTTAGGCTGGCTTCACACTGCAGTTTTTTACTGATCAGTGTCCATCAGTGTTTGTGTGCCAAAACCAGGAGTGTCTCCAAAACTCAGAACAGGTGTCAATCCTTCAATTATAGTTTTTCTCTGCAAGTTCCTTTCCTGGTTCCTCTCCTGGTTTTGGCACAAACACTGATGGACACTGATCAGTGAAAAACTGCAGTGTGAAGCCAGCCTTACTGAAGCACTAAATTGGTTTGGTAACCTCATTGAGCTTTGTACTTCATAGCCCGGTGTATCCAATCATGAGAAAAGCTATTTCAGGTGTCCACTTGCAAGTTGTTCTCCTAGTTGCATCTTCTCTGAGGAGTGGCATCATGGGCTCCTCAAAACAGCTCTCAAATGATCTGAAAAAAAAGATTGTTCAACATAGTTGTTCAGGGGAAGGATACAAAAAGTTGTCTCAGAGATTTAACCTGTCAGTTTCCACTGTGAGGAACATAGTAAGGAAATGGAAGACTACAGGGACAGTTCTTGCAAAGGCCAGAAGTGGCAGGCCAACAAAAATATCAGAGAGGCAGAGAAGAAGAATGGTGAGAACAGTCAAGAACAATCCACAGACCACCTCCAAAGACCTGCAGCATTATCTTGCTGCAGATGGTGTCATTGTGCATCGGTCAACAATACAGCGCACACTGCACAAGGAGAAGCTGTATGGGAGAGTGATGCGAAATAAGCCGTTTCTGCATGCACGCCACAAACAGAGTCGCCTGAGGTGTGCAAAAGCACGTTTGGACAAGCTAGTTTCATTTTGGAAGAAGGTCCTGTGGACTGATGAAACAAAGATTGAGTTGTTTGGTCATACAACAAGGCGTTATGCATGGCGCCACAAAAACACAGCATTCCAAGAAAAACACTTGCTACCCACTGTCAATTTTGGGGCAGGGTCCATCATACTTTGGGGCTGTGTGGCCAATGACGGCACCGGGAATCTTGTTAAGGTTGAGGGTCGCATGAATTCCACTCAGTATCAGCAGATTCTTGAGAATAATGTTCAAGAATCAGTGTCAAAGTTGAAGTTACGCCGGGGATGGATCTTTCAGCAAGACAATGATCCAAAACACTGCTCCAAATCTACTCAGGCATTCATGCAGAGGAACAATTACAATGTTCTGGAATGGCCATCCCAGTCCCCAGACCTGAATATCATTGAACATCTGTGGGATGTTTTGAAGCGGGCTGTCCATGCTCGGCGACCATCAAACTTAACTGAACTGGAATTGTTTTGTAAAGAGGAATGGTCAAAAATCCCTTCATCCAGGATCCAGGAACTCATTAACAGCTACAGGATGCGACTAGAGGCTGTTATTTTTGTAAAAGGTGGATCTACTAAATATTAATGTCACTTTTCTGTTGAGGTGCCCATACTTTTGCACCTGGCAAATTTTGAAATAATGCATATTTCACATTTTTGGTTAGTACAATAAACCTCATTTCAATCCTGAAATATTACTGTGTCCATCAGTTATTACATATATCACACTGAAATAGCTGTTGCAAAAAAACAATTTTAAACAGAAAAAATGAGTAAGATTAAGAGGGGTGCCCAAACTTTTTCATATGACTGTATATAAAGCTGAATGTGTGTATGTATGTATGTATTGGCATCTACACCGTCGCAACTACAGCCACAAAATTTTGCACAGTCACACGTCTGGACCCTGAGAGTGTCATAGGCTATGTTGTGAGGCGAGATTTTAACCCTGCGCTTTCCAGTTCACCAAACAATTTTGCCTCTATCTACATAATGGGGAAGAAGTGAAAGGAAAAGTGTTGGAGGAAAATCGACAGCTGCCAGCTACAGCCACAAAATTTTGCACAGTCACACGTCTGGACCCCGGCAGCATCATAGGCTATGTTGTGAGGCGAAATTTTAATCCCGCGCGTTCCAATTCACCAAACAATTTTGCCCCTATCTATATAATGGGGAAAAAGAGAAAGGAAAAGTATTGGAGGCAAATTGACAGCTGTCAGATGTGAACAAGGGGGACTTAAAGAATGAGAGCGATGGCGCCAAAGAGTATATACCGTACAGTTGCTAAGGTGGAGCCCCGACATAGGATACTCACCACACACGGGGATATGAACACACACACAAAATGCGCCACACACTACACGTGCTTGAACACATATACCACCCTCAGCACACATTTCACCATACATACACTAACCTCGCCACATAATCGCCCTAAAACACACACAAGTCTGGTATTATCCTTCAAAATATAAATCTGATTATAAGCAGCAAAATGGGATTGGCATCTACATCGTCACAACTACAGCCACAAAATTTTGCACAGTCACACGTCTGGACCCCGAGAGCATCATAGGCTATGTTGAGAGGCAAAATTTTAACCCTGCGCATTCCAGTTCACCAAACAATTTTGCTCCTATCTACATAATGGGGAAAAAGTGACAGTTACAGTTGAAGTTGTGAATGAGAGGCGCTTAATGACAGTGCCAAAGACTAACTGCATATACCAGCATATAGTCACTAAGGTGGGGCCCCAACATGGGATATTCACTCATGCACGGGGACATGTGTACACACCACACGCACACAAAGAGTAACAGCAAGTGTATAGTCGCTAAGGTGCAGCCCCAACATTGGATACTCACCACGCACCCGAACACATACACACACCACAAAGAGACACCACAACACAGAGACACACACACCACACAGACCCCCCCCCACAGGGACACACACACATACACACCCTATAGGGACACTCATAGCAACTCACCACAAAGAGACACACACAACAAGAGACACACACACACCCCCCACGGGACACACACACACACCCTATAGTGACACATGCACTCACCCCACAGACACACACACACACCCCAGGGACACACACACCACACAGACAGACACAAATGTGCACAAATCACCTCACACAACTCGCCTCATACGTGTGCTATCTTTAATTTCCAAAAATAAACATCTGATTAAAAACAGCCAATGTGCAACACATGTGCCATATAGGGAATTAAGGCAGATGTCATGTCATCGATGAGCTGTCTATTATGTGTATGTGTGAGGTAACATATACTGCCCGGCCAGGGGGAGGGTTTACTGTTGGCTGGAGATTTATCAGGTGCTATAGCAACCAATCACAGCTCAGGTTCAATTTTCCTACAGGTAATTAATATGACATATTCAAATTCTATTTTATTATAGCTAACATCAGTTATTTATTAACCCGGGCGTAGCCGGGTAGTACAGCTAGTCTACACCGTCGCAACTAGAGCCACAAAATTTTGCAAAGTCACACGTCTGGATCTCGAGAGTGTCATAGGCTATGTTGTGAGGCGAAATTTTAATCCCGCGCGTTCCAATTCACCAAACACTTTTGGTCCTATCTACATAATGGAAAGTGACAGTTACCAGTTGACAGTTGTGAATGAGAGGGGCTTAATGACAGCACCAAAGGCTAACAGCATATACCAGCATATAGTCACTAAGATGGGGCCCTGACATGGAATATTCTCCACGCACGGGGACATGTATACACACCACATGCACACAAAGAGTAACAGCTAAGGTGGAGCACCAACATTGGATACTCATCACGCACCCGAACACAAACACATACACACTACAAAGAGACACACACAACACAGATAACACACCACACAGATACCCCCCTACAGGAACACATACACACCCTATAGGGACACATGCACTCACCCCACAGACACACACACACCACACAGGGACATACACACATAAACACCCCACAGGGACACAGAGACACACACACACACCCACAGGAACACACAGACCCCATAGGGATGGACACACACCACAGAGATACCCCTCCCCCCACAAGGACACACACCCCAGGGACACCCCCCCATAAGGACACACACACAGGGACCCCCCCACAGGGACACACCCACACCACTGGGACACACACACACCCCAGGACACACACACCCCAGGGACACACACACCACACAGACAGACACAGACATGCACAAATCGCCTCATACAACTCGCCTCATACGTCTGGTATCTTTAATTTCCAAAAATAAACTTTGATTAAAAACAGCCAATGTGCAACTATGGAGCCCACTGGGACGGGGTACTCGGTACCGGACCTGGGTACTGCTGGGGATATCACGGCGGTCTTGGTCCAGACCGTGTCCGCAAGTACAATGGGGGAATATTTACAGGGGAGTTTGTCGTGACGCCACCCACGGGTTGTGGTCAGGGTGACCACCGCTGCTGTAGAAGCTCCGGGGATGATGTTTGGCAGCTGGGGATGTAATGGCTCCCCGCAGGTAGAGCTTGGTTCCCCGGGGCAGAGATAGTAACAGTCTACAGATGGTGCTATGGATATTGCAGGATAGGGGTAGTAGTGAGGTGATAGCTGCTTGTGAGGGAATGCAGGATTTGAGCACAAGGATCACACAAACTCACGGTTTTTAAGTTTTCCAAGTCTTTACTGCAGATGATGTTGTTAGCAGAGTACTGTCCACAGAGTCTGTACCGGGGCCGGGTGGCTCCCACCCTGTCCGGTCCTCAGCTTCCCTCTGCTGCGCTGTGTGTGTGGCCCTGCTGCCGCTTCAGCTAGGCTGCTGGCCTGTCTCTCCTCACAGGTACCCCATTTGCTAGGCAACTTGAGTTTTCCTCTGTATTTCTGACCCCGCCATGTTGCTTCGCTGAGGTATAGTGTAGATATATAACCTCCACTAGTCCGATGTTTACTGTGCTGTGTGTGTCAGTCACAGTTTCGGATCCGGTATCCGGTCTGTGCGCTCCTCTGGGGCGAGTTATGATGTAACAGTTTCCCAGATGTGTTCTTCTGTTTCTCTTACTCCTTCCCTCAGACCCTGGCTAGGCCTGGAAGGGGGTAGCAGGCTGTGGAGAGGCCTAAGGCAGCCCCTTTACAGCACCAGTCTTTCTTCCTCTGTCCTCCCAGGAACTGAACTAACTCCAACTGACTAACTGTCATTGCCACTCTGAGGTAAACAACATTAACTCCTCCCATCACTCTGCTCTTCCTCACTTCCTCTCCACACCAGAATTTATAGGGAAGCAACTTTAGCTCCCCCTTCTGGCCTGGAGGCGCTAGTGTAGTGTTGTGGGTTGTGTGGAGAGCTAACCCTTGGATGTTACTGTGGCATTAACCCCTTCGGTGCCACACAACACATGTGCCATATAGGGAATTAAGGCAGATGTCAGTCACATGAGCTGTCTTTTATGTGTATGTGTGAGGTAATATATACTGCCCGGGAGGGGGGGGGGGGTTTACTATTGGCTGGAGATTTATTAGGCTGCCTATAGCAACCAATCACAGCTCAGCTTCTATTTTCCTACAGGTCATTAATATGACGTATTCAAATTCTATTTTGTTATAGCTAACATCAGTTATTTATTAACCCGGGCGTAGCCGGGTAGTACAGCTAGTATATGTATATATATATATATATATATATATATATATATATATATATATACATACATACATACTCTCTCTTTCTCTCTATATATATATATATGTGGCACCCCCAGGCTATGGGGTACTCGGGCCGGTGCAGTCTCTGGGGTATCACGGTAGTTGTGACCCGGTCCCGTGGCCTGGGATCAGTCCAAAAAGGGGGGTATTTACAGGAAATTATTTGTCGTGACGCCACCCGGGGTATGTGGTTAATGGAGCCACCGCTGCCTGATTCCTGTTGGGGACGGTGACTTGGGGCAGCGAGGATGGTAAGCCCTCTCCGGGTAGGACTGGTGGTCCCGAGGGCAGGAGTGGTAGAGTGGAATAGGGTTTAGTGAAGCGCACGGTCACTTACTTTGATGCTGCAGCTTCTCCAGTCAGTGTGCAGGGCTGACAGGTTATGGCTCTCCAGGTGGGATTCAATTGCAACATTTGCTGCTGCAGGTCTCCACAGTGGTGTTGGTCGGTGACTCTCCTGGTACAAGCTTCCATTGCGGGGCACAGGGTAGTAGACGTAAGTAATAGACACAGACGCCTGATAGCCATTTCTTAGTCTGTTTACTGGAAGTTAAGCAGGTGGTATGAGCTGTGCCGGGCTGTTTAGAGAGCAGGTTTGGGATAGTTCACACCCGGCCGAGTCATATTGGCTTCCTCACTGCACTGGTGTAGTGGCCCTGCAGTTGCTTCAGCTTAGGCTGCCGGCCCTGTCTCTGTACTTTGTGCACTAGTATAACAGGCAACTCGAGTCCTTCACTTCTTACCCTGCAGCAGGGTCTGAGCGTTTCTGGAGTCAATATATTGCTGTGTTCCTGGCACTACTTAGCTGGAGAATCTGGAATCCCCCACTTTCCGGTGTTGACTGCCGGTGTGTTTTGACCTGCACAGTCTCGGCCTCCGGTGCCCGTGCTTTTGTGCTTCGTCTCCTGGGATGGCTCTATGCTGCTCAGCCTCCCTGTGTGTTGTTTTTTCTCTCCTCTCCTCAGACCCTAGCCTTAGGCCTGGAACTAGTAAGCAATCCTGGGATGAGCTCAGAGCTTCCAATCCACTAGGATGTCTTCACAGTCCTCCCAGGAACTGCACTACTCTGTTGCTCCTCAGACCAGAATATATAGGGGAGCTCACCCTGAAGCCGGGCTTGGTCTCCCCCTTCTGGCTGGGAGGTGTTGGTGTTGCTTGTGTGTTGCCTGAGTGGAACACCCTTTACTGCTCTCTGGTGACACCTAATGGCGGTGACACTGTGGCACGGTGGTACTGGGGTGCCACATATATATATATATATATATATATATATATATAATATTCCTTCTCCTCTATAAATATATAAATACAGTGCTGTGCAAATTAATTGGGCAAAGCAAGTCCTTATTTGTTTTTCTTGCATTAGTTTTACTATTGCTGATAAGTGTTTTATCAGTTCTTGGAGTTGTTTTCCTTTTTCTTCCACATTTCCCTTTTCGTTTTGGAGAAAACGATCCAGTTTCATTGTGTGTGCGAATTATTCTTGAAACAGTAGATTTTCCAATACCAACAGTGGAAGCGATTTCTCTTACAGTCAGACTTGTATGTTCATTAAGAGTAATAATTTTAGACCTCGTCCGTGGAGTAACATCCATTTTTATAGGCATGAATCACACTGAGAGAAGAAGTACACTAAACCACTCCTCACAGAAACAAGCTCTCAACTGAAGCTGAGGGGGCAGCTAGCTGTTATGGTGGCGCCCTGCTCATGCAGGTATACAATCAAAGGAGGCCTTATACCCACTTGCTGTGGGAACCCACTGTGCAGCCCGGTCACCCGTCAGTGCCCTGGAACGTTTGCCTGCCTAACACCAGTAAAAAGGTACAAGAGACTTCTTCTGTGTGCGTGCATCCTTCTTCTTCACCCATCGTGCCCCTCTATAGACTGTTCTTACTCTCCCTCTACAAACTCAGCTCCACTACACCCTGCTCACCCTCACTACACTGCCCCGGCGGTCCAGTCCTGCCTGCGGAGGACTACACCATCATTGCCTCAATACGATCCACCACCGGAGACTGTAGCGGCGCTGGTGATATCTCACCAGGTACTGCAGGTGGCGTCACAACAAACTTGTACATAATCCTTGTAAATAATTCCCCTTTTCAAGAGCATCGCCCCCCAGGATACGGGATCAGGCACGGCCGCCATTCCCCGTGACAAAGTTAACCCCTTTCTGCCGCCTGATACCCGAGTACCCCACACCTTGTGGCGCAACATTATTTTCTGACTAAAACCAGTCAAACCAAATTTTGTTACTCAAGGTTGTACACTCACACCTGTTCAAAGCAGTTAAAACTGGTTTGAATCACTGACTGGTAACCCCAACTCGCAATTTTACTTAAAAAATGCTTTGTCCCAATTAATTTGCACAGCACTGTATATATATATATATATATATATATATATATATATATACACAGTATATACCAGGTTGGGGGACGAATGTGGCACCCTGCCATTACAGGTAGCCACAGCACCACCTAAAGCATGGAAGGAGTTCTTCAGGGGGTACCCTTACACACACAACACCTTCCACCCCATACCTGTAGGGGGAGCTCCACTTGCTGTCCTTAAGCAAGATCCCCTATAAATACCGGTGCTGGGGGAGGAGTTAGTTAGTCCGTGCAGTATGGAGCAGTACTGTGAAGACGTCGTGGCGTATTGGAGCTGCGCTAGGCCCGAGCCAGTAGACCAGCCTAGCCAGTGTGAGGACCAGAGAGTGAGGTCGAAGGAAAGGCCCGAGGAAGACAGAGTCAAGGAGCAGACTGGTGGCAGAGGAGCCATACCGGTTCACCCCAGAAAGCAACCCAGGCACCGGAGTCCAAGTCTGCAGGAGAGCATCTAGCCCAACAGAAAAGACCGGTTCACCAAGGAGACTCCAGTCTCCCGGACACCTGTAAGGCAATCAACGAAGAAGCTAGTGACCGCAGAAAGAGTCATAGCGGTAGCCCACACAAAGTTTCTCGACACTGCAACATGGGTGAGAGAGAGACACAGAGGAGGTCAGGCCTAGTTCTACATAGGTCAAGGGACTTCAACATGGGAAAAGAGACAAGGAGGCCTTATCCATCACTCATTGTAGAAATCTAGAAGTACTTCCTGACCACCTGGAATGTACCCTGGACAGTACCTGCCATAACACCAGTAAAAGTACAGAAACGATTCCTAGTGTGTGTGTGCCAGTTTTTCCATCCCTGAACCTGTCCGGTCTAGAGACTGTATCAGCAGCCCGGTTGCCTAGCCACCTCCCTGTGCAAACCCCATCACCTCATTATGTGGCACCCCTGCAACCAGGAGGCCACATAGGGAACTGCAGCCAGGTAAGAAGGGAAGAAAGTTGCCCACACAACACCCTCACAGACATCCCACACACCACTAGAGGGAAGCACCCAACCTGGAGCCCGGGACTCTAGGCGGGCAAGGGGTGGTGGGTTTAGAGAACAGTGGGTGGGACAGCAAGCAGGTCAGGTGATAGATGGTAGAAATAGAGAAGGGGAGGAGGAAGGAGTCAGTAGGCCCAGGGTGCCGAGCAGCCAAGACACAGACCAGCAGCAGGCTGAGAAGCACAGACCAGGCTGAAAGACAGCAGTAGGCCGAGGTAGGCTGAGCAGTACAGACAAGAAGCACACGTCCTGGAGGAGTGGGGTGTAAGGAGCGCAGAATCTGAAGAGCCCGTGCAGCCACAGAGAGAAAGCCCATCCGGAGCCAGCACCCCAGGAGTGTGAGGGAAGAGAGGACCAGTGATACTGGGTCCTAGAAACACAGCTGAGACGACCGACTGCAGGCAGTGTAGCCTTCTTATGTAACCTGAGTCACACAGATAGAAGGAGCCTGATAGAGCCTAGCACAGCAGGACTATTGGAGGCTAGGCTAGTAGCAGGGTGTCGGCTCTGAAGGGGACCAATGATTCACCCGGTTTCCCCAGACTACCGAAGGGGAGCTCTAACTCCATTTTAGAGTTCCTACCCCAAAGGACAGGCAGCTCAGTGGTGACCACGAGGATCCACAGGGGTCCGAGCCACCACCATACTGTCCGGAGCCGCGCACACAGTGAAGGAAAGAGAATAAAAGCCTGGAAAGGACAGAGAAGGAGTGAGGGGTCACAGAGAGGAACAACCTGGCTGCAGGGAGTAAATGAACCCGTAGGGGAAAGTTGTAACCCGTGTAAAGACTTGTACCTGTAACTGTAACTGAGCTGTTATGCTGAGCAAACTACGAAGTAAACACTGTGAACCATGCCTCTGACTCCCTTGCATGATTCCCTCCAACAGGACTGCAGCGAGATCCAGCCTGTAGAGCCACAGCCCCGAGGACCCCGCTCCGCCTGTGGGAAGGAGTATTACCCAAGCTGCCCGTCCATCATCCCCGGAGGTCTGCCGCAGCGGTGGTGCCTTCACCAGATTCCACAGGTGGCGTCATGAGACTTTATCCTTTTATTTTTCCCCTTTTCGTTCAGCGACCCCCACAGCTATGGGCCTGGGCACTAGCCACGGAGACATCTCCCTTAGTACTAACGTCCGGGGATCGAGTTCCCAAAGACCCCTTGGCGGGTCATAGCCATACCAGAATGAGGTCTAGGGAGGGAGATGTATATACCAAGAGGGGGAACATATATACCATGTTGGGAGACATGTTTATCAGGATGGGGAACATATATGCCAGGATGGAGGACATATCCAACAGGATGGGCCCTAGGATGGGAGACATAAATACCAGAATGGGCCACATATATACCAGGATGAGGACCATTTATACCAAGATGGGGACATATATACCAGGATAGGTGCCATACATGCCAGGATGGGAGACATATTTACCAGGAGGGGAACATATTTACCAAGAAGTGGCCCAGGAGGGGGAATATTGGTACAGGTTAGGGGACATTACTACATAAGTAAGGAGGGAACAACTTGTATGTCTACTGTATATAGAATTTAGAACACTACAAGGTCCCATACAGCTGACCAGCATGCATGGGGAGAGGGCCAGGTCCAAATTTTCCACTAGGGTCCATCAGACTCTAGTTACACAACTGTATTCAAGTCCAATGTTACATTATTCTAGGGAGGAATAGGTTAACAGACATTAATGGGCTACTTGTGTTTTACTACATGAATCCACACGAGTGGCTCACAAAGGGTTTCTCAGCTGAACATTTATTGGATTGTCCACATCTGCTGCATGGGAGGGCGCCACTGATTTCCATGACACTGAGGTTCAGCTTGGCAAAGCTTTCTAACTCCTCTTTACAGACTTTGGCCATTCCCTTTTCAGACAGAGATGAACACAACAGATGTGGGGAAAAAATCCTGCGCCATTTATACAAGTTATTTTAATGCTAGTGATGGAAGGAGGGCACAAACACCTCTTGCCAGACATCATGTCTTATACTGGCGGCAGCGGAGCCCTGGCCACATAGTGACATGACTGTGAGCAGGTGGCATTTATATACTGCAATTTTACATGTTTTTATTTTGTTACTGAGACAGCGCCATTCTTGCTCATGGGCTATATTAGGTATTGCAGCTCAGTACAATCCACTTTAATTAAACTTATCATCAGAATGTAACTTATTTTTAAATCAGATTTTGTGTTACGTGTATATTTTTTTGATTTTTAACAATGACTTTTTTTCAAAAACTAATTTAGACATGTTGCAATTTTTACACTGGCTGATGGGGCTGTTTTAGACTCATTCTTCCTGTCCTTTCAGAAAGGATTTTCAGCAGGCTCATTATCAGTTCAGTACAGGCAGGATAACAATGACAGGTAACACCTCCTGATTATACAGGATCCACCAATTACAATAGGTGACGACACAGCTCCCCTTCAATACAAAAATAGGGTCTGACTTAGTTTATTGCTGCTAATGTACGTGTGCATTTCTTGAAAGAACAGGAAACATGAGCCTAGAAAATGTGAAAATTGCTCTATTTGTTAATACAGGTTGTGATGTGAAAAAAATGTTTCCAAAAATTAAAAATAATATAAAACCTGCTACAACAGTGTGCAGAATTATTAGGCAAATGAGTATTTTGATTACATGATACTTTTTATACATGTTGTCCTACTCCAAGCTGTATAGGCTTGAGAGCCAACCACCAATTAAGTAAATCAGGTGATGTGCATCTCTGTAATGAGGAGGGGTGTGGTCTAATGTCATCAACACCCTATATAAGGTGTACTTAATTATTAGGTAAATTCTCTTCCTTAGGCTGCCTTCACACTGCGTCTTGAATCTGATCCGTGGCTGTCAGCTTGAGCCAGACAGCCCCGGACCGGATCAGCACACAGAACCGGAGGGCTAATATGCCCTCCGGTCCAGTGTGCAGCCTGACGCAGCTGCCGCTGCTGATGATTCAGGACCGCGGCTCGCAGGGATCTAGCCGCGGTCCTGAAATAACAGCGGCGTGCAGGTGTCCGGTTCCCAGATCCTCCCAGATCGAGGCAGATCCGGCTCCATAGGCTCCCATGTTAGGGAGCGCCAGATTGCCCCAGATCCGGGAGGATCCGGGAGAAACCAATTATGGGAGATTTTTCTCCTCTGACACAAAAACGTTGCAAGCAGCGTTTTTGTGTCCGTGAGAAAGATCTGAATTCTCCCGGATTCTCCCGGAGAGATGGAAACCGGATGGCAGCTCTCTGCCTTCCGGCCCCATAGGATGCTATTGGGCCAAAATCCGGTCCAGGGCTGTCTGGCTCAAGCTGACAGCCACGAATCGGATCCAAGATGCAGTGTGAAGGCAGTGTGGCACCCCAGGGTTCATGTGCCACAGTAACATCACCAAGGGTTAACCCCCCACACAACCCACAACACTACACTAGCGCCTCCAGGCCAGAAGGGGGAGCTAAAGCTGCTTCCCTATATATTCTGGGTGGAGAGGAAGTGGCAGTTAGTTCAGTTTCTGAGAGGACTGAGGGAAAGAACCTGGGTGTAAAAGGGCTGCGTTAGGCCCAAACCACGGTCCACTGTTCACTTCCAGGCTGGCCAAGGTCTAAGGAAAGGAGTAGGAGAAGCAGAAGAACACACCCGGGACACGGAGTTACCCTACACTCACCCCGGAGAAGCGCAAAGACCGGATACCGGATCCACAATTGTGCCTGACACGAGCAGCACAGAAAACACCGGATTAGTGAAGATTATATATCTCACTGTACCACAGAGAAGCAACACGGCGGGGTCAGAAGCACAAAGTTAAGACTCAAGTTACCTAGCAAGTTTGGAACCCGTCAGGAGAGACAGGGCCGGTAGCCTAGCTAAAGCGGCAGCAGGGCCACACACAGCGCAGGAGTAGGAAGCCAAGGACCCGGCCAGGGTGGGAGCAAACCGGCCCCGGTACAGACTCCGTGGACAATATCTACTGAATACCATCTGCAGTAAAGACTTGGAAAACTACAAAACTGTGAGTCTGTGTGATCCTTGCGCTCAAGCCCTACTCTCCCTCACAAACTGTTATCATCTCTACCACTACCCCTACCCTGCATCATCCATAGACTTTCATCACCACTGCCCAGGAAATCAGGCTCTGCCCATGGAGAGTCGTTACATCACCGGTTGCCAAACATCATCCCCGGAGGTTCTGCAGCAGCGGTGGTCACCCTGACCACATACCACGGGTGGTGTCTCGACTTTCTCCCCTGTAAATACCCCCCATTACTTGTGGGCTCGGGACACGGTCCGGACCAAGACCGCCGTGATACCCCGGTCCAGTACCGAGTACCCCGTCACAGTGGGCTCCACAGTAGCCTTAGGCAAAATGGGTCAGAAGAGTGATTTGACGGGCTCTTAAAGAGTCCACAATTGTGAGATGTCTTGCAGAAGATGCAGCAGTCTTGAAATTGCCAAACTTTTTAAGCGTGATCACAGAACAATCAAGCGTTTCATGGCAAATATCCAACAGGATCACAAGAAACGTGTTGGGCAAAAAAGGCGCAAAATAACTGCCCATGAATTGAGGAAAATCAAGCGTGAAGCTGCCAAGATGCCATTTGCCACCAGTTTTGCCATATTTCAGAGCTGTAACGTTACTAGAGTATCAAAAAGCACAAGGTGTGCTATACTCAGGGACATGGCCAAGGTAAGGAAGGCTGAAAAACAACTACCTTTAAACAGTAAACATAAGATAAAACGTTAAGACTGGACCAAGAAACATCTTAAGACTGATTTTTCAAAGGTTTTATGGACTGAGGAAATGAGAGTGACTCTTGATGGGCCAGACAGATGGGCCAGACGATGGTTCAGTAAAGAGCAGAGAGCTCAACTCCGACTCAAATGCCAGCAAGTTGGAGGTGGAGTACTGGTATGGGCTGGTATCATCAAAGATGAACTTGTGGGACCTTTTCAGTTTGAGGATGGAGTGAAGCTCAACTCCCGGACCTACTGCCAGTTTCTGGAAGACAACTTCTTCAAGCAGTGGTACAGGAAGAAATCGGTATCGTTCAAGAAAAACATGATTTTCATGCAGGACAATGCTCCATCACATGCATCCAACTAGTCCACAGCGTGGCTGTCCGGTAAAGGTCTAAAAGAAGAAAAAATAATGACATGGCCCCCTTGTTCACCTGATCTGTACCCCATAGAGAACCAGTGGTCCCTCCTAAAATGTGAGATCTACAGGGAGGGAAAATAGTACACCTCTCGGAATAGTGTCTGGGAAGCTGTGGTGGCTGTTGCACGCAATGTTGATCGTAAACAACTCAAGTGATTAAACCAGAGCTGGGGTGGGTGAGGGACTCGGACACCGGGGCTACTGTGTGGGGAGTCACGGATGGTCGGGACCCCGATGCAGTGCCCTGGTAATCAATTGTACCAGATGTTGATGGTAAACGGTGGGGGTTAAAGGGGTTATTTACAGGGGAACGTGACGCCACCTGTAGAGTCCGGTAAGATGGTACCGGCGCTGCCAGCCGGCCACTGAGGTGATGGAGGGGGCAGCAGTGTGTGGTACAGCTCCCCACAGGTGGAGCTTTACCTCAGGGCAGCTATGATGGTGAGACGGTGAGGGAGGACAGTGATGGAAATGGTGGTGCAGTTCTTACCCCTCTGCTGTTGATGTTGATGATGTTAAGTCCTTTGAGCTGCGGCAGGAAGAATAACAGAAACCAGTTCTAGTTTAACTTTGCTTTACTCGGTACCAGCTGATGGCATAACAAAACACGGTACAATTTGGTTTTGAGGGTGTTGTTGCCAACTCAGGGTTTTTTCTTATGGAGTCATTAGATGTTCTTTCTTAGTCTTCCAGGGTCTATTACTTTATCTAGGTCTTTCAGTCTTTCCCACCTTTGAAGAGCTCACCCGCCAGTCCTACGGTCTGTGCCTAGAAGATAAGGTCTGTCCACTACTCGGTCTGGACAGGGCAACCCGAGTGCAAAAGGCTCCCTTCCAGCACCACAGTAAATGTCTGTCCCTTTTAATTTCTCCTAGTGTCCTGAACCGGTTTTCAGTCCTGAGGGGAGAGGTACCTTTGTGGCGCTGTCAGCAACCCGTTTCTGTTGGGCCTACAGCTCGTCGGTTTTTCAGTAAGGGCTGAACTCCTGGCTGCCTCGGTTGTCCGTTTCACCGGTGTCCCCTCAACATGACTAGCTGGCTCCTACCAGCCCTGGCCCGTTGCCATCTGTCCTGGGTCCCCACATAAAGATGGGGTACCCTCCACTCAGCTGAGCTGTCAGGCCTGACCACTTGGTCTGCCTTCCCAGCACCGACTGAGGTAAAACTGTCAACTGTCACTCTACTCAGTCCTAAGCTCCGCCCCCACCTGTGGAACCTACCATATTACCAGTTCCCCCTACTCTAAGTGGTGCGGTCCTAAGTGAGTGCTAAAAATAGACTCCATAAGATTGAAATCCTAAACTAGCAACTTACAATAATATTACACATAAATAATAAATGCAATACCATTCTGTGGCGCCTAGTCACAGGGGCGCTACACACCCCCTTGGTGAAACACACCCGTCCACGGGTGTCAAACCAAACCTGGAATAAAATATATTTTACATATAACATTGAACATTTAGGGCGTATCTGCTTAGGAGGCCTGGCTCTACTTAAACCCCCCCCAGGCACTTTCTTTTCCTAACATAATATGCATGGGGGCTAGTCCAGTTCCTCCACCCTTAGTTCATCACCATTGATAACATATTTACATTTTTAACAGTTATCAACAATAAGATTGCTTCTTTTCTTCCCTGTCAGGGAGGCGCACTGCTTATAACGTTACTTTAAACTTTGACTATAATCTAGTCCATACTGGCCCAACTGGGACCAGGTAACAAGTTCTTTGATTACTGTCCATCAAATGCTGAAAAAGGAAAAAGAAACAGTGCAATTCCAGGAAAATATGCATTTTAAACAAGTCTGCTCACACTTTAAACAGTGCAATACCGGGTTAACTCTTTACTGCTCAACTTTACTGACCCGGATTGCAAACCTCCCACTGAGACCTGCGTGGCGTTTATTTATCCCCACGATACCGGTCCCGGTCCAGGTGGCCCTGGGGAACTGCAGATAGATGCACTCTCCAACCGCTGCTGCTGATGCTGGTACCGCGACCCTCCATAGCTCGCGGGGCCCGGCCTCCTCCGTACCACCGACGGCTCCTTCGTCCTCCAGATTCTCCTCTTCCTCCCCGACACTGACCTGGCCGCTTTCACTTGCAATTGGCTCCTCCTCTGTCAGCTCGGCTCCTTCAGGAACTGGATGAAGTTCTCCGCCTCGGTGATATCCTCCTCTCCGGGCTCCACAAGGGGTGCATAAACCGGTCCCAGGGAATCAGCAGCTGGGACTGCCATTGCTTCACAGCCGGTTACAGGTAACGGGTCCGGAGCCTGACCAGGTATATTGAGTCCGCTCCCGGCCGCATCCTGCTTAGTTCGTATAGTCCAGAACCAGTGTGGGCTGGCGCTCAACCCGCCCCCTTGGTTGATTGAGAGTAATGGGGGCGGGGAGACTTTTTGGCGCCTCTTGAATGGCCTATGTTTGTTGAGGGGTCGTGGCACGCCCCTAGGCCGGCACATAGTTGTTTTTGCACTTTTAAGCCCGCCCACTACAAAGTTCCTATGGGCAAGTCTTTCGGGCTTTTCCGGAGCCCGCCACTACCTTCGTCACTCCTCGGCAGAGCGAAGGGGGCGGGGCTTATCTTCCCGCTCTTTCTCCTGCTGTAGTGACGCAGTTTGAATTTGTGAGGCGGTGTAATGGCGGCTCGGCTCAGTTTTTATAATCCACACAGATAGTCAATAATAAAGTCCTTAGGCACACTTCACCTGGTAGATACCAGGCTGGTTCATCCTGTTTGTGACGCCAATTTGATTAAACCAGAGCTGGGGTGGGTGAGGGACTCGGACACCGGGGCTACTGTGTGGGGAGTCACGGATGGTCGGGACCCCGGTGCCGTGCCCTGGTGATCAATTGTACCAGATGTTGATGGTAAACGGTGGGGGTTAAAGGGGTTATTTACAGGGGAACGTGACGCCACCTGTAGAGTCCGGTAAGATGGTACCGGCACTGCCAGCCGGCCACTGAGGTGATGGAGGGTACAGCAGTGTGTGGTACAGCTCCCCACAGGTGGAGCTTTACCTCAGGGCAGCTATGATGTTGAGACGGTGAGGGAGGACAGTGATGGAAATGGTGGTGCAGTTCTTACCCCTCTGCTGTTGATGTTGATGATGTTAAGTCCTTTGAGCTGCGGCAGGAAGAATAACAGAAACCAGTTCTAGTTTAACTTTGCTTTACTCGGTACCAGCTGATGGCATAACAAAACACGGTACAATTTGTTTTTTAGGGTGTTGTTGCCAACTCAGGGTTTTTTCTTATGGAGTCATTAGATGTTCTTTCTTAGTCTTCCAGGGTCTATTACTTTATCTAGGTCTTTCAGTCTTTCCCACCTTTGAAGAGCTCACCCACCAGTCCTACGGTCTGTGTCTAGAAGATAAGGTCTGTCCACTACTCGGTCTGGACAGGGCAACCCGAGTGCAAAAGGCTCCCTTCCAGCACCGCAGTAAATGTCTGTCCCTTTTAATTTCTCCTAGTGTCCTGAACCGGTTTTCAGTCCTGAGGGGAGAGGTACCTTTGTGGCGCTGTCAGCAACCCGGTTCTGTTGGGCCTGCAGCTCGTCGGTTTTGCAGTCAGGGCTGAACTCCTGGTTGCCTCGGTTGTCCGTGTCACTGGTGTCCCCTCAACATGACCAGCTGGCTCCTACCAGCCCTGGCCCGTTGCCATCTGTCCTGGGTCCCCACATAAAGATGGGGTACCCTCCACTCAGCTGAGCTGTCAGGCCTGACCACTTGGTCTGCCTTCCCAGCACCGACTAAGGTAAAACTGTCAACTGTCACTCTACTCAGTCCTAAGCTCCGCCCCCACCTGTGGAACCTACCATATTACCAGTTCCCCCTACTCTAAGTGGTGCGGTCCTAAGTGAGTGCTAAAAATAGACTCCATAAGATTGAAATCCTAAACTAGCAACTTACAATAATATTACACATAAATAATTAATGCAATACCATTCTGTGGCGCCTAGTCACAGGGGCGCTACACAAGCAACTGACAGATTCTATGGATGCAAGGCTGTTGAGTGTCATAATAAAGAAAGGTTGCTATATTGGTCACTAATTTTTTTTTGGGGGGGGGTTGTTTTTGCATGTCAGAAATGTTTATTTCTACATTTTGTGCAGTTATATTAGTTTACCTGGTGAAAATAAACCAGTGAGGTGGGAATATATTTGGTTTTTATTAAGTTGCCTAATAGTTCTGCACAGTAATAGTTACCTGCACAAACAGATTTCCTCCTAAGAGCCAAATCTAAAAAAAAAAACACCCCAACCTCCAAAAATATTAAGCTTTGATATTTATGAGTCTTTGGGTTGGTTGAGAACATAGTTGTTGATTAATAATAAAAATAATCCTCTAAAATACAACTTGCCTAATAATTCTGCACACAGTGTAGGTCATTTTTATAACATGTTCCTTTAAAGTGGAGCTAAACTGCAATACCATACACAACCCATAAATTACAGTAGCGCTGTTTCTGGAGACATAAAAACACACCTAAGGGCAGGTTCACACTAGTGCTTTATTGTACCAAAAGAAAAACAGAACTCGTGCAAAAAGAAAAAGCATCTGTCCTATGATGGGTATAAAAGGTGGCAGATGAACCACGTTCACTATAGATAAGTTTATTTGGTTTCCAAGTGTGGTGCCCCTGCGACCAGGGTGGCCACATGAGGGAACTGCAGCCAGGCAGATAGGAGACAGTTTGTGCACCAAATACCTCCACAGCACACACACCCACTAGAGCACAACACCCAACCCGGAGCCCGGGACTCTAGGCGGGCAAGGGGTGGTGGGGTTTAGAGGAAAGTGGGTGGGAAGGTAGGTCAGGTGGTAGACCAGTACAAAAGGGAGAAACTAGGAGGAGTTAGACAGTAGGCCAGTGGGTGCCGAGAAGCCAAGACCAATCAGACAGAAAAATACTTCCCGGAGGGATAGGGCTCCCTGGAGACGCAGAATCCACAGAGACACCATTCCATGGAGAGAAAACTTGTCCATAGCCGGTAGCCCAAAAGGAAAGTGAGGACGGAGACCGGACCACTACCACCGGGTCCGAGGAGTATGGCAGCTTTGACCGACTACAGGCAGGAAAGGTTCCCTTTGAAGTAACTGGTAGTCACACGGGTCGGAAAGAGCCTGGCAAACCCTTGAAAGACAGGGTTTCCCAAGGCTAGGCTGGAACCAGAGTGTTGGCTCTGAGGGGGACTGCTGCAACACGCCGGTTCCCCAGACAAACCAACGGGGAACACTGATTCCAAGTCAGGGTTCCTACTACACGGATTGGAAGCTAAGCAACACTATAGAGGACTCAGACTTGCTGCCCACACACATAGGGGGAAGTCATACCAAGGGACTGAGTTGCCGTCACACAATCCACAAGGAAGAGCAGAGAAGGAACAAGCCTGAAAGGTTAAAGAAAAGTGAAGGGTCTCAGCCTGGCTGCAGAGGGTTCAGAGTGCCCTGAGTTACCTTTGTGAAGTGACTGTGTGAACTGTACTGTTTAACCTGAAGAACGTGCCAGTAAAACCCAGTGAACCCTTGCTTGAGTCTCCCGTGTATGATTCCCGGTATACAGAACTTTTATTACATCTTCACACCCTGTCAGGAGCAGCCCAACCCGCGGCGGGCTCATCCATCTAGCTGCAGCCTCATCCACCCTCCTGGCAGAGCTACGCTGCAGCAGTGGTCCCCTCACTGACCACAACCCGTGGGTGGCGTCACGACAAACAATCCCCTGTAAATATGCCCTTTTACTTGTGGGGCTCGGCACATGGTCCGCACCAAGACTGCCGTGACATCCCCAGCAGAGATCCCGGTCCGCTACCAAGTACCCCGTCCCAGTGAGCCACACACATGGGAGAAGACATAATTTTATAGAAAAAAACACATGAAGCTGCTGCACTTTTTCTTCCATCAAAAATTACGGAAGTTGGAATCAAGATACATTTTTAGCCAATCAGTGTTGTCATATACTAATAAGAACACTGGGGATTGGCGAGGAAAGTAACAAGAGGGAAATATCCATCTGACCGGTCACAATTAGAGAGACCATGGGCATCAACAGGGCTTCTCATGTTATACACATTGTTCAATGTCATTTATGTATTTACATTTTTAATTTAGATTTTATAAATCAATAGTACACATGAATATAAGGAACTTTGTAATGTTTCTTATCAGACAAATTTGCTTCTTTCTCTGCCAGAATTGATAATTTGTGATAATAATGACCTAATTAACCTTAGATTGGATTTGCTTCTTGCAGTTCACTTTTTAGCTTTGCTGTGTAGATTGGGACAGAGTCAGCAGAGTCATCTCAATAATATTACTAAAGTGCAAATGACAGATGATGGCTATATTGAAGTATGGAATAAAAACATTATGCAGGCAGATAATGGTTTTATGCCGTTCCTCTGTCACTCCATGACAGCACACAATCTCTTCCCAGTTATTATTAACATCTATAGACACTTTTCCATCCAATAAATCACATTCATTACACTATAGCTACCAAAGAGCACAAACTCCCTGCTGTAATGTCTATACAGGCGATCCTGGAAGGATATAGGTGCCTCCTATACGACAGACCTTAATTTTCATGCAAATATTCTCCAGCAAAGAGACACACCGTGCGTTTGTAGAACTTTTTATTTATGAACATCTTTAATATTACATCATATAACAAAAAAAAATTGTGTTTTTTTTTTCTTTACTAAATAGCACGTAGACAGAATTGCCAAAACGGCTTTACAAAGTTAACCCTTCCCCTGCTGGACATGTAGAGGAATAGTTAAATGGGTACCAGGCCTGGTTACTTACTTTCTGCAAAAAAAAAAAAAAAAGATTGCAGAAAACAAACTCAAGACTTTACTCAAACATTACGACATAAATGGAAAGTGCTGTCAATTTACAAAGAGGTCCGGTGCAAGCGAAGGAAAAGAGGGATAAAAATATATTTATATATATCTATTATATATATATCTATGTACCTTTTATATGATAACAAGCGAGAACTCATGCGAACCTCAAAATGTTCATATGTGATGTATAAAGGTCCATGTACCTTTAATACCCAGGACACTAGATCATGTCAGATCAATCCTGCGGATCTATGGATCTGTTATACCGGCAGTAGATTATCTCAGTGAGGAAAAAAAATACATTTTACTCTATTTAAGTTGGCAGTTTTCTTCCATTGCTTGTACCTCTGAAGCCCGGTAAGGCCCAGTTGTGGTGCACTGTACTCTCATGCTCCATGGTACAAGCATACATGATGCTCCTTCTTAATCCCCTTTCTATACTGGAAGAGCATCCTAATCCCATCCTATAGAGGGACATACCCCATTTACCCAACAAGAATGGGTTCTTGGACCAGATGACCCAGGAGATCCCTTTCAATTCTACCAATATTTGAGAAGAGTGATGAATCCATTTATAAGTATTCAATATAGACAACTGCCTGGGCCATGACTATAGTATGTAACTCCTTACATACAAGGTATTTGTTGCTTATGAAAAATGGGGTTACCCCAACATTGAAGGGTTGCTATCTCATGTATACGGTCTACAAGATGTCCATCAGTTATATATAGGATTAAAATAGACAATTATCTTGGTAAATATCCCCATATGAGGGGAATGATGTAGTAGCGAAGGCTGGCCATTTTCATTAACACCCCCTACCTTACCCCACCCCATACATATCAGATCAGGCCCGCTGACCATCTTATGAATGGTGGCTTCCCAACTTTTCCCTGATTAATATCTGGGGAAAGGCGGAATCGGGTGTTGGATTTTAGTGCCTGATCCTTATTTTTCAGGAGAAGTAAATCAAGAAAGCCATGAAATTCACATAAGGTCCTTTCACATCAGCGTTTTGCTGATGTTTGCAGCCGATCTGGCAGATGGCGCCTAACGGCCGACTTGCGGCCCGGATGCGGCAATCCCCATGCATTGTCTATGGGGCTTGCGGTTGGGTGTAGCAAGTGCGGTTCTGCCGGATCCGGCAGATCCGGCACTTGCGGCGGCAAAAAAAAAAACACTGCTAGCAGCGGGTTGTTTTTTTTGCCGCCGCAAGTGCCAGATCTGCCAGATCCAGCAGACTACATTTGCCGCACCCGACCGCAAGCCTCATAGACAATGCACGGGGCTTGCTGGATCCAGGCCGCAAGTTGGCTGTTATCCGGCAGATGCGGTGCCATCTGCCGGATCTGCCAGAAACATCAGCAAAGCGCAGATGTGAAAGGAGCCTAAGTCCTCATGTGCATGCGGGAGTGGGGGGAGATCAATGTTTGCCAAACAACCATTCGGAGTAAGCTGCCGCCAGACATCTTTGGCAGTGGCTTATGCCCCAAAGAACAATTATCAGGAATGTTGAAATCCACCATCCCAAACCGTTTTTTTCCCTGTCGGGAAGAGTCAGGGAACCTCCATGGGCCGTGTTCACACATAACAAAAATGCTGCATTTTCTTCTTCTCCTTTTTCTCCCCAGTTCTTGTACGTGTCCACACCATAACATCCAATAACAATCTATTGTGATTATTATTTTGTAGGGTTTTTTTTTCCTTTTATTTGAGTCATTTTTAGTTCTGGTTTAAAGCAGCGGGGGGGGGGGGGAGGTTGTATTATTACTGAAAAGCTTTGATTTTGGATATATAAACTTAATTGTGCTTTTTTACATTTTTTATTTTAAGGCTCCCCATAGAAGCCTGTAGGTTAAAGAAAACACGAAAATAATCCTATAGTTCTGCGGCGTCTCTAAATGCACGGGGGTCGAGTCTACATGAAATCACATGTACTTTGCTTGGACAGTTACACACAGTGTAGAAATAGAGCGGAAAAAAACGCATTATGTATGCTATGTGAGAACACGGCCCTACACAATAGTTTAATGGGGATTCAGCTGATATTACTGTAATGTGTATATCCGGATGTAATCACTTCTCCTATACTGATTGAGATCCCTGATGTTTTCCTGTCAGTGATGGACATGTGACTCAAAGTCAGATTTTATCTCTATAGAGAAGGGGAAGCCATCGCAGGTATTATAGCCCCGCATACCAAGAAGGTGTGTGAGATCAGTAATATGGTGTAACCTACAGGACTGAGTTATAATTAGCTTTGGGGGTTGTGTGGATAATGGACCTGGTTTACATATTACACCTTCAAACTACTAGGCCTCAAGTTGGATTATTGCCATAGCAACCAATGATGATTACAGCGAAGTGAGAAAATGTAGGAATAGGATTGTTGCTATGGGCAACACATCTACCTGTGCTGGTTTTTTATACCTAGGCCTATAATGTAACATGGCAGATTCAGATTTTTTGTTATGGGTGTTGTTAAAATAGCCAGGAACCATCATTTTCATACAAGAAGGTCTATGTACAACCAGTGGAAAACTACTGGGAATCCAGACGTAGCAGTCATGTCCGCCCTGGTGGACCCAAATTCCCTTCTAAAACTTAAGACCCCAGTATTATAAATCGTACATGGTAGGTAGGTGACCTTCTATCAGATTTTGTTTTAGGGCCCAGTATGTACAAGTTTGCTTATTAACTATATTTGGTGCATACGTTGCAATTGCACTTGGGCCATGGTCTCTTTTCTCGATTAAAGAATATCCCTGATAGTTAAGGGCCCTATTAAAAATCCATAACTGTTGGGAGCCCTATGAAAGACCTATGATAGTTAGGACCACTAGTAAAAACTCATGATAGTTGGAATCCCTATTAAAGGCCCATCATAGTAGAGGCCATATTGAAAACCTATGATATTTGGGGCCCAATTAAGAACACAATAGTTGGGGTCCATATTAATGTCTCATAATAGTTGCCATATTGAAGACCTATGATATTTGGGACTTAATTATTAACACATGATAGTTGGGGTCCCTATTAAAGACCTATGATATTTAGAGGCCATATTGAAGACCCATGATATTTGGAATTAATTAAGAACACATGATAGTTGGGGTCCCTATTAAAGACCCATTATATTTGGAGGTCATATTGAAGATCTATGATACACATGATAGTTGGGGTCCCTATTAAAGACCCATGATAGTTGAAGCCTATTAAGATCTATGATACACATGATAGTTGTGGTCCCTATTAAGACCCATGATATTAGGGCATAATGAAGACCATGATATTTGGAGGTCCAATTAAAAACACATGATAGTTGATGTTTCTATTAACAACCACAATAGTTGGAGGCCCAATTAAAGACTCACGATAGTTGGAGGCCATATTCAGACCGACGATATTTGTGGGCCCAATTAAAGACATAAGATAGTTGTGGTCCCTATTAAATACCGATGATACCTGGGGGACCTGTAAGACATTTTGTATTGGGATTCATGAGCTTCCAATTTTACCACTGGTTAATAAAATGGAAATGGGTTCCTAATATTGATCAGATTATTCTTAATTATTTTGATTGGATACCATAGATTCTATATTTATGTCTGATTATTATTACTCTGAGATCACATGACTCAAAAAAGCAGGACATCCTTCCCCACATAAAGGCAGGGTGAAACAATGGTGTCTATATCAAAAACACCAACCAAACCTACTAAAAAGCCCAAATGAATATAAGATATAACCCTAGATTTGACTCACGTCATATACCATTCTGTTGCCTTATTATAAATAATAAAATACTGCTGCAAATTGAACAATTCTGAAATAAATGTATATATTCATATCCATATACTGTACCTTATTTCTATTAGGTACCAAATTTAAAAAAAAACAAAGGAAACAAAAAAACTCCAGGTCCCAAAAATTGAGGCTAAGTCGCCAGTCTAGTGTCTTTTTAGAGTCCCTTTACTTGAATATTATCTTCTTTTTTTATACATTAGAGTCTGAAAAGCCAATGTTCTTCTCATTTGCTTGAAAAATAGTATAATCTGTGAAGTTAAAAATTTACGTTGCTCATTTCTTGGTTTGAAGAACATCAAGACTTCCTCCAGATGTCCCTTTCCTTGTTTCATGATCCTCCATTGTAGATGTGGCTTTGGTTTTCAAAATATCAGGGGGTGTTGACAGAGTACCTTAAGGATATGCATTTTCTTCTTGTCCCATGTATGTGTATAAATGCAAGAAATACAGAGAAAAGCCCAAAACCATGTGTCATGGTTACAAGACAGTCATGAGGCGTCCTTCTTCACGGGGCTGTCACCGTTGCCCATTGCTTTCTATAGGGAGCATGCCCTGGTGAAGGTTTCTGTTGAGTTTGGAGTCCATTGCGTCATGATCTTCTGTGAAGCTATCAGGACTCGGCGCTCCATCTAAAGAGCTTCCACAGCTGGAGTTTGGAGACAGCATGTCTTGCAGAAGATCTTGCTGGACCATGCCATTATCTTTAATTATTTTGCTCCTTTGGTTGCCTTCTTCTTCTTGGTCGTCTAGAAGTTTAGCGAGGAAATTGATGTATTTCATGGCCAGTCGTAAGATTTCATTCTTGCTCAGTTTCTTATCAGGAGGATGAGTTGGGATCAGTTTGCGGAGCTCGGCAAAAGCTCCGTTCACATTTTGCTGCCTCCATCTTTCCCGACTGTTTGTGAAAATGCGGCGGACTACCTTTGTATGAGGACCTCCTGCAAAAAAAGTGCAATAAAACAAAATATCTTCGATTAGAAATGCTAATGCTTGGTCTTTACAAACCATTTTATGCAAAGAAGTATAAAATGCATATTCAAACATAAAATAAATAATCTGATTGCTATGGTTGGCAATGGAATTAACCAACTGTCCAAGCATTTACTCCAATAAATATATCGCTGTCAGCAAATAATGTTTTTGACGTTTTGGTGAAGAGGCAAAAAATGTATGTTTCCATGTCAAGGATCCAGCACGTCTGTGCATTTCACTGACACCTCCTTGATTTCAATGAGAATTGTGCGATTCCTCATTTCTCCTATGGGGGTGCTGCAGAGAAATTATACACTTGCTGTTCAGTCTTCCTACAGATTATTGTTGATTACTGGGGTTTCCAACAGCTGGATGTCACAAGTGTGTACTGCCCTGGGCCAATTTCTGGCAAGTCTGGGTCCTGAAGGTTACAGCACCTTATGGATCATGGATCTATACTTGGATTTAAAAGTATATACTTTCCTTTGGTGTTGCAGAGGTTAATGACTCTTTCCTGTCTATTTTTCCTTGTAAATCTTAATCTGAAGAACAGCTTTTGGTGACCACTCGCCTCCATTATAAAGAGTCAGCTGATGCAAGTGATAGAATCTCATTCTATATGCTGACCACCTGAAAAAATCCAGTCTCTGAAGTACGCTGTGATGTTGTTACAATTCCTGTTGCGGTGCCTTGCTGGTGTTTTATCACTTTTGTGCATATTTTCCACTTGTCTGTGTGTCTTACCTTGTGTTATATTATTGTAGTGGCGAGACTAGCATCCTGTACATTAACCAGGGTCAACCAGGGTTTAGATATGTCACGGAGACAGGGGGAGGACCCGTATAGGGAAGTTAGGAAGTTTACGGTGCAGAAACAGGTTAATGTAAGAGGGTGACCCTTCTTCCTATCACCTTCTTTCCATACTATCCCTGGTGCTCACCCTTGTGTTGCACCACATGCTAGGAGATCATATGCCACTGCGTGACACTGGACCAGTTCCTCATTAAGAAACCCTTATTAGTAAAAGTGAATAACTCCTTTAAGAAATAAACTTTTCGGAATGTAAAATTAATAATTATATATAGAGAGGTTGTATATTCTTAGGACAAAACAAATTGTTTCCTATATAGTAACTGAATATGAAAATATTCAGTTACTATATGTTATTATATAGTAACTGAATTTGAACATATGTGGTCTAGTGACCTTGCAAATTTGCAGAATAATATAAATAATATGCACAAAAAAAATCATAACAAATGATAGTGAAATATTAAGTAAGGCTTTGGACTTACCCTCAGTTACTTCCACTTCGTACGGCCCGCTACGCCTCTTGACCCTTACATTATTATTATATATTGGGAAGGTTTCCGTATCATCATAGTATCCACTGCAGAGACAATAATACACTCATTGATATATTTTCTAGGTGTGAATTTTCCTTATATGTATTTGGTCTTAAATTAGTTCAATAATAAAACCATTAAAAAGAAACTAATAATATTCTAAGTACAATCTTCAAATCTTATAATGTATTGATAAAAATGGAAAATCAAAGATGATGGAAAAATGGTATAAATGTCATTAACGTGCATTTATTTTTATTATTAACTGTAGCAATACAGCTTGTTTTATATTTTTCTGAATTACTTTTAGACATCCACAATGAATTTGTCATAGTATAACACAGTGTCATATTTGTCATTTGAAAGGATTTACTTTTGGATAGTGTTATCTCATAATTGTTTGCTTTATTTGGCTTTTAGGGGAAAAAATTATATATCCAGGTGCATCTAATGAATTAGAATATCATCAAAAAGTTATTTTATTTCAGTAATTCAATTCAAAAAGTGAAACACATATATTATATAGAGTCATTACACACAGAGGGATCTATTTCAAGTGTTTATTTCTTTAAATGTTGATGATTATGGCTTACAGCCAATGAAAACCCAAAGGTCATTATTTCAGAACACGAAAGTAGGGTGGATAAAGGGTTAAAAATCGCACTGCCATATTCCATGAGGCATGAAAGGGTGACTATAATATTGATTTATTAGTCATCACATTTCAGGGCTCCCTGAAACATGGCAATATGATATTGATTTGTCCTGATGAAGGGACCAGGGAGCCCTGAAACGTGTTGACTTATAAATCAATATTATATTCACCCTTTTATGCCTCGTGGAATACGTCAGTGCGGTTTTAACCCTTCATCCTCCCTACTCTATATGCACCACGCTGGGGACTGCAGCAGCTGTGATATGCTTTTATAGTGGTTGTGACTCTCACAACCACACAAGGTAAAGGCTCTGATGCCTATTTAGGTCATATTTTATCTCTCACACCTTCATCCTCCCTACATTTAATTTTCTGAGATAATGACCTTTGGGTTTTCATTGGCTGTAATTCATAATCATCAACATTAACAGTAATAAACACTTTAAATAGATCACTCTGTGTGCAATGACTCTATATAATATATGGGTTTCACCTTTTGTATTGAATTACTTAAATTACTGAAATAATTAACTTTTTGATGATATTCTAATTCACTGAGATGCACATATATATATATGATATATATATATATGGTACATATATATATTTGAACATTGGTGTTCAGTGCCTAAAATTATTGTAATGTCGATCTTTGTTTTTAGTTATAGTAATAACAACAGTGTTCCAGATACATAATAAAATTACGATATACTCACTATATTTTTTCTATTGGCTCTATATCTAACTTAATTAAAACTAAAATATATTTTACAATGACATATAAATATATTATATTTATGATATTTAATATATTATATAAATATCTATGTACAAGTGATGGTTGGATCATATAATTACAGCGTATACTGCAGGGTACCGATCTTCATGCCATTTTTCTGGTACTGATACTGTTCATGGTACTGATATTGTATTTTTTTTCCTTTTTTTTGTGTATACTTTCACTTACGGTACTAAAGAAATAAAATAATATCTTTTTTATTTTTTAAATATATTTCATTATTCAATTTATTAAAAATGTAAGTTAATATGAAGGACCCTAAGTGAATTGAGGAGTACATTTTTAAGGTATATTTGTGATACATGATATTTTGGAGAAAAACGAAAAGGGAAGATCAAGAGGAAGTAATACAAAAGATTCATTAAAGAAATGACAAGAAATGGGAAATAGGTCAGGAAATGGATACAGTTACAACAAGAGAGGAAGCAGCAGGCAGGATCTCTATGGGATGGTGATATACATCCATGCAAGGATAAATAAAGAAATGCATTAGCAGGTATGCAATAAAGAACCTATAAAATTGGGAATTGGCCCTGCAATAATGTAAAGGAAGAAGGAAAAACCTTTCCTTCGGGATATTGATTGATCTGCTACTTGGTTATTGACTTAATGCGAATGACTGTGGCCAACTTTGCACAGCCGTGATGTGGACATGATTATTGCAGTATTTCTTAATTATTATTGTATTATTAAAATAGATTTTACCAAATGATCTTTAGGTCTCTAGCAACCAAGAAAAATTTGGAAGCAGATCCTATCAATTCTCATCAATGGAGGACCTGATTGTCTATGTCAATGGGCATTATTTAGTAATAATATATATCATAACGTCAGAAGTGGTTCTGACTGTAGGTTACCTTCAACATGTATTAGTGTATTCTACATTTTGGCTTTCGGTTTAATATTTCACCAATGGAGAACAACACATATTGACACCAGTATTATAGATAGCACATGTTATTTAGGATGCCCTTATTAGCTATTAGACATTTTTGCATTAGGGCCAACTGGTCTATACTTGCAGATAGGTCATTGTCACCTACACAGGCTACATGAGAGTCAATATATAAGTCTATTCATTAAGATAGAGGTAATCATGAAATGCATAATAAATAAATCATGATGTTTTGCATCTATTTAAATACCGTAAGACTTTAAATCCTATATGAATATATCCTGACCAACCAGGACACTTGCCATCACCCATAGACCTGTACATTTGTGATACATTTGCAGTATATGTGTTCTGTGCCTTGTAGAAATTAATGTAATAGATGTTGTGGAGTGAGAGGTGCTGGTGCTGGATGTGATGGTTTCAGAAGGATGTGCACAGATTTGATGTGGGTTGGTGGTTTTAGTGGCTTTCCTCTTCTATGCACCTTACCAAGATGATCTAGAGGGGTAGAGATTGATGTCAGATTACATAATAGAGAACCAGTGGTGACATTACCAGGTTCTCCTAAATTCTGATTTCCTAATAGATTGTGGGAGATTTGTAAATACTGGGGGTAATGAAAAGAGGAGAAGCTATCATGGCAACCAGATATCAGCTATTAATCTGCAACCTAATAAGGGACACAAAGAGAATATTTTAGCAATGCAGCAGAACTAATATGGAATGTGCAGAATGCAATGAGATATGTTCAACATGGATATATGTTACCTATATGGCTGCATAGTGATAAGATGGCATGGGGCAGAGATCAGGTAATGATGCAGTAGACATTGTGATCTACATAGAGGTATTCAGTATGTACAGTACATGACTGATGCTTTACTGTCTGCAGACTACAAAGCATAGCACTAGCTGCCATTCATTCCCTCTCGTCATTGATGTATCCTGAATGCAATAAGGCATCAGATGGTTGGGATGGTCTGCAGGTGAGATGCTCTGCACTCCAAGTACTTGCATCTGTTGACATAATCTGATAAATAATTTTGCAAAGAGAAAGAATTTATATCCCATGCAGCAAGATGCTCTGTGATGATGATAATGATGATGATGATGATGATGATGATGATGATGATGATGATGATGATGATGATAGTACAGGAATGGTAAATTAATTGTGTAAAAGAAAAAATGAGCAAGATATGATTGGGATGTGCAGGGTGGTGTCCAATGTCATGTCAATGAGGCTGCAGATGACAGGAGCATGCTCCAAAATCCTGATACATAGGAGCTGATTACAAGAAATAGGACTGGTACCAACCTGTTTCCAGGGGTCAGAGGCTGATTCAACCCATATAACATGGCTCTGCCAGCTGCCTGCAAGGGGAGAGTGTCTGGAGGACTCAGCTGCACCATTCGGGCTTCAGTGGTCTGCTCACTCTGTGGTCCAGGCAGTGGAATAGGGGGTCTGCAGAGCTCTGTGGTGGCAGTAAGGGATGGTCCAGACACTGGCAGGGGGGTTCTGCAGAGCTCTGTGGTTGGAGTCAGGGGGGCTCTGCAGAGCTCTGTGGTTGGAGTCAGGGGGGCTCTGCAGAGATCTTTAGTTGCAGTCAGTGGTGTTCTGCAGAGATCTGTTGCTGGAGTGAGGGGGGCTCTGCAGAGTTCAGTAGTTGCACTTAGGGGGGCTCTGCACAGCTCTGTAGTGGCCGGCAGGGGCGCTCTGCACAGCTCTGTGGTTGGGGTTAGAGGGGCTCTGCACAGTTCCGTGGTCCTCAGGCTTTGCAGTCGCAGTTCTTGCTCTCTGGCCTTTATATTGGTGGATCCCTCCCCCCTCCTGAGCAGCTCAATCACCGGCACAGCTCTAGGGGGGGAGCTGGCGGCCGCCCCCTCACTCAGCTCCACGGCAGCGCAGCTCTCCGCCTCTGCTGCATCTCTAGCAGGAGATGCCACATCCTGAGAGTCTCCCATATCGGTGGACAACCTCTCCATCATCTTCAGGGACAGTGCAGGAGGAGGAGGACAGGCTTCATGCCACTACTGTCACCTCCCACTGAATCCCTACCTGCAGACATAGAGACACATACATCAGAGCAGTGATAGCTGCAGCACAGACAATGCAGCAACATCTGCACAATCCAGGCACCTACACAATCTATACAGCCCCTATATCACAGCTCAGGGGCCCCCCATCTGTGTGCACCAAGAATCCAAGCTGATGGAATGTCACAAGCCCCTGCTGTTAGGGCATGCTGGGAGTTGTAGTGCCACAATAGCTAGACCATCATCAATAATAGGCAAATCAAACGCCATCATCCCCAAAACACATACAAAGGATTCACCGAACAGTGCAGCATTCCTGGATCGTTAGTAGGATAGTCATGCAGGCTGGTATCATTATGGGTATTAACAAGCAGAACTTCCCCCCCCTCCCCCCTCCACCTTCATAGAGGGTCTGTGCAAATTAACTGCAAGGTAATAAGGGGAGGTGGGCAATGGTAATTCTGCAGGGGTGACGTAAGAGCATTCACTGCAACTATGGGGTTGTGTCAGCTCAAGGGTTAACAATCCAAAGAAAGATACCACCTTTACAGCATGTTTTCACACAATAAATGAATCGCATTAATAGTATTGTTATCATGATTTCTTCGTTCTGATAATAATAATATTAATTATAATAATTTATCATTTCTAACGATTAATAATAATGTATCATTTATATGATCAATAATAATAAAATATAATTTATAATGATCAATAATAATAATGTATCATTTATATGATCAATAATAATAATATATAATTTATAATGATCAATAATAATGTATCTATAATAATGTATCATTTATAGTGATCAATAATAATACCAGACTGAAGAGTAAGCCACTCTTTTCTATCTGGCCATTAAAAAAAAAAAAAAAGAAGTGACAATTAAGTTTGACTCAAATTTTACAAATACAGGAACGAATTGTTCTTTTAGTTATTGTTCTTCTCATTTCCTCCAATTGGTAGGTGTTGATAATCACCATGATAATAATTATGACGACAATAATTAATAATAATATCTCTTTTTTATATCACTGCTAATTTTCATGACGCTATAATAACATAGTATTGTAATCTACTACAATAGCAAAGGAAGATCATCATTATAATCAGAGCCCCTGTCTTAGTATATATTAATGGGGTTAGGATTCAATTATGATGCATTAGGTAATCCGCATTGTCTCCCTGTATTGTGAGATGTAGCAGAGCTAAGTGTCACCCATAGTGATAAAGAAAAAACATCATTCTATTATTATTATTATTATTACTATTATTATTAATAGTAAACTATTCTCTCTCTCTCTCTCTCTATATATATATATATATATATATACGTTCTATACAACAGTATAATTTAATATGTATGAGTCTGTCTGCTTGGCATATATCACATTTACAGTGCATAATATATTATTAATATATATATATGTATATGTATATATATATATATATATATATAATATATATATATATATACACACACACAGGTACACGGGTATATTGTCATTTAATTGCTGTTTTTGTATCACACAATTATATATGTGATATATATTATTTGATATGTATATAATCGTACACACACATGCACTGTATACACACAGACACATACATACTGGATTATATATACTCTGTTGTATAGAAGGCTGCCATCTCCATTTGTACAATGTTTGTATATTACACATTCCATACACACCCAGTGATTGCGAACAATACAGGCACATTATCTATTGTATCATTCCACTGTTATCACATCTTATTATTACATTAGATTTAGAAAAATAAAAAATAAATAAATATAAAAGAACCTGACAGCTCCACAGATATAGACGTGTTGTGTGTGATTAGCATTACTTCATTATAATGAACAAACCTGCCCCTTTTTAGTCAATTTATGATTTTATCTTTGTATTTTCTGGCACAATATTTAAAAATGTAAATCCCCAATCTCCAAGAGAATTAGCGATAATGACATCAGTGACGTGGAGCAGAAGGGGTTAACCCAACAGGACAAAGACACACCCTTTGTGGTCTGCAGCCCATAGATCTATATGTAGCTGCGCTTGTTACTCTATACACTGACAGTATAGGCATAGTATAGATAGTATATGTGTTGGTTGTTGTGTTCGCACTTTGTGTGTTATGTGGATGCGGGGAATGTGTGTTTGTAATTATTGTGTATGTACGAGTATAATGTGTGTTAATGATGTGTTTGTATCTATGTAGGTGTGTGTTTATGGGTAGTGTTCAGTGTGTTTTATGTGTTAATGCTTATATGTGTAGGTGTATACTGTTGTCATGTGTGTATGCTTTTTGTGTGTTTCGTGTGTATTCTTATATGTGTAGTGTTCAGTGTGTTTTGTGTAATTTCATGTTCTTGTATTCATGTACTCTATGATTTTCTCTATTTGCTGTTATTTTACATGACTTTATTTTTATTTCCATCACAAGCAGCAGGACAGATGGATGTGTGTTATCGGTGATCACTGTGCCCCATGTTCTTTATAGTATATAATACCCAGCAGGCAGGCACAGGTTGGGGGCCTTTATCTCCCAGTGATGCCCCCCAGTCCCATCATCACCCCCAGCACTATGCACAGTGCTGTGCCCCTACCACCCGCTGTAACACAGGGTCACCTACAACAGCCAGAATAACCACATAATACACAATGTATAATAAAACCATCACCACAAAGCTACAACCCCACTGCACCATCATATACTACAAGAATATTATAAATAATAATAATAATAATAATATAATAATAATAATAATAATAATAATAGCAAAAACACCATAATAACATCATAATGAGCTGAATATTAGTAACAGCATATTATTATTGTTATTATTATTATTATTATTATTAATAAATAATAATAATAATGTTAATCAATTGCAAAAACATATAATATGAATCCGAGTAACATCATAATGAGCTAATACTACGGTAGTAATAATAATAGGATACATTACATAAACAGCAAATGAGCTAAATACTAGTAGTAATAATAATAATAATATTAGGATACATTACATAAACAGCACAGTAACATTATAATGCACTAAATCCTAGTAAATGTTACAGTAATAATAATAATTCAAGTCCGTATATATATATATACACAACACACACACATATATATACATTAGTATACTCATTATTATAAATATAAATCTAGTTATTGGCTTTTTGTTACTGTTTTAAAACAAGCATTTATTGTAAAATTGTAAGTTAATGAGCAAAACTATAAACAGAAAATACATTTCGTCTTCGTGTATAATTGTGTAGTCATGAAATATGTTAGTATTATATTATATACACACACAGATAACAGAAACACATTTGTATATACAGTATGCATATCCTACATGTGCATATACATATATATGTAAGCGTATATCTAAATACATACATATTCCATACCTAGTTTGTGTGTATATACATACTAACATATTTTCTGACAACACAATTGGACACACCTATGTCTATACACATCACACATTATACAGTAGTGACACTGTGCTGTCTGTCATGTGTCAGTGTTACCGCCGATATCTGGTCGTTCGATCACACATCGGCCGATGTATAGGGATTTGCTGACGACACAATCATTGGATGAAGCATTAAACAATCGTTCATCACCCCCAATATTACAGGTGAGAGGAGGAATCTACAGAGAGACAAAGGCTGGAAATTACCTCACAAAGCGGGCAGCAGTGAGGAGACCCCACATATCAGGAGACCCCACACTGCCCCTGTCCTCCCCTGTATTATTCCCCTCTGTGAGGTGCAGTCCCCCCTCCCCATCACACAGGACCCCCCCTCCTGCCCCCGGTGCTCCCCCTGTGTCCCCCCCTGGACTCACCGCCGCCCTCCCGCAGTAGCAGTGAGTGTGGCCGCCATATTGAGGCCTGTCCCCGCTGCGGTGTGGGGTGTAGAGAGGGAGTCGCCGGTGCTTCTGCACTCGTTTCCTATTTAGTATGGAGAGAGGAACACTACAGCAATGTGTCCAGGAGAGATAAGCCTGGCAGCAGAGGCAGCGGCCTGATAAGCCCCACACCACTGTGCATCACATCACTCATTACTATTACTATTATCCAGGAATACACTATGGACGAGGAAAATACTGGGGAGGAGGAGATATATATATATACACATAACAACACATGCACCTATACATATACATCCATAGTCAGAAAGTATAGATTATCTACATATAGCTAGATATTTCATATCTGTTTATCTACTATCTATACACGTCACAGATATAGATATATATATATTTATTTATTCATCTATTGCAGATAAATATAAATCCATTACCTCCAGTGTGTATCTATATGTGTATAGATAATAGATACATAAATATGAAATGGATAGAGAGATAGATAGATAGATAGATAGATAGATAGATAGATAGATAGATAGATAGATAGATAGATAGATAGATAGATAGATGTGTATATATCCACACATGGCAGGCAATGGTTTCTGGTAAAAGATGGGAAAACTACTAAAGTGATAAGAACATTAATAACTGCAGTTCTACAAAAGAACTACTCAACTAAAACCACCACAATAGGATGGCCAAGTAATCATACATTGCAAAACCCAATTAAAACTACCATAAAGTGCTCACATAATAGTTCCATGCAGAAATGAGAGAGAACCACCATACAATGCTCAAATAATAGTCCCATACAGGTCCTAGAGAAACCTATCAAATAGTTCTCAAGTAACAATACAATACCCATACAAAATATCCATAAGTCTCCTTACAAAACTGCTATACTGTGCCTAAGCAGCAGTACAATGCAGCATTCAAATAAAGACATTATACAGTGCTAAAGTAACACTGCCATATAGTATCCAAACAAAGCCATTATACAGTGCTAAAGTAACACTACCATACAGTATCCAAATAAAGCCATTATACAGTGCTAAAGTAACACTACCATACAGTATCCAAATAAAGCCATTATACAGTGCTAAAGTAACACTGCCATATAGTATCCAAACAAAGCCATTATACAGTGCTAAAGTAACACTACCATACAGTATCCAAACAAAGCCATTATACAGTGCTAAAGTAACACTACTATACAGTATCCATACAAAGCCATTATACAATGCTAAAGTAACACTACCATACAGTATCCAAACAAAGCCATTATACAGTGCTAAAGTAACAGTACTATACAGTATCCAAATAAAACCATTATACAGTGCTAAAGTAACACTACCATACAGTATCCAAATAAAACCATTATACAGTGCTAAAGTAACACTACCATACAGTATCCAAATAAAACCATTATACAGTGCTAAAGTAACACTACCATATAGTTTCCAAAACAAAGCCATTATACAGTGCTAAAGTAACAGTACCATACAGTATCCAAATAAAGCCATTATACAGTGCTAAAGTAACACTGCCATACAGTATCCACATAAAGCCATTATACAGTGCTAAAGTAACACTACCATACAGTATCCAAATAAAGCCATTATACAGTGCTAAAGTAACAGTACCATACAGTATCCAAATAAAGCCATTATACAGTGCTAAAGTAACACTACCATACAGTATCCAAACAAAACCACTCTACAGTTGTAAAGTAACACTACCATACAGTATCCAAATAAAATCACAATATAGTGCTAAAGTAACAGTACCATATAGCATCCACATAAACACTCTATAGTGCTAATGTACCAGTACCATATAGTACCCAAGCAATAAAACAATATCAACACGGTGCCCTGCGGGAATGTCCTGAACATTCCTTTATTAAACCCAATTAGAGTGTCACCAGTGTCAGACAATACTACCCTACAATGGACAAATAAAACCATCATACAGTGTACAAATAACAGCACCAGACAGTTTTTCATCAACGCCAGCATGTCATGGTCATGATACTGTAGTAGAGGTTATTACATTACTATGCAGTGTCCAAATAATGGCAACATATAATGCCAAAACAATACCGCACAATACTGAACAGCAGGGTATTAAACACCCAGTACCCACAACAGTACAGTGCATTGTTGAAATAATACCTAAATACAATGTCTAAATAATATATCCGAATGGATGTTACAGTATCACACACATATACCACAAGGCAGCACCCAATCAATAACAGAATTCCTACTTGGAAATAGTACACAGTGCCCATAATACTGCCATATAGTGCCACACAGTGGTGCTCATACCATGTGTTTTTAGATCTGTAACTGTTGAATCATTAGGAACTTTGAGCTTATAACCAATCCTGTGCTGTGATGTCTTGGATTTGGTGAAGACTATTTAGGGCACATTACCCTTTTTACTCTCCACATGGATCAACCCTTATTATGGTACATGGATTGTAATACACAAGTCTGTAATAATACTGCTCTACAATGTGCGTTATTATTGAATATAGTGACTAATACTGATCATCACAATCAATAGGATCATTGTTAGGACAATTCATTAAAGTTCATCTTTCAAGAAAGTCACAGTGCAAGACAATGGTCATTGTTTGGTCCGGAACTTGACAATGGAGAACAGGAGATTAACCATGAAGTTGCTGGGTACAAGGACATGGATCTTTGGAAACAAGATAGGACAGGGGGTTCTACATCATCAGTTGTTGCACTCCTGAAGATAAAACAGCTTTAATTCAGAATACCCTAATAGGGATTTTAAAAATGGTCTTTTTGAACCCAACCCTTTAAAGGGATCCTGTCACCTCCAAAACGCCTCCTAAGCTAGCAAAACATGTCCCTGCAGCATCCTATCACTAATCTCACACTCCTTTTGTCTCCTAAAAGCATTCTGTGAAAGTGCATAAAAACGTTTTAATACTCCCTCATTAGTGATTATAATAACTAGCAGGGGCTATATTCTTTAGTCACCAAGGCAGGCTGTTTTGCAGCTCCAGGGATCCACCCTGTCTCTGTGTGTTCTGCTGTGATGTGCAGGCATTGCCCTCCCCTCTCTCTATCACTCACAGAATGCAAATCATTAGTCCTGCCTTCAGTTTCAGTTTCACAGCAGCACAGACAGAGAGAGGGTGGATCCTTGAGCCTGAAAAACAACACCCCCTGGTGACTAAAGAATATGGCCCCTGCTAATTATAATCACTAATGAGTGTGCATTAAAACGTTTTTATGCACTTTCACAGGATGCTTTTAGGAGACAAAAGGAGTGTGAGATTAGTGATGGGATGCTGCAGGGACATGTTTTGATAGCTTAGGGGCGTTTTGGAGGTGACAGCAGGATCCCTTTAAAGAAAAATATCTCCTACCTCATGATTACTGGGGATTTTCTCTTGGCATGAGTAGTATAGGACATTTAAATGTATGGTAATAATACGTAGGTTATTATATTATTGTACATAACAGAAAAAAGGACAACTATTTATTATTTAACGGTCTTCAGCTCAATCTCGAGCCATATGGACTTGAAGGATGAATGCTCTGCAGAAAGATCGATCTTGTGCAGCCTAGATAGGTCCTCCAGGGTTGCTGGTCTTCCTCTTCACCTTATTCCTTCTATTCTTCCAAGCCATCAGATCATTAGTCTTTCTCTTTACTTTGTTCCTTTTATTCTTCCAAACCATCGGGTTGCTGGTCTTCCTTTTCGCCTTGTTCCTTCCATTCTTCCAAGCCATCAGGTTGCTGGTCTTCCTCTTCACCTTGCTCCTTCTATTCTTCCAAGCCATCAGGTTGCTGGTTTTCCTCTTCACCTTGTTCCTTCCATTCTTCCAAGCCATCAGGTTGCTGGTCTTCCTCTTCACCTTGTTCCTTCTATTCTTCCAAGCCATCAGGTTGCTGGTTTTCCTCTTCACCTTGTTCCTTTCCATTCTTCCAAGCCATCTGGTTGCTGGTTTTCCTCTTCATCTTGTTCCTTCCATTCTTCCAAGCCATCAGGTTGCTGGTCTTCCTCTTCACCTTGTTCCTTCTATTCTTCCAAGCCATCAGGTTGCTGGTTTTCCTCCTCACCTTGTTCCTTCCATTCTTCCAAGGCATCAGGTTGCTGGTCTTCCTCTTCTCCTTGTTCCTTCCATTCTTCCAAGCCATCAGGTTGCTGGTCTTCCTCTTTACCTTGTTTCCTCTATTCTTCCAAGTCATTGGGTTGGTGGTCTTTCTCTTCACCATGTTCCTTCTATTCTTCGAACCATGATGTCCTTCTCCAGTGATTGCTCTCCTTCGTATGATGTGTAGACAAATCATAGCTTGGTGATCTTTGCTTCCAGTGATATGTCTGGCTTGATTTAGTAAAAATTGATTGGTTTGTTCTTCTTGCCATCCATGGTATTGATGACATCCTTCTCCAGCTCCATATTTTAAAGGCGTTGATTCCTCTTCTGTATTGCTTCTTTATCGTCCAGGTTTTGCATCCATATGTCCAAATATCCAACATGTTCTAATGCCAACACCAGGTTGCAATACCAATGCACTAAAGAATGCAGCACATCACCATGGTAAAGGCAGCGGGCAGTCATGGTGCAAAATACTGATAAAACAGCTATTCACACTCCAGCCAATCATGTTTGTGTAATGTGTAGTATTATAAATGCACACAGATGAGGCTTGGATAGGGCGCCAGTCACACAAGTACGTCTGGTGCACAGTGTTTGACCTATTAGTGACGCCCATACTATTAGATCAGGCAGGTAGAGAAGAGAAAGGGTATTCTAGTGCGCTGTCAAAAACATCAAAGGGACATAAACCCTAATTGATTTATTTGTAAATGTCATTTTATCCCCTGATGTCCCTCTGATGATCTCGACAGTACCCTTTTTTATCCCTCCAGTTCCTTCTTTCCACACTGTATGAGTGCACCCCACAGGACAGACTCCCCAACTCTCCCAACTAACAATAAAGGTTTTGGTTGATATTTTGGCCAAAATATTCAAAGTACTCATTGTCTTGCGAGTCCCTACACTAAAATCAAATGCTATATACCGAAAATAACATAACAATCAAAATACATCATAGAAAAAAGGCAGCCTGGCGTATCAACACCAAAGCACTACACTACTATCATTCCATAGGAAAATCCGGAAATATGACCATAGACAATTTGTGTAATACGGGCATCACACCTAGTGATTGAGCATGCCAAGCAACAAGATTATTGTTTCTACACAGTCGTAATATGATTTATTGGTAAGAAAAATGTTTGAGACATTTTCGAAATAATAATTATTGATATCTATAGATAATCAATCATAGAAGTCATTGAAATCTTCCTATTATCCGGACTGGGTCATGGAAAAGGTCCGCAATATGGAGAGTTTGGCCCAAAAAGTGGAATAATAGCAGAGATTTCATCAATAAAGGGAAGTTATAAAAAGGTGCCATCTGCGGTATGTGCGGAGGATGCAAGTGATGCCATGAGGTGTTAACACGTCTTGTATCTTCAGCTGTAAAGCAGGAAACAGTCCAGGAAACAGGAAAGAGTTAAGAGCTTGAAGTTTGGTGAGTCTCTGATGAAGGTTCTGTGACCTCCTACAAACTCCTGAGTCTTCTGTATTCCCCTCTTATGACTGACCCCCTAAATCTTTGGTAGTGCAGCATTTAATGAGTGGGTTAAAAATTTTTGGCAAGTGCTCACCAGTATAGAGTGATAGAGAATGGCATGATTCTTATGTGATCATTACTTGGGTTATCATATTAGGACAGTATGCCCTACAAATGTCATGGGGGGTTGGTGTTCATCGACAAGAACGGCTCAAGGAATGGCCTCAGTGTCGCCATTTATGGCTTGGTCTACCAATTCACCTGAACTAGTGCCATGCAACACCATATATCACCAGCAGTGGCCGCCACCAGATGAGGTGCAACTATACACTATTCCCCCAGATATATATAATATATATATATATATATATATATATATATATATATATTAATTTATATAGCGCTATTAATCCCATAGCACTTTACATACATCAGTAATGCTGTCTCCCTTGGAGCTCACAATCTAAACATCCTATCAGTATGCTATGAGTCAGAGGATATGCAAATTTATGTAAATAAGGTTCAAATATTATTCATTAAAATCCTCTTTCCCTTTTATGTTCATTTATTATCACCATTTTTAAAATCTCTGCTTGCTGAACGTGAATGGCAACGCTAGTTTACATTGAAAACATAGAAATCAGAGCTAATCTGGCCGTCCTCACAGCTGTGGGGTCGTTGCAAAGCAACCCTATGCAATCCTATGTATGTTAATGGGGTTGTGGAATAATTTTATTGAAAAAAAACCCAAAAAACATTAACTCATATTTGAGGCATCTTTCTATTTGCAATTGGGTCTCTATAAGAATTTAGCACTCTCTGCCTTTTATAGCAGCACAGGGTGCACTTTGCTTTTTACTTCACACTGTCTTTTGCTGGCTGGCCGCAGAGTGAGTTAACTGAGAAGCGGTCAGTGAGTTATATTTAACATCAGATAGTAGAGTTTTTACTCTTTTATCTGTATTTTTCTGAGTTCCTCTCGACTGTTTTATGACCACAGACCACATAAAAGATGCATGTATGTAAAAAAAGGAAATCGCAAGAGTGGACAAGCCCTTATAATAACACAATTATCACAATAATGTGTGCAGGACTCTGGATGTGCAAAAGATAAGTAATGATGTTCAGCACAAAGTTGGTCCATATGAATGCAACCAAGTCATGTAAGTTATTATTATTACTGGGTGAGAGCACAATGCTATCGCATCGGGAGGATGGTGCCATTCCAATGGGGGCGGGCTGTGGCACTGGGGGCAGTGGCTGTGTGGTGCCCCACGTAGTCAGGCGTCACAGAGGGGAATTGCACCCGTAAAAAAGGTGTAATTGCCCCAGCTGCAAGTGGACCCTAGGTTGGTGGGTGGGACCCATATCGCCACAGCACCCTGCCAGACCGAGCGGTCTGCCAGCTTCTTCACCTCGAGGGAGAGGACCTTCAATACTACACGGAGCCATTCGGTATAGGCCCATTCTAGGCGGGGAAGAAAGGACACGGGTTTGTCAACTAAGGTACACCACAGGTTCAACCATACCACCTGGGATCCACTTGCAGCCACCCGTAAAGCTACCTGTTACTTTAACATCTGATGCTGGACTGTGAACTCTGTATAATGCTGCTACAAGTTGACAGTAAAGTACCCGGGAGAAAGTGACTTTGCCTGTGTGTGAGTTTCTACATCAACCTGCTTGTTTTCAGGAACGCTGCCCCGGAGGAACAGTTCTACCTGTAGGGAGCTTTGCCACCTCAGCTGCACTACCATCTACCTCCGGCGGACTGTGGCGGCGCTGGTGACCCATCACCAGGTACTACAGGTGGCGTCACATGACAAACTCTTATCCCCTGTAAATACCTCCTTTTTGAAGTGTCACCCAGGCCACGGGCTCAGGCGCTGCCACCCGTGGCATCCCACCGAGCCTGATACCCGAGTACCCCAGGGCCTGGGGCTCGACATATCTTTCTGGCATCATGAACAGGATCTCGTACCCAGTATTACCGGGTACTAAGCGCCTTGCTTGGTGCCAAAAATGGGTTCCCGCCATTACCGCAGGAGGACCCAAGATGGCGCCATAGCCATGTACTAAACACCATGTGCAAGGTCGGGGGTGTGCCTCAGCCCTGAGAAGAAGGAGGGCCAAGATGGAGGCACCAAAAAGTGTGACCGCCCCGATAGCCATCAATCAATCAGGGGGGCGGCCCACAGGAAGTTCTCCGGGAGTGGCTGCCAATAAAGAGACAAACCAGAAGAGAAGGACAGAACGACCAAGGCTCCGTGATACCCGGCAGCATGGCGGTACCCCGTTGGAGAGACATTGTGCGCAAGGTTGAGGAGCAGGCCAGAATCGCGCAAGGAGACCTGGCAGCGGCGTCCCTCTTGACACTAGAGGGGGATGCTGACTACTGGAGGGTGCGTTTGGACGGCTCCTCCAGGACATGGAAGAAGCCCTGACGTGGGTGTGCAGAAGGTGGAGCGCAGAGTGGGCCTGTGAGCTGAGAACGATGAGGGAAGGCCGTGGAGCGCAAGAGGCAGCGGTGCAGGCAGTTGTGGAGTACTATGCCTCGTTACCACCCGTACCACCACCTGTCCAGACCTGGGACACGGGGGTCCAGACTGAAACTCCGGTAACACCACCGTCCCGTAACAGCAGCAATATCCGGCTGGAGACAGCGTGGACGTCCCCTACTGAACCAGACGTCATAATTGAAGCGGAAGATGATGAGACTGACTTTGAGGAACCGGAGGACGTAGAAGGAGCCTCGGGAGGGAGGACCCCACAAGCTGCGTGGTGGACCGCATGGCAGCGGCAGCAGCGAAGCACCCCTACCATCGTGAGCTCAGCGGAGACAAGAGTGTCGTCCAGAGTCCCAACCAGCAACTCACCACCACCTCAGTACCAGTCATCCCAGTCATCTTTAAATGAAAGAGACCAAGTGGCAAGACAGTGACTTCGAGAGGAATGGTTCCAGAAAGAGCAAGCTACAAGGCGACTTCGGGACGAGGCCAGAGCACAGCCCCCGCTTCCACCGGAGTTGCACTGACAGGGAACCGTAGTGTCAGTTTACCAGGATGAAGGATGGGGATTCCTCAGAGAACCTGGACTTCAAGACGATATCTTTTTTGCACGATGCGACGTACCTTCAGCAAGGACACCCGGATCGAGACTTATACCGAGGTGAGCAGGTTACCTTTGAACACTATCCAGGCCCCTTAGGCTGGTTTGCCATAAGAATTTCTCGCCAGCAATAGACTCCCGCAGAAGAGATATTGCATTGTATATAGCCCCTTACTCAGAAACCATGCCCCCTTTATTTTTTGCCTTTTCTTTTGCAATCCCCAGAATAATGAGTGTGCCCCGGTGTTTTGTTTTTGACTTGAAGATACAGAGACTTTTATTTTGAATTTTTATTGCCCTTGTTGATGAGGTGTGCTGTGTGAGCAGCGGCCCAGCGGTGATAATTCACACTGGACTGTTCTGGACAATACATTACCGCTGGGCCCGCATAGTTAGTACTGGTCCCCGTTGGGCCAAGGTAGATAATGTCTTACCTGCAGATAGTAGAACCCGGAGAGTAAGACCTTTGTCAACAGGTGACCCGAGGACCGTGGGGTCTATTATACTAACTACTGCAATGTGTATATATGTGTAACGTTAAAGAAAAATGCCTCCTAGCAATAGGAAATCCCCCCTTTTTGAAGTGTCACCCAGGCCACAGGCTCAGGCGCTGCCACCCATGACATCCCAAGCATCCCACCGAGCCTGATACCTGAGTACCCCAGGGCCTGGGGATTGTCAGCTGTTTCTCCCCCTCTGCTATCTCTCCCCTGTCCACTGTTTTTTTCCCCTCTAACTCTGTACCCCACCCCTGTGCAAGCTCTCTGATACCCCCCCATGGTCGCTCTCTTCAGGCTGAGGGCTGGGGGAGTGTGCGGGCAGAGTGCTGGGTGAGTGTGGGGGCAGAGTGCTGGCTGAGGGTGCGGGCTGAGTGTGGGGGCAGAGTGCTGGGTGAATGGAGGTTGAGTGCTGAGTGAGTGGGGGCTGAGGAGTACTAGGTGTGTGGGGGCTGAGGAGTGCTGGCTGTGTGGGGGCTGAGTGTAGGGGTTGAGTTTAGGGGCTAAGTGAGTGGGGGCTGAGAGCTGGGTGTGTGGATGCTAAGTGTTGGGTCAAACGGGGCTGAGTGTGGGGGCTGAGTGGTGGCTGAGTGTAGGGGCTAAGTGCTGGGTGAGTGGGGACTAATGCAGGGTGAGTGGGTGCTGAGAGTGGGGCTAAGTGCTGGGTGAGTTGGGCTGAGTGGAGGGGCTGAGTGCTGGGTGTGTGGGGGCTAAGTGCTGGGTGAGTGAAGGCTTATTGTGGGGGATGGGTGCGGGATGAGTGGGGGTTGAATGTGCAGGCGGAGTGCTGGTTGAGTGGGGGCTTGTTGTGGGGGATGAATGCTGGGTGAGAGATGAATGTGGGGACTGAGTGCTGGAAGAGTACCTGGCTGCTCTGTGCTGCTTACAGGACCTATGGTTTTATTGGTATTCTTTTGGGGTGTATACTATGTTTTATTGGTATTCTTTTGGGGTATATACTGTGTTTCATTGGTATTCTTTTGGGGTGTATACAATGTTTTATTGGTATTCTTTTGGGGTGTATACAATGTTTTATTGGTATTCTTTTGGGGTATATACAATGTTTTATTGGTATTCTTTTGGGGTGTATACAATGTTTTATTGGTATTCTTTTGGGGTACGGTATATACAATGTTTTATTGGTATTCTTTTGGGGTGTATACAATGTTTTATTGGTATTCTTTTGGGGTATATGCAATGTTTTATTGATATTCTTTTGGAGTATATACAATGTTTTATTGATATTCTTTTGGAGTATATACAATGTTTTATTGGTATTCTTTTGGGGTATATACAATGTTTTATTGGTATTCTTTTGGGGTGTATACCATGTTTTATTGGTATTCTTTTGGGGTGTATACCATGTTTTATTAGTATTCTTTTGGAGTATATACCATGTTTTATTGGTATTCTTTTGGAGTATATACAATGTTTTATTGGTATTCTTTTGGGGTATATACAATGTTTTATTGGTATTCTTTTGGGGTATATGCAATGTTTTATTGGTATTCTTTTGGGGTGTATACCATGTTTTATTAGTATTCTTTTGGAGTATATACCATGTTTTGTTCGCCTCTTATTACATTTTCTTCTGTTGTTGCAGTAGACGAAAAATTGCAGTTCTGACAGTTTGATTTACTTCTCATTATGCCATTTACAGATCGGATTAATTATTTATATTTTTATAGTTTGGTCTTTTATGCACACAGTGATATCAAATATGTGTATTTTTAGTTTTTTTTTATTTCCTAATTTTTCATTTGATAAAAGGGGGCGATTTAAACTTAATTTTTTTTTCATTTATATACTGTATATATATTTTAATTTCCTACTTTTCACTGTATTTAGTAGTCCTATTAGGGGACTTGCACCCGTGATTGCCCAATAGCTTGTGAGCTTGATCTGTATATTGTAATGTTATATATAGAAGAAATTACCGTCTCCTAGACACGCCAACAATGCGCTGGTTTTCACAGGAGTGCAGTGATGAGACAAAGGGGTCTTCAGCAGACCCCTGGCTGTCATGACAACACATCCGTGTCCTGTGATCACGTCACTGGAGCACCAATGAGGGGTTAGGGTTAGAAAAGGGTGACCCCCCACTGGCGCACTTTCAATTCTGCTGTCAAAGATTTTATAATGGCATAGAAGATGCTGGTGGAGCTATCTAGGCTTGGAGAAGATGCTGGTGGAGCTATGTAGGCTTAGAGAGGACCCTGGTGGACCTATCTGAGTGGATAAGACTCTGCTGAACGTATCTAGGCTTCTATAAGTCTCTGGTTGAACTATCAATGCTTTGAGAAGACTCTGGGGGACAATTCTAAGCTTGGAGAAGACCCTGGTGTCCTACCTAGGCTCAAAGAAGACCATGGGGGACCTATCTAGGCTTGGAGAAGACACTGCTGGACCTGTCATGGCTGGAGAGGACCCTGGTAGACCTATCTAAGTGGATAAGTCCCTGATGGACTTATCTTGGCTTCGAGAAGTCCCTGGTGGCCCTATCTAGGCTTGGAGAAGTCCCTGGTGGACCTATCTAGGCTAGGAGAAAACCGTGGGGGACCTATCTAGGCTCGGAGAAGACCCAGGGGGACCTGTCTAGGCTCAGAGAAGACCATGGGGGATGGATCTAGGCTTGGAGAAGGCCATGGGGGATGTATCTAGGCTTGGAGAAGACCCTGGTGAACCTATCTAGGCTTGGAGAATATCCAGGTGGAATTATATAGGCTTGGAGAAGACCTTGGTGGACCTACCTAGGCTGCACAAGATTGATCTTCCTACAGAGTGTTCATCCATCAATTCTCCATGGCTCGAGATCTAGCTGAAGACCAATAAAAAACTAAAACAATAATTTCATACCAACGGTGTGTGTCCTATATTTTTTATTCTACGAGGTAAGACGACATGTTTGGACACACCTGCCAGAAAAAGCGTGATTAATTCAAAGAGAACTTGTATATGATTTCTGCCGATCTTGCCTGTGTCCCAGACATGATGTTATAGGTGCTACTTAAGCCTCCACCAATGTCTAATGTAGGAGCGATGGAAAACCCCTTTAACACATAGGTAGGAAATGTCTGCAGCAGAAGTGCCACTTTAAGTAGAAGGTGCAAACCAAGAAATATTGCAACATATTCCTAATTAAGACCATGTGCAAAGATCTTTGGCTTTGTATCTTAGATATCGAGAAGAAACAGAGAAGCAATAAGTAGATACAGTAAGTGATACATGTTGTTGTTGGGGGAAAACCAGGGTATGCCACCTTCACAGCCATGTAATTACTTCACTGTATCTAGAACATGAAAATGAGTCAACTATATAATACAAAACTGTATTTCATGAATATAAAAATATTCTATCATTTTGTGTAAATAGCTCCATGGTAGACTGATGTCTCACTAAGGCTGGATCCCCATGTCCAGTAATCGTCCGGTAGATCGGACCCAGTACAATCCATTGTGCAAACACAACTTTTTTCTCTGTTTTTAAATAATCAGTGTCTGCAGGATCCGTTTTTGTAACATTGACGTCTATGGAGAACGGATCCGGTAACATATCACTATTTATCTTCCATTTGTAATTGATCCAGTAGGAAGAAAATGAAAGAAAAATGGAGGCCAAATAGCGATCAATTACCAGATCTGTCTTCCATAGACTCCAATGTTAACAACAGATCCCACAGAAATCAGTTATTTCAAAATGGACAAACGATTGTGCTGGATCCGATCTAACGGAGGATCACTGGATGTGTAAACTCTATACCGTGCTCAGAGTAATCATGTATTGGGAGCTATATTGTTCCATTAATTGTAGAATTTCTGGAGTCTACAGATGGGGAATTATCATATCCCTTCAGCCCCATCGATCAGACATCCTGTGTGTTACACGCTGCACCTGCCACAACAGGAAACTATAGGAAAGTGATGGGTAATCTGGAAGTTTCAAAACCTCTTAATGCCCCGGAATGTTTTCCTGTTTCCTGTTTCATAAAGAAGCATCATATTCCACGCAGGCAGGTATTATCTGCTGACGATTACCATGTGCCAGTAAATTTACTGACAGTCAGTAAAGCACATTAATCAAATATATGAATGCTAGTGAATATTATAGGATAACATAGCGTGTATGAAAATCAGTGACATAAAAATGTATCAGGCCACAATGATGGTGTTGTGCAATCAGGGGCGGACCGTCACCCCCGGGGGCCCTGGTGCAGGTGAGGACCGGGGGGGGGGGGGGAAAGTGTGTTGGTGGTGGTGCTGCTGGGAGAGCCACGCCGGATGCTCGTAGGAGCCGGAGGGGAGGGGCAGGAAGCTCTCTGCTACCCTTGCCTGGCCCTCCTCTCCTTTGACGGCGGCTTGCGGGGGTCGGCTGGGGGCCCCCTCCAGGCTTGAAGGGGCCCCCTAGCCGGTCGGGGCCCTGGTGCAGCTGCACCAGTGTAGTTCCGCCCCTGTGTGCAATTCTCTGTAGTCACATTACAATCTGCCATAGATGATTGTTCCACTTCAGTTGTGTAACTCTCTCCCTCTAAAGGGAGTCTGTCCTGCCAAACGGACACTACACTATGCACACAGCCTTACAGGGGATATAGCCCCAATATCACTCTCACCTTTACATGCGCTCATTGCTGCCTCCATAATGCAGAAATTGAAGTTTAATCAAACATGCTAATTAGGTGCTCAGTGCACCCTGGGTGTGACTAAGAGGCTCAGTGCACTGTTCCGCCCACCTAATTTGCACATCCCTGCCTCCCTCAGTGGTGATTGACAGCACTGGCTTGTCTGGAGCAAACATCGTAGAGAAAGCTCAGACAAGCCAGTGCTGTCACTCACCAGTGACATGCAAATTAGGTGGGCGGAACAGTGCAGAGCCTCTTGGCCATTCCCAGCAACCTAATTAGCATTTTTGTTTACACTACAGTCAAAAAGAGGCAACGATTATATCAAAGGTGTGATATAAAGTCATCTTGAAACTGGCTTACATTGAAATTAAAATCTGCCCCATCTCACGGCTGGCATAGATTTCAATTTCTGCTACAAGAAGAGCATCTAAAACGTTTTGCATGCCTTACTTCAATAGGGCATGGGGTTCAATACAGTACAAAATATCAATCTTGTCAAATTTCCCCCAAAGTGCTGAACTTGGATCTGTGTCTGTTATTGAGTGTTCAGTCCCATAGACTTGAATGGAACAGAGCTACAGCAACAGGTAAAGCAACAGCACCAGGCACAGCAACAGCACCATGCACAGCAACAGCACAAGGCACAGCAACAGCACCAGGCACAGCAACAGCACCAGGCACAGCAACAACACCAGGCATAGCAACAACACCAGGCACAGCAACAACACCAGGCACAGCCAGAGCACCATGCACAGCAACAGCACCAGGCACAGCAACAACACCAGGTACAGCAGCAGCACCAGGCCCACCCACTTAGGACATGCTTATGACTCACCATGGCCGGGACTCCGGTTTAGACAGGCGATGCTTCCTTCCTCCTTGTCACGGGTGGACCGCGCCTGCCGGTAGTGGGGCCCGGTGTAGTGCAGATCAAAAGCTGAAGACGTCTTATAGGAACAGATTAAAGGGGTTTTTAATTTATTCGTGACGCCACCTATGAGTAGTTTCGGTAAGGGCTACCGACGCTGCGGAACCACCGGGGGATGGACAGCAGCAAGATGGAACGCTCCCCACAGGCTGAGCGGTGATCCCCGGAGGCTGGAGCTGCTTAAGATGTTGTGCAGCAGCTGCGTCTACCTTGTAGTGCGGACAGACAGTTCATAAGGAAGCACGGACACAGAAAGTCTCTGCAACGGGTCTTTACTATAACCAGCAGGCAGTACATGGTATACAGTTTACGGGTAGTGGACCGGGTGGACTCAGCAGTGATGGTGTCCCTTAGAAATCCGTAGTGTTCCTCCATTCTAACTAAGTAGTTGCCATTGTCGCCCAGGAATACCAGGTCGGGTACGGGGAGGATGCTTCAATGCCCTATCCATGATGTACGTTCTGGATGTTTTGGGGAGCCTTGGATCCCTCGGTGGGTACACCGCTGGTTAGACGACTGGAAGTTGGCTGGTGGTGGGGTGCTCCTGTGAAGCTGCTCCTCCACGCTTCTGGTTCGCGTAGCAGAGGTGAACTGCTGCCAGCTTCGGTACCAGTGAACCGGCTGTGAAGTTGTGGGCACGGGAGTCTTTTGGGAACCCGTGGTTACGATCCCCAATCCCGGTAGTTAAGGCCTCAGGTGCTGACACCCGACCGGTAACGGCCCGGGGGCTGCACGGGGAGCGGAGCCCCCGCTCCTCTCCAAGTTCTAGACTGCTCAGGTCAAGTTCTAGAGCCCTTCTCCAACTGTACTAGACTAAGGGTCTGTTCTCCTACACACTTCCCTAGCACTCCGCCCACCAGGACCTAGGATTGGCCCTCTGTTCTAGGTGATGCATGCAGGGTTTGGATTCCTAAATTAACCAGATCACTGCTGTGTCAGAGAATATTGCGGCTGCATTTATGGCTGCAATACCCTCTTGTGACGCACTCGTTGCGGGGCGCCACACTTAATTAATAACATTGTTATGCAGGGGTTTCTGCAGACCTTGTCCATTTTTTTCCCAGTCTTCTTGAAAGTGCCTATAGAGGCTGGGGCTCTGCCCCAAGGCAAAGAAGCGGAGCAGAACTGATTTTCTGTTCTATTTCCTCCAAAGACCAATGTGATCTATTCCTTTAGCCATGATTGTACTTGGACCATACATTGCTAGATCCCTGGGAGCTTTTTTTTCCTACAGCCTGAGAAGTTCTTATCTACTATTTCCAGGTCATTTTGTTAATGTCAAGAGATTATATATAACTATTTAATGCTGGGACGCCAAAATCTTTCAATTTTCTACTATTCGTTGCTTGGGCAGCAGAGGCAAAATGAAACATGAAAAAGCCTCTTCTTGGAGCCTGACATAGCAGATCTTCCCCCAGAAAGTAATGAATAGTAATGAAGTGTGACACTCCATTATTACATTTTTTTTTACCTTAAATACTTAAAAACCTCGCAGGGTTGTTCTTGTACATTTGAGAGCAAGAAGTTTTAGGGATATGAGCAGGAAGAGGGAAAAAACTCCTAGAATTGTTTGATGTTCTGAATTATTGGTCAGGGGTTGTCCACCTTTGGGGACAATTTTCTGCTTTACTTTAAGCCAGGTATCCAAGAGCAAAATATAATTTTTGCAATTGGTTTACAAAGAAGTGTTGCGGTGTTTGCCATCTATCGCCTCAGTGTTGCACGGTCTACCGTTGGCTGCAGAATGAGGAGGTTGTAACTTATCTAGTTATTTTGCTGAGCTCCACAGCTGATTTATGACCCCAGACAACATAAGGCTCCTTTCACATCAGTGATTTACCGCATCTGCTGCATAACAGCTGCAAGCGTTCTTTGCTGCGATCGGGCCCTTGCAGCAGTTGCATCAGGTCAAAAAAGCACAGCTAGCAGCGATTTTTTAACATGCAGCAACTGCCGGATCGTGGTAAAAGATGCATTTGCCGCACCTGCTGCAAGTCCCATAGACAATGAATGGGGCTTGCTGCAATGCTGCAAGTGTGCCAAAAGTGAAGCTGTCACGCGGCACATGCGGTAAATCTGCCGGATCTGCTGCAAATCAGCAAAAACGCTGATGTGAAAGGGGTCTAAAAAGATGAAAATGCAGAGAAACAAAGAACCTGGAAAAGCCAAAAAGGGGCAACAGTTTTAACCAAACCCAAATTCAAAACTAATTTTTTATTCAAACTTATATGTGAGTAACATTTTATATTATCATTTAACAGCCTTCAGCTCGACTTGTGGCAACTTGATGGATGAATGATCTGTAGAAAGATCGATCTTGTGCAGCGTATATAGGTCCACCAGGGTCTTTTCAAAGCCTAGATAGGTCCACCAGGGTCTTCCACCTTGCGTCAAGCCATTGCGTTGCTGGTCTTCCTCTTTACTTTGTTACTTCTATTCTTCCCACCATGATGTCTTCTCCAGTGATCGCTCTCTTTGTATGATGTGTAGAGAAGTCATAGTTTGGTGATCTTTGATTCCAGTGACATGTGGTGCCTGATTTGTCCCAGTATTGATGTGTTTGTTCTTGCCATCCATGGTATTGATAACATCCCTCTCCAGCTCCACATTTCAAAGGTGTTGATTCTTCTTCTGTCTTGTTTCCAGGGGTGCACGAAGCCTCCCTGCCGCCTGAGCTGCGGGTGAGGAGCGGGGGAGGGGGAATGCTATCAGCCACGGGTGAGGACCGGGGGGGGGGCTGTCAGTTGCTGTAGGTGGCGGCCGCCCGCAGGGGTGGTGCGTTACCTGCTAACATCCAGGAGCTGAGAGTGGCAGCAGGCACCGCCCCCTTCAGCTCTGCCGCTCCCCCTGCCTCCTGAGCCTGAGGGCTCACCTTGTCCAATGGACAGTGCAGCCCTGTATGTTTCTTTATCAGTCATGTGTCACTTCCGTGTGTTATTACAGAAAAGACCAGACCATGTATGAGCTGTGTCTTCATCACCAGTGAAATACTCCTTGTCCTTGTCCAGTTCCTTCATTGTTGATTTGCCCATAGCTATTCTCCTATTGACTTCCGGTGTCAATGCATCGCGAGTGATCATTGATTGCAATGTGCTACACTGGAAGATACGATGATTCTTTCTGGCAGAGGGGGGGATATACATGAAGGTTCGGTCTGGGCCTAAACATATTTATGGCTGTTGTGTCCACAACCCTTCCATGTTCACCTGCAGATCTGTTTAAGGACTTCATTCATCATTTTAGTTGCAGCATCCACATGCTATAGGTGCATCTCAATTTTCTGAGAAAACAACCTTTGGGTTTTCATTTGCTGTAAGCCATAATCATTAACATAAATAAATACTTGAAATAGATCCTTCTGTGTGTAATGACTCTATATAATATATGTGTTTCACTTTATGTATTGAATTACTGAAATAGAATATCATCAAAATGTTAATTTAATTCATTGAGATGCTCCTGTTTAATTATAAGGGTCTTTTACGCTGCTTTCACATAACGATTTTAGCATTTCCGATGCTGTCCGATGAAAATCGGACAGCATCGGACCGATTTTCGGACCCCATGTATGCCTATGGGCATCGGACCGAATCGGATGTGCACTAAATGCCATCCGATCTGGTCCGATCCGAATCTGTCCGATTTTTTTATCGGTGCAAAAATCAGAGCTTGCTCCGATTTTTGCACCGAAAATAAAATCGGACAGATTCGGATCGGACCAGATCGGATGGCATTTAGTGCACATCCGATCCGACCCGATCAACTTAACATGGGGCCCTATGGAGAAATGTCCGAGGAAACATCTCATGTCTCCTCGGACCGATTTTAGTGTACTGAGCATGCTCAGTACACTAAAATCGCTCCAAAAGTGAATGAATGGGTTAATTAAAAATAAAAAAATCTATGCTCACCTGTCCACGAGGCCCCCGACGTCTCCCGGCATCTCCGGTGTCTTGCCGTCTGTACTGATAAGACCTGCCGTGATGTCACAATCACATGACTGCCAGGAACCAATAGCCGGCAGTCATGTGATTGTGACATCACGAGAGGTCCTGGCAGCACTGAGACAGAACAGCAAGGCACCGGAGACAAGCGGGACCGTGCAGGAGTCGTGGACAGGTGAGAAAGGAGAGGAGGAGAGGAGGAGGACGCATAGGAGGACCGGGGGCCAAGAGGGGAGACACAGGGGATGAGAGGACCGGGGGCCAAGAGGGGAGACACAGGGGATGAGAGGACCGGGGGCCAAGAGGGGAGACACAGGGGATGAGAGGACCGGGGGCCAAGAGGGGAGACACAGGGGATGAGAGGACCGGGGGCCAAGAGGGGAGACACAGGACCGGGGGCCAAGAGGGGAGACACAGGACCGGGGGCCAAGAGGGGAGACACAGGACCGGGGGCCAAGAGGGGAGACACAGGACCGGGGGCCAAGAGGGGAGACACAGGACCGGGGGCCAAGAGGGGAGACACAGGACCGGGGGCCAAGAGGGGAGACACAGGACCGGGGGCCAAGAGGGGAGACACAGGGGATAAGAGGAAAGGACCGGGGGCCAAGAGGGGAGGACCGGGCGATAAGAGGAGAGGACAGGGGGCCAAGAGGGGAGACACAGGGGATAAAGAAGAGGACCGGGGGAGAGACTGACAGCTCTCAGGGAGCGATCTGACAGGAGGGCGGGCATCCTATTTTCTGTCGGAATCGGATGCCTATTTGGCACCCGATTCCAGGCATTAGAAGAATCCGATGCTGTCCGATTTATATCGGACAGCATCGGATTTTACAAAAATCGTAGTGTGAAAGTAGCCTTAGGTGTCGGATTTTCAGCCCTGTACTGTAATGTTTTCTATTCAGTAAAAGCAAACACAAGGTCTAAAAGAGAGTGGGAGATCATCTCATTATATGGCCTTGTCTGCAAACCACATTGTGTTCTTACAGCAGCCGCTCAGGGGACAGCAGAATAATGGCGGCACAGAGGATCATCACAGGTAAAAGAAAAAGCATATCAATATAATAATTTATTATATATATATATATATATAAGTTGCAGCACTCCATTCCTTCTTTAGGTGAAAAAAGGTTTATTTTGTATCACAGCATGGGCACAGCAGCGAAACGTCGAGGAGTGCTGCAACTTCATTTATAACATATATTGGAAATCTTGGAAGGAAGAGGTTTGGATGCTGGCACCCGCATATATATATATAATTATAATGTGGCACTGCTACAGGTAAGTGTCACAGAATCACCTAGTGTAGAGGGATTTCCACATCAGGTACACTACACCTTCCACCCCAGACCTGAAGGGGGAGCTCGGCTTGCTGCCTTCAAGCTAGATCCCATATAAATTTAGGCCTGGGGGAGGAGTTAGACAGTTCAGTGCGGAACAGCACTGAGGAAGACACCTGGTGAACAGAGCCGCGCTAAGCTCATGCCATAGGGAAGCCTAACCAGTGCAGGGACCCAAGAGTGAGGGTTGGAGGCAAGGCGAGGACAGAGTGGGGGCAGAGGAGCCATACCAGCTCACACCAGGAAACCACCCGGACACCGAAGTCTGAGTCTGTGAGGGAAAACTAGCCCAGCAGAAAGAGACCCGGACAACCAGAAGACTTTAGTCTCCTGGGACGCTTGTTGCATAGCGTACTAGAGAGCCAGGGACTGCAGAAGAGGAGCCATGCCAAACAGGTTCTCACCACCTGCAATAAAAGCAAGGAACACAGGAAAGGTCAGGGCTGAGCTTCAGGCAGGTCAGGACATTTAACACACACACACACACACACACACACACACACACACACACGCACACACACACACACACACACAAAAGGAGGCCTCACAGCTCACCGGGTGTGGAGATCCTAAAGTGCCTCCTGACCACCTGGAGTGTACACTGGACATTACCTGCAATTCCATCAGTAAAAGGTACGGAAACAACTCCCAGCGTGTGTGTGTCTGTTATTGCAACCCCTGATCCTGCCCTTAACACAGATTGCCTACCAGCATCTCCACCTGATGAGCCGCCTTCCCCTGCAACACCAGAGACAAGGCTGAGTGGAGAGCTGCTTCCCTGTGCAGAATCCCTGCCCCGGAGGTCTGAAGGCAGCGCCGGTATCTTTACCGGGTACCGTAGGTGGCGTCAAGAACTTATTATTTTTCTTTTACACATTTTTCAGCGACCACCAGGGCCACGGGCTCGGGCAATCACCTGTGACAACCCCACCGAACGCCCAGGACCCGGGTACCCAAGGCCCTGGGGTGGGATATATATATAATATGAATGAGAAAAGAAAAAAAAACAAACAAACATGGACAATCATTCAAGTGGTTTTATTGGTCCATACATTACCACGTTTCAGTCCTCTGACCTTTTTCACCACTTGAAAAAGGTCAAAGGACTGAAACGTTGTGGTAATGTATGGACCAATAAGACCTCTTAAATTTTGAGATTTGGAGTGCTGCCTCAATTTTTGAATATATATTTATACACAAATGTCTATACTGTTCCTTCTTGAATGATCTACATACAGTCCATAATGACAGCACACATTACAAAAGAAATCTCCATACCAACGCATCTGAAGCCCTAGTCAGACAATACTAGTAAGGCTCGGGATAACGCAGCATTTCAAACGCAACCACATTTTGCATTGCGTTTGACTGTTTTACAATATAAGTCTATGGCTGCGTTAAGGCAAACACTTGTGTTTCATTGCGTTAATGCAGTGCAAAACGGGATGCGAACCTAGCCTAAGGAAGTTATGTTGGATATCAAAATAAGGCTGTGTGTACACTTAGCATTTTTGACACAGAACCTGATGGGAATCCTGATGCATGAAAGTCAATGAGAATCCTGAATTCTCCTGCACACAAGGAGTATTTTCTCCTTGCAGATTTGGTGCAGATATAAATCTACAGCATGTCAATTCTTACAGCGTTTTTGCTGCAATTTCGAATGAATGGGAAAAATCTGCAGCAAAATGTGCCCCCCTCCTCCCAGCCCAGGGCCCGCAGCATCACCCTACCGATGCCTCTGTGACACCCCCTCTTCCCAACCCAGGGTTTGCAGCATCGCCCCACCGATGCCTCTGCGACACACCCTCCTCCCAACTAAGGGGCCGCAGCATCCCTACGATGCTTCCCGGGACACCCCCTCTCCAACCCAGGGCCGCAGCATACCCCACCAGTGCCCTGCGACACCCCTCCTCCAGCCAGGGCCGCAGCATTGCCTGACATAACCCCTCTCTCCCAACCCAGGGCCCGCAGCTCACCCCACCGATGCCCGGCAACACCACTCTCTCTCCAGCCCAGGACCCCAGCATCGTCCACGATGCCTCACAACACCCCTCCTCCCAACCCAGGGACCGCAGGATAGCCCCACGGTGCTTTTGGACAACACCCTCCTCCCAGGCCAGGGCCCCAGCATCGCCCACCGGTGTCACCACGACACCCCCTGATCCCAGCCCAGAGCCTATAGATGGCCCACCGGTGCCTCGTGACACCCCCTCCTTCCTGCCTGGGCCCCCATCGCCCACTGTTGTCCACGACACCCCCTTCCCAGCCCAGGCCACACATGTCCCACTGGTGCCCCGCGACATCCCCTTTCTCAGCATCACCCCACTGGTGCCTCTGCGACACCCCTCCTCTCAGCATTGCCCCTGGGCTTCCGCAACACTCTCCCAGCCCAGGACCAGCATTGCCCCACTGGAGTCTCTGCGCACCTCTCCTCCCAGCCCAGGGTCCCCAGCATTGCCCACTGGTGCCCGCCAACTTTCTTCAGACACGACCCTTCTCACACCACTGCACCCCCTGTGATAGCTAATGATACAAGCGGATCCATTTAACCAACATATTCCCCCAGTTCCCTCTAAATTGGGGGTTTAATCTGCAAATACAGCAAGTCCAATATTGACATGCACATTGTTTAATCATCATTTTGTTTAATGCTGGAGTACACACTTCTAACTGCATGTATCAATCTTCTTCCAGTACCGTTATCTTGGTTAAGCCGACCGTGTATAGCGACCCTACTTTTGCCCCCAACCTGGGAAACTTGACTCGTGATAGCCGGGTGACCCAGCACAGGTACACCATCTTGTATCAGCAGCCCAGAGTTTACAGCGCCCATGTATCAGCAGCAGCCTCATGGTTATACACAGCAGCCCAGTGGTTGATACAGCTAGCCAGAGGTTATACAGAGCCAGTGGTATATACAGCAGCCCGGTGTATACAGCGCCCAAGTGTAGTATACAGCAGCCCATGATATATACACACCTGTGGTGTATACCAGCCCCAGTGTGTATCGCAGCCCCAAGGTAATTCGCCAGTGGTAGTTACAGCCAGAGTATTCAGCCAGTGTAGTATACAGCGCCCAGAGTAGTATACCAGCCAGAGGTATATACAGCCCAGTGGTAGTATAAGCAGCCCAATGCTGCACTTCCCTGAAGCCCCCCTCTGCTACTTTTTACATCCGTTTCTGCACAGCGCGCTCTCGGTGCTCCGTCTCATGTCGTCTCGCTGCATCGGATCCGCGTGGCGATAGTTATGGCTGCGACGGCGATCGGAGTAGCAAGACGGAGCATGAACTGACACCGAGGGCGGTTGCAGAGGATGGTAATACGAAGCGGGGGCCTTACATGGGGGAGTGCAGCATTGGGCATATATGATTCCCTGCGCTGATTGACAGGGGAAGAGTGCATTTAATGAGCGGCCGACTACGTATTGCGTGTTAGCGAGGGAGACTTTTCACCAATTTGGCTGAAACTGGCTTATTGTATTAGTATTTACTTTTGCCATATACTGTAATCACATCTACATCAGCCTGTGGGTGCAGATTTGACTTTGACACACAGATTAAAGATAAACCAAACTTTTAAAAATTTCAACTCGGCGATACTTGAAAAACTAAATCACATCTTATCAGCATAAGTAGAACGGAAAAACCCCCCATCACAAATGGATCCCAAGAATGAGGGGAGGGCTCTGGTCCAATCAGCATTGACTACAGGCATATTATGCCAGTTAGGACAGTTCTTCCAGAATGGAGATATTTCTCCGGAGAGAAGCAGGGAGTGAGCACCATTGTGCCCTGGGCTGTTCTGCAGCTGGGGCCCAGTCTGTGCCGCTCTGGCTGGTCATCACTATGGTGTAACACCGTCTGCCGCTTACTAAGCAGACGCTGTGTGTGCAGGAAAGCATAAAACACGGACCCCAGCAAGAGCCTGTGATGTTTAGGTTTCATCCAGGAAATTATCTGCTCCAGCCCACTTCCTCTCCCTACAGGAAATGCTGGAGATGGAGCAGACCCCATGAAGCCAATGTTATTTTTAGATTAAAAGTTTTTATGAGACGACTTTCACAAATCAGGCATTTTATTTAGGACTTTTTTTTTCCATAGTCCGTGCTGTCCTATTAAACTCTCCAGCGGTATAAGAATACACGACCTTGTGGCTAATGATCGGGGAAGTGCGTTATCTGCAGGGAATTAGGTATTTTTAGAACAGTAAAGACATTTTTGGAACAAGTCATTTAGATGGTATTAAATCTTATTTGCATGAAAGTGATGGCCGATTATAGATCCACTTCTTGGCCAGCGATCAAGCAGTCAGGAGGCAATTAGTGACCGGCGGGATATTATAGAGGGTTATATCAGTGCTTATAGCAATGAACGATCCTTCCCGCACCGGGTGGTGATTGCTGGCTATACACCTTACATGTCCCCAAAGTTTACCTTCTCAGAGTATCATCTTCTATAATATCAGCCATGTCAGTCCCGTCACCAGCAGAGTTTAGGAATTGAAAAAAGGCCTGAAATTGCTCCACACCCTAGATTAAGGGGTTAAAAAAATGATCCCCTATCCATAGTATAAAAAAAATAAAGAGATCAGGACTCACTTAAATTTCTTTTTATTTCAAATCTTCAATATCAAAACTGACGCGTTTCGGTTAAAAGCCTTTCTGATATTTTTAGCTGAAACGCATCATGTTTTGACATTGAAGATGTAAAATAAAAAGCAAGAAATTCATTCCAAGTGACATCTCTTTTCTATAGTACTTTATTGGGGAAGCCGTCCCTTGATATGAGCACCACCGCTTTTATAATGGAGTACCCAGCTGGACTTCAATGGAAGTACAGCTATACATAGTAAAAGGGATAACTTGCTGAGCTGGAAATCTGGCTGCTGGGATCACCAGAGTCTTAGATCAGGGCTTTAAAATAAAAAAAAAACGGTGATATATAGTCCCCTCCAGGATAGAGCAGAGCTGCATGATTTGCCTCAGCTCCACACATTGTCTATAGGACTGATGAGTACAGAACTAGTCTCATACACAATGAATGGAAGCTATGTAGAGGACTATTTTTTTCTTTGGGAATATCCTTTTAATACTGGCCACAGCTGCCAGTTTTAGAGGCAATTAACACATCATCCATGTGTGTGTGTGTGTGTGTGTGGGGGGGGGGGGGCATCCAACTCTCCGCATCCCCACTGACAGTGAATGGAGGGTGACATAAGCAGCAAATTCCCCTTTTAAAGAACTGGTGACATTGAGCATATGGCTATGAGGGGGGTGGATCAGGGGTGGGTTGAGGTAGGGTGTATGGCTTCAGTAACCAAATGCTCATCTTTGAAAGGGAATCTCACCACTTTGACCTTTCTAAACTATTAATATGGGCATACAGCTTATAGAATGCTGGAAAAAAGTCCTCCCTGTCTACCTCATATCAGATGTGGATAAATCATCTTCCATCACTTTAGTAAAGGAGCTGTTCCAGGCTATGGGGAGGATGTTGCCTGGAAGATCACTACACCTCCAGGGCTTGTTTTCAATAGCAGGGGGCGTTACCAGTGTGATGAGTGATGGCGGCTCTCTTCCCTCCTGATTTCACTGCAGAGCTGTGTGATTATACCGGACACATCTGCAGGTTACGCTCAGCTTCGGCCTCCATCTCACAGGCAGACAGGGTGTAGCATTGTTACAATACAGCAGAACTGTGTGATTATACCGGACACATCTGCAGGTTCTGCTCAGCTTCAGCCTCCATCTCACAGGCAGACAGGGTGCGGCATTGTTACAATACAGCAGAGCTGCAAAAAAATGTGTTTGCAAGAAGTCAAATTTCTTTCCTCCTGTTCTGTGTCAGTTATTTGTCTTGCATTGGTAACGCCCCCTTTTATTAAAAAATTAGCCCAGGAGGCTGAGTTATCTTCCAGGCAGCATGCTGCCCATAGCCTGGAACAGCTCATTTAAGTAAAGGCTTAAAGGAATCCTGTCACCTGAAAAACAACACCTAAGCTTCAAAATCATGTCCCTGCAGCATCCCATCAATAATCTCACACTCCTTTTGTCTCAGAAAAGCATCCTGTGAAAGTGGAGAAAAAAAGTTTTATAACTTACTCATTAGCGATGTTAATTAGCAGGGGCTATATGCTTTAGTCCCTAGGGCGGGCCCTCTTCACCATTAGATCACGCCCTAATAGGCGTGATCTTCTATTCATATTGTATTCAGCACCTCCCTGCTCTCCCCGGCGCTGCCTGGGCTCTAATAACGCAAATCTCGTCATTTCCGGCATCGGGTGACATCAGTACACCCGCACTGCTCTGTAGGCTTCAAGCACCGCATTGCGCATGCGGTGCTTGAAGCAGTACACCGCGGCGTGGGTGTACTGATGTCACCCGATGCCGGAAATTACGCAATTCGCATCGTTACAGCCCAGGCAGCGCTGGGGAGAGCAGGGAGGCGCTGAATACAATATGAATAGAAGATCACGCCTATTAGGGCGTGATCTAATGGTGAAGAGGGCCCGCCCTAGGGACTAAAGAATATAGCCCCTGCTAATTAACATCACTAATGAGTAAGTTACAAAACGTTTTTCTGCACTTTCACAGGATGCTTTTCTGAGACAAAAGGAGTGTGAGATTAGTGATGGGATGCTGCAGGGACATGATTTTGAAGCTTAGGTGGCATTTTGGAGGTGACAGGATCCCTTTAAAAGATCATTTCTCCACAACAAGGTGTCTGATAAAAGGCAGACAGGAAAGATTATTTTCACCGTTCTATAACCTATATGCTCATGTTATTAGTTTAGAGAGATAAAATGTGGTTACAGATTCACTTGAAATCATACTTAGCAAAAGGTGTACACCCTGGAACATAAGTCTGATCACCTATATATAAGAATGGCAAATGGGGTAAAAAATAAAGAACCTAATGGGATGCATACTTGCCAAGAACGAGCGTAGTTTCCTGCACTTTCCATTAGAAAGGTTGTCTAGGACTTAACATTGATGACCTAATTGTATCTTGTGAGCAGGGCTACTCTGTATCATGTTATATTATCTGTACATGTCCCATCGGAAGTGTAAAGTACTGTGAAATATGTTGGCACTAAAGAAATACAATTATTATCATCATCATGATTTAAATATAGGATAGTCATCAATATCAGATCGTGAGGAGGGAGAGGGCTCTGACACCAATCAGCTATCATCTGCTCAGGCGGGGTCAAATGTAGTGTACAGAATGGAAAACCACAAATCCAGACTGTTATGGTACCTTTACACGCAGCTACAGGTAACAGGTTTTCCACAGGTAACTTACTGGCTGCAGTGAAATCATGGAGACATAGTTCTATTTGTACACAGCAACAAGATAGAACCATATCTCCATGATTTCACTGCAACCAGTAAGTTACCTGTGGAAAACCTGTTACCTGTAGCTGCGTGTAAAGGTACCATTAGAGTGCAGTAGGTGGAGCGGCCACTAGGCTCAAATTCACTTAAATAGGAGCCAAGTATTTTCATTTTTCAATGCCACAGCACCATCGAGTGCCCATAACTTCTGACTTAATAAGTTACATCACAAGAGCTCAAAACAAGTCTATGAGGGGCCAGAACAAGGCTCACATAGACTTGTTTTGAAAAGCGACTGGAGCTGCTGGCAGGTCACAAAATCACAAGAGACCGACTGGAGCGGATGAAATCGCCGGAAGGTGAGCATAAGGCCGGGGGCTACCATTTAAAGCACCACTCAAATTAAAAAAATAAATAAATAAAATTAAAAAAAAAAAAAAAAAAAAAAAAAGGACTGGTGCATTAAGCAAATGTTCTTTAGTTATATAAAATCTAAAAAATAAAGTTTACATTTTTCGATCTGTATTAAAAAATATAAAATATTTAATATCAAACAAAAAAGTAACAAACATATACAGTATATATATTAAAAAAACAGAATTTAAATAAAAAAAAATTGGACTCTAACACATATAGATATCACCATTTGGATAAAAGTTTCCCGATCACGCACACAAAAAACAAACACACCCCAATAGAACAAGTGCAAATTCTGAACGGCTCCGTGATGTCACATAGTTAGCAGATAACTGGAAGAATGACGTGGTCGAGCAATGAACATAATCTGAGGACACAGCAGCGGGTGCAGACCTGAACGGAGTGTGCCCTCGATTGTCCTGGGACAGCCAAAATCCACATATAAAAAGTTTAAATCATTACAGCATGGATCCTTATTTATATGATCATTAAATAGTGAACGCAGTTCACAAGTTATCGATACAAGAGGGGAGTGCGAGTAAGTTGGGAAAGGTGGCAACTTTGTTCGTGACGCCAAAGAATATTCTATGTTGCTGCTACATTGCAATGTTATGCATGGAAGGGTGCAGGATTGGAATAAGACAGCGATAGGCAATTCGCAAGAATTCAGAAACAGGTGGATTTCCTTTTTACGACTGGTTATAATACCCTGAGGGTCAGAATGTGACCCCACTCACCTGCGATGTAGCAGAGGCATAAAATGATCACTGGCCAACAAAGTCGCAGTCTAGCTCCAGCCTGGAATCCCTATGCCACCCCAAGTGCCCATACGGAGTTTGATCCAAAATACTTCTGCCACCAATGGACTCGCTCTTTAATATAGATACCCCAAATACAGCCCATAGAGGAGGTTGCTAGACATTTTCCTCAGCATAAGGGCACAAGACGATGATATTCATAAAGAATCAATGAAGTCACAGCCGAACCAATTACATCAATTGAGGGAATCGGTCCGATAATGTTCCAATGGGATTGTGAGAGTAAAACACCTGTGAAGACCTGCACAAAGAGATCTGACATGCGTTCAGGGATCCGACCCACACCCAGCCATCACCTCCGTGTTCAGGGATCCGACCTGCGCCCAGCTGTCAGCCCCTAGCCCAGTGATGAGGCTTGTGCACCATTTACTTCCATAGGAATTAACATTTGCCGCGCTAGTCATGCAGTAGATCCGGTCATCGCTCAGAATAGTTTTGGAAGCTGGCGGAGTCTGTTGACATCCAAGATGTCTCCCGTTGAGCTGCCAGGGCTTTTTTTGCCAGACTCCCTTGTGGTGAATAGCGGGGGGCTTCTTCCATTCTCCTTTTCAGGATGTGCAGTGAACTGTCCCTTTCCTAAAGTAAGTTTTGCTTTGGGGTTAAGATCTTTTAAGAACCGCAAAGAAGTCTCCTCAGGGCTAGCACCTTTCTGGATACCTTGTTTGTGATGTTTCTTAAGGTATTTGCCTCCTCCACATCTGAAATTTTCAGATTTGATTTGGGTTGAGGAATAAAATCTGGGCTGCTGTTACTTAGGGACATATCAGGGGACAGTCTGCAGTCTCTTTCCGTGCGGTTGTCACTTGCACAGCAGTTTTCGGATGCCGGGTCAGTCTCTTCGTCGCTGCTGTCGTTGCTCTCGATCAGGTTATAGCGCTTCAAGTACTTCTTAGTGGCGAAGGACATGTTGTTGAGAGAGATGACACTCAGACCCACCGAGCTCTTCTCCGGGGTCCCAGGAAAGAGGTGGTGAAGGGAGGAGGAATCTGGGGCTTTGTTTTTGCTAGCATGGTTCAGAGACAGCTGTGTCAGCTGAGACTCGCTCAGATACTTCAAGGCGATGGCGTTCGCTTCCATGCTTAAGTCGACTCCGTTGGGGATGAAGCTGCTTAAGCCGATATTAGTAAATGACATGTAGTTTAGACGCGGGATGACTGCCTCGGGGCTAATGGAGGCAAGAACGCTGTGGAAAGAAGAAGACAATGTAAGGAAGAGATACGATTGTTGCAACAATCTATGACAGTTCCACCATACACTGGACCCCTGGATCTTCACTCTGTTATATCATCATGTCATGTAAAGTATTAGGAATTTGCTCTTATACCCATGCAAAACCGCCAATGGCAGGACACTAGCACATATATTGGAAGTAAAGGAGACAGTGATATAGTTCAGCAAGATTTACAGCATCTGCCATACATGTACAGAGCACATATATGGAACAGTGGGTGCCAGTTGATTGTACAGCCGATATCTGTCCCGAAAAGCAGTTAAAGGCGCCAACTCTGATCAAATGCTTAAATGCCACCGGCAATCTCTCACAGCGGCATCTATTGGGGCATCTCAATTAATTAGAATATGATCAAAAAGTTAATTTAGCTCAGTAATTCAATACATAAAGAGAAACGCATATATTATAGTCACTATAAACAGAGGGATCTATTTCAAGTGTATATTTCTGTTAGAGTTGATGATCATGGCTTACAAACAATGAAAACCCAAAGGTCGTTACCTCAAAAAATTAAAGTAGAGACGATGAAGGATCTGAGAGATAAAAATATGACCTAAATAGGTATCAGAGGCTTCACCTTGTGTGGTTGCGAGAGTCACAACCACTATAAAAGCAGATCACGGCTGCTGCAGTCCCCAGCGTGGTGCATATAGAGAAGGGGGGGATGAGGAGTTAAAAACCGTGCTGCCATATTCCACAAGACATCAAAGGGTGAATATAATATTTATTTTATTAGTCAACGTGTTTCAGGGCTCCCTGGCCCCTGTCTCAGGAAAAATGAATAGGATATTACCAGGTCTCAGGGAGCCCTGAAACACATTGACTAATAATATTACATTCACCCTTTGATGTCTCGTGGAATATGGCAGCGCAGTTTTGAACCCTTCATCCTCCCTGCTTTAATTTTCTGAGATAATAACCTGTGGGTTTTCATTGGCTGCAACCATAATCATCAACATTAACATAAATAAACACTTGAAATAGATCACACTGTTTGTAATGACTATGCAATATATGCGTTCTCTCTTTTTGTATTGAATTACTGAAATTAACTTTTTGATGATATTCTAATTCACTGAGAAGCACCTGTGTTGCAGTAAATGTTACAGTGCATATCACCCCTTACATGTGTGGTGCAGATGGGTTGCCATGGCCTACTGAAGTCCTCTAGCGCCATTATCTTCACACTCGTTTGTACAATTAAAGGGGTAAATCAGGTTTAACAAAAAGGTTTGCAGTCACTGTATGTCACCGCATGTGGTGCGCAGGTCATCAGGATTCACCAAGAGTGTATATACGTGATTTGCAAACTTACTGTCATGTGTCAGCTAGAAAAGCTCGGCCCCTCACAATAAAAGTGCATTGAGATAAGCTGGAGGTGTCTAACAAGCACAAAACCGCAGGTGTGCAACCAACAACTAAGTTTTCTATATTATCTCTTCTTCATAAACTATAGGCAGTGACCCTTACTCCAGTGCTAAACGAGGGGCACATTATACTGGTATGTGGCATTACCAGGCGTTATCTGAAGTGTCGGACTTGCTCGTCTTCACTGTGTCTGAGCTTGGTTTCTCCATGTTCACCCCCAGTGAGCGGAGCTGTTTCAGCGTGGCCGTCACCACACTGTCCCGGTCGTTTTGGCCAGTGCCGGACACCGAATATTCTCTAGGTTTCTCTGCAGGAGATTCACAGGCTCTGGACTCCTTGTCCTCCGACTCCTCGCTGCTTGAGCTCCTCAATAAATGGTTAACCTGACTCTGAAAATAAAACCCGAAAAGAGTACCTTGAATTAACCTCAAAAAAAGAACAAATGATCTGGTTTACAATGATAACATCTTACATAAAAATTTCATACCTGCAATAGCTCATTATGTCTTATCACTGTGTATATAGCTGCTACCAAGCATCCCAATAATAGGCATACGCGGGGTATTTATAGGATGCTAGATACATCTATAGTAAACACAAGGGGTGCACAGGTATCTAAGCCACCTGTGTTCCCCAGACATCACAGAGAATAGAAGAGCAAAGGTTCAGGCAAAGTTGGGGAGCCTTTGGGGAAGCCCCTGACCGGCTGTCCGATCCGGTTAAATGACGATACTAGAAACACATAAATTACATAAACTATCTAGACCTTGTCTTTTAGGAATCTGCAATTATAAATAATGTCTGTGTAATATGTGCAATAAGCGAGATAAAAAAAAGATAACACACAGACAGCCATGTACAACCAGGTATAGCTGGTACAAGAACAGATAATTGTTTGTGCATTAAAAAGGTTCATAATGATGACAAGTACATAATTAAAAAAATAACATGTATATATAAGAAAATATAAAATAACAATGGTAATAAAATAAAACAAAATAGTATAAAATCAGAACATTAAAATAACATAAAAAAAAGCAATAAAAAATAAAAAATAACATGATTTACTCTTTCATGGGTTATCATCATAAAGGATAACTCCCTCCATAAGGATCTATCAGACCATTGGGCTATCGTGAAAGTTATAGCTCACTATATTCATCAATGAATGTCCACATAATTTAAAATAGCATTAAGGGGGGAGGAAATCTTACCAGTAAGTCCTTATAAAACTTTTCTGGGGGCAGAGTGGGCAGGTCTGCAGAGTTTGGGACCCCTGAAGTTCCCAGACTGGCATTTCCCAGCAATCTGTCACTATATTCTGGCTGAGGGGAGCGGGCTTCATTCCTTGTGCTGGAACCTCTGAAAGAAGAAAAAAAATTAAAATCAAAAAGGAGAAATTAATTCAGTTTCCATAACAAATAGATGTTAAATTGATATTCAGATAAAGGTCTGGAAGAAAAGTTTAGAGACCAGAATTTTATCATTTTTAATGGAAGTTATTAAATATAATATATTTATAAAAAGTCAAAAGTCATTGCAAGAATGTAAATGCTATTTCTGTGACTATCAGAACAGTGAAGGTGGCAGAGAATGCGGCCATCAGTGTAGTTACCCCATACCTGCGACTCCTTGGATAATGGCAGAAGGCAATCAGGCTACCTGGAAGTTGGGGAATGAGTTGTCCTGTGCTCAGGAAGGTGGTCGGGGTTGGGGAATGAGTCGTCCTGTGCTTAGGAGGGTGGCTTGGAGTTGGGGAATGAGTTGCCCTGTGCTCAGGAAAGTGGTCGGGAGTTGGGAATGAGTTGCCCTGTGCTCAGGAAGGTGGTCGGGAGTTGGGGAATGAGTCGTCCTGTGCTTAGGAGGGTGGCCAGGAGTTGGAAAGGAGTTGCCCTGTGCTCAGGAGGCTGGCCTGGAGTTGGGGAATGACTTGTCCTGTGCTCAGGAGGCTGGCCCAGAGTTGGGGAATGAGTTGCCCTGTGCTCAGGAAGGTGGTGGGGAGTTGGGGAATGAGTTGTCCTGTGCTCAGGAGGGTAGCCAGGAGTTGGGGAATGAGTTGCCCTGTGCTCAGGAAAGTGGTCGGGAGTTGGGGAATGCGTTGTACTGTGCTCAGGAGGCTGGCCGGGAGTTGGGAAATGAGTAGTCCTGTGTTCAGAAGGGTGGACGGCGTACATTAGCCATGATGGCAGTGTCTCGGTAGCGTTACTCACAGCGCTGGTGCAGTAGGAGAGAGGTGTTCGCAGTCTGTCAGCTGACTGCTCTCTGCAAAGCTACAGATGTCTACAGCCTGTAAGGAGGAAGCGATGGTGCTGCGGCTCGCATCTTGCTCATTGTTCACAGCTGCGCTAAGCTCTTTACAAAGGTCAGACTCATCCTGTTTGTCCATATTCTCCTCTTCCTCAGGACACGGAGGAGGGCTCCAGTACAAACTCGCACCTAGGAGGAGAGATGTGCACAGAGTAACACATACAGGTACGAAGAAGATGATCTATACAGAGCGATCAAGAACACTGCAGGCTGCCTCAGGACTGAGAAAAGGGTTAAAGCACCAGACAAGATCCCAGGAAATCTCATCTCCACTGCTTAAAGTGTCTGCATGGATACAGAGATGAGAGCAGATGTTAGAATCCAGAGAGTAACAAGTCAGTCTTTCCATTTTTGTTGTGGATTTGCTGCAGATTTATTGCAAAGTAAAAACACACAAAAATCTGATGCGAAGGGACATGCACAAGACGAAATGTCCCAGCTTTGTTATGATTTTGTCTTAACTTCTTTCCAAAAAGAAAAAAATCAGAAGCCCAAGGTAATGTGCCCATAGTACGCTGCTGTTGCGTCATGCGATAGAGTTGCGGTTTGTGCTCACTAGATTAAGTGGCAAAATGATCACATGGTAAAGTCAATTCTATTTATCACAAAAAGATTGTTTCTGCACGCCCCAGACAGATGAAAGGGACAACAGCATTAAGTTTTGGGTGTAAAATGTACCTTTAAATAGAGGCTGCCATAAAATTAATAATAAAGAAAAAAAATGTATAATTATACGCTCACTCAAAAATGATCAATTGTTGATATCTAGAAGTATCTGGAAGCACTGGGTTCAGCTCAATGAATTAGAATATCATCAAAAAGTTAAATTAACGCATATATTATATAGAGTCATTAAAAACAGTGATCTATTTCAATAGTTTATTTCTTTTAAATGTTGATCATTATGGCTTACAGCCAATGAAAACCCAAAGGTCATTATCTCAGAAAATTATAGTAGGGAAGATGAAGGGTCTGAGAGATAAAAAAATTACCTAAATAGGTATCAGAGGCTTCACCTTGTGCGGTTGAGAGTCACAACCACTATAAATATCACGGCATATCAAGGTCATTATCTGAGAAAATTAAAGTAGGGAGGATGAAGGGTTTAAAACTGCACTGCTGTATTACACGAGACATTTGCACTTGCTTTTTTACTTTTATAGCAGTGATATATATTTTTTGGACGTTTTTTGCACTTTTTTTTGTGATATATATTCTTGGTGGTGTGAACACGGTTTACAGCCCTGTTCACATTGTGATCTGGCTCAGTATCAGTTTTTCATTAGTTTCTTGTCCTGCAAGTTGAGAAGTGCCCCACCCCTTCTCACTGAGCCTGAACACATAAATTGCTGTTTCTACCTTGTGTGCCCATAATGAATCTGGCCCTGCTGCATCCTGCATCTATGAGGTATGGTCACACTAGATCAGGTTTTAAATACGTTAGTCTAGGACCGTTCTGATAGGGGTCACCGTGGAGTGGTAGAACGGCTTTCGTACCTTTTTTGCAAAAAACGTACTAACTAAGAACCCTGCTGTTGACACTATTTTGCACTTGCTTTTTACTTTTATAGCAGTGATATATATTTTTTGGACGTTTTTTGCACTCTTTTTTGTGATATATATTCTTGGTGGTGTGAACACGGTTTACAGCCCTGTTCACATTGTGATCTGGCTCAGTATCAGTTGTTTATCATATTACCATGTTTCTGGGAGTCCTGAAACATGTTGACTAATAAATCAATTTTATATTCATACTTTGATGTCTCGTGGAATACGTCAGTGCAGTTTTTAACCCTTCATCCTCCCTACTTTCATTTTCTGAGATAATGACCTTTGGGTTTTCATTTGTTGTAAGCCATAATCATCAACATTAATAGAAATAAACACCTGAAATACATCACTCTGTTTGCAATGACTAATATATGTGTTTCTCTTTTTGTATTGAATTACTGAAATAATACGTTTTTGATGATATTCTAATTCATTGAGATGCATCTATAGATTTTTAGAGATTCTTTATTTACTAGGTGAATGCTGAGACTTTTAGTCCCTCAGCATCTCCTCAGCATCCAGCGGCCCAAGTCTTCATTCACAAAAACATTACATTCTGCTGGTCCTGTACTGCCCCCTGCTGTCCACTTTACATTATTTCTCTCAAAATCTCATCCTCATAGTAATCTTTCACACACTTTAATTATAAAGCATTTAGTAAAATATATTCCGGAATCTTGAGAGTTGTCCATTACTGAAGATCCCTGGATAATCCCACTTGAAACAGTGAGCAGGTAAGACACATCATCATAGGCGTCACTCTCCGGGAATGGCGTGGTGGATGTCTCTACAGGAGACGAGAATTCATTGTTTTCATTTGGGGACTTTAATTATCAAAAGTGGATGAATCCTTTAACCCCTTCACCTTCATAACCATATGATTTGCAAATATTTATGAAAACATCAAATACAAAAAAATTAACATTTTGCCATTTTGAAACTTTGAATTTTTATGCCCTTGAACCAGAGAGAGAAATGTTATAAAATAGGTAATAGATAACATTTCCCACATGTTTACTTACATCAGCATCATTTTTTAAATCTTTTTTTTTCGTTGGGAAGTTTGACGAACTAAAAGTTTAATCAGCAATTTTAATTGTCCAACAAAATTTACAAAATAATTAAGACCACATCCCATGTGAAGTGACTTTGAGGATCCTATGTGACAGAAAGCACCGAAAAGTGACACCATTCCAAAGACTGCACCTCTCAAGCTACTCAAAAGCACATTCAAGAAGATCATGAACCTCTCAGAGCTTCACAGGAAATAAAGCAACGTGGAAGGAAAAATGAAAATGATTGTTCTCCACAAAAAGTTTGTTTTACCGCGCCTGCAGAGACGGGGCACACCTGCATCGCCAGTTCATTGCAGAGCCCAATTCTTGTTTCTGGAGACACACACCCTGTAAATTAAGTGAGCTCTCAACACTACAGAAATGCCAAACATGTGGATGCTAAATGTGGTTTAGGCACTATGTGGTGCTCAGAATAGAAGGGGGGCACAGAATTCCCTGGAGTTCTTTTAGGGTGGAGGAGCCATAGCGTTTTTCCAGAGTGTAAGTGTTTCCAGTATCATTAAAACCTCCTATATTTCCACTGATAGATGACAGACGTCAGTGGGGACTTTTTTTGTGGAGTTGCAGCTTTTATTGGGAACATATATATCACATTTATCCTGTGCTCTTTTGCTGAGGACTTATATCAGGTTTACATCTAAATCTTTCAGTGTTTTGATTCAGATGAAACCAAAGGATCCATTCACTATAACGGAAAAGCAGTTACTGAGGATGCAGTCTGGCCTCTCCTCAGTGTTGCACATTTCTGAAGAGTACTCCACTGGTCGATCGTGCTTTTATGTATGCTTACAAAGATGGACACCGACAGATCATAGGACTGACTGAGTCCACAGCGTCTCCATCTGCCTCATTATAGCGATTATTATATTGGGGGTTCTGTCTGAATCGCATTATTTCAGAGATTTACATGGAAACCTGGATGTAAGCGCTCAGTGTAGAACGCAGGATAAACATGATCCGAGCCTTACTGCGATCTGTGGGAGGAAGAATGAATAAAATCAGCAGAAGGTCAAGAATTGCTTTTATTTATTTTTACACCATTCACCGCGTGGTTAAGTGATTAGGTGCTTTTATTCTTTGGGTTGCTGCTATTACAGCAATTCCCGATTTATATATTTTTTTCTCTAGTCACCTTCCACGACAGCATAGGAGGTAGCCTCGCCACGCCCTAATGGGGACAGGAACACAAGAGAGGTTAAAAGGCCCCTCCCACCTCCCATTAGCTAGTGTCTTTCCTGTCCTCATGGGGCATGGAGAGGTTTTTTGTGTCTCCTATGCTGTGGGGTCGGCGACTGCAGCATACCTGGATAGAAGTCTGTTTTGCCGGGCAGTGCTGGTCGGTGCTGCGGCTCCCCTCCTCCCACTGCTCCTGCCGGGTTTTTTGGCGGCAGGACCATCCCCTGCTCCTCCGGATCCTCTATGGAGGTGATGCGGACGTAGGGAAGCCCCGCCGCCGGCCTCTCTGTGCTCCCTGGGCCCGCCGGCTTCCCCCTGCGTGCACGCTGTCGCGCCGGCCGGATGTGACGTCGGTGGGCGGGGGCACATTAATTGGAGCGGTGGGGCAGGCTTAGACATTTAAGCTGTCCTGAAGTCAGCAGTTTCAGGTGAGCACTTCTACTTCTTCTGCAGGATGGCTGATCCAGCTGCTGAGACCAGCTCTGCCCCAGCCACAGTGAGTCTGTGCCAAGGGGGGGTCCGTGTGCCTGTGTACAGGCAGATTCTTATGGCGCCCTCTCTATTGTTTACAGGGAGAGAAGCCAGCTGTTAAAAAGCCAGGAGGGAAGCGTTGTCCTGTCTGCAATAAGAAGTTTCCTTACCCCTGGGATAAGAAACTATGCCAGGAGTGTACGGATCGTGTGATTAGGGCTGAACATCCCTCCTTAGTGGAGGAATTACGCTCCATGGTGAAGCATGAGATGCAGGCCTCTATGGCTTCCCTGCCTACGGCTGCTCCCAACCCGGTCCCGGATCTTCCATCTCCAAAAAAGCGGAAACGGCAACAGGACCAGTCTGACTCTGAAGGCCAGATAGACTCAGGCTCGCATAATTGGGATGATAGTTCTTCCTCCAGGCCACCTGACTAGCAGATTTCTGTTCTCCTCAGAGGATTTGGCTGAGCTCATTAGTGCAGTCCGTAGCACTATGGGTCTGAAGGAGGAACCGGTCCTCCACTCTGTCCAGGATTCTATGTTTGCTGGGCTTCGTCCGGTCAAGCCGTTGGGATTTCCTGTCCATCCCAACATTCAGGATCTCATTGTTCAGGAGTGGGAATTTCCTGAGAGAAGGGTTAAGAGTGGTTTGAAGAATAGGTTTCCCCTGGAAGACACCCCAATCTCTTGGGATGTCCCCAAGGTGGATGTCCAGGTCACTCGGGTGGCTAAAAAGACCGCTCTCCATTTCGAGGATACGTCCCAGCTGAGGGATCAGATGGATAGAAAAATTGAGGGGCTGATGAAGCGCTCTTGGGAAGCATCAACATCTACCTTACAGGCGAATATTGCTTCCACCTGCGTTTCCCATTCAATCCTCAGGTGGTTAGATCAGCTTGAGTGTCATATCTCACGGGGTACTCCGAGGGAGGAGCTTCTCGAGTCCTTGCCTTTACTGAAAAAGGCTTCTGGATTTCTGGCTGACGCCTCTTCGGAATCGGTGCGCATGGCTGCCCGTACCTCCGTACTTTCCAATTCGGCTCGGCGTGCTCTATGGTTAAAGATGTGGACGGGGATTCCACATCTAAGATGCGCCTTTGTTCCATTCCCTTTAAGGGGGATTTGATTTTTGGGCCTGCCCTGGATGACATCCTGGACACGGCCTCAGATAAGAAGGCTCTCCCTGAACAACGTGTGGCGTAAAAATCGTTTTTTGTCCCCAGATGCCTCAGGCCTCCCAGCCCGGAGGTAAGGGGAAGGGGGGTCGTTGGTCCTACCCGAAAGGTAGAGGGAGGAACATCTTCGTTCCCCCCAAACAACGTCCTCAACAGGACAAACAGTGACTTGGTGCGGGTGGGGGACGGCTCTCTGCCTTCCTCCCCAACTGGCGCGGCATTACCAACTGCCAGTGGGTGCTCAACATCTTGTCGGAAGGTCTCTTGATAGAGTTTGTGTCTCCTCCCCCACCGGGTCTTCGGGTCACTACCCTGCCCTCGCGGGGATCTCAGGATCTCCTGATTTCCAACCTTCTGGAACTCTTGGCTTCCAATGTCATCTCCAGAGTTCCAGAGTCGGAATGCGGCAGCGGACATTACTCCCGGCTCTTCATGGTGAAGAAGCTGTCGGGGGCTGCCCAGATTATAATCAATCTGAAGCAGCTCAACCGTTATGTCCGCTACCGCAGATTCAAAATGGAGTCTATCAGGTTGGTGATCCCCTTGATAGGGCCCCACTTCCAGATGGCCACCATAGATTTGAAGGATGCGTATTTCCATGTACCTATTCATCCTCGGCACAGGAAATATCTGCGGTTTGCAGTGTCTTACCAGGGGGAAATCCACCACTTCCAGTTCGATGTTCTGCCTTTCGGCATCTCCTCTGCTCCTCGGATTTTTACCAAAATCATGGGAGAGGTGGTGGCCTTCTTAAGGTTGCAAGATGTCTGTCTGATCCCTTATTTGGACGACCTTCTTCTGGTCGCGCCTTCGGCGGAGGTCCTCAGGTCGGACGTGGATAGGGTGTTGTATGTACTTCAGTCGTTGGGGTGGCTCCCAAATCTACTGAAGTCTCAGCTTCTCCCCTCCTCAGTCAGGAGATTCCTGGGGGTACTTCTGGACTCGGACAGATGTCCTTTCTTCCGGAGGATCACAAAATGTCCCTTACGTCGAGAATCTCTTCCCTGAGAGCTCAACGGTCCCCGACACTCCGGGAGTCCATGTCGGTCTTGGGTCTATGACGGCATGCATTCCTTCGGTCATGTGTGCCCAGGCACATTCCAGGTGCCTTAAGGACCACATTCTGTTGAATTGGAATCATCTCCCCTCCTCCCTCAACAGAAGAGTTTGCTTGTCGGGGAGGGTAGTGTCCTCCCTCAGGTGGTGGTTGTCCTCGGACTCCTCTGGTTACTGTGACGACGGATGCCAGCCAGCGGGGCTGGGGGGCGGTGGTATCGGGGTCCCCGTTTCAGGGTATCTGGGGTCCTCTGATAAGCTCTCGGTCCTCCAACTTCCGCGAACTCAAGGCGGTAGAAGAAGCTCTTTTGGCTGCGCAAGATCTGGTCCGGGGGTCACATGTGTTGGTGTATTCGGACAATGTGACCACAGTGGCCCATCTTCGTCATCAGGGCAGCACCCGGTTTCGCGACCTGAAGGTGATCTCCAGCCGCATCTTCCTCTGGGCCAAGAGGTCTCTACAGTCTCTCTCGGCGGTACATCTCAAAGGAGAATTGAATTCTCAGGCGGATTATTTAAGCCGCAAGGATCTACATCCAGGGGAGTGGAGTCTCGACCAGGCAGTTTTTTGAAGCCTGGTGGCGCACTGGGGAGTCCCGGAGGTGGATTTATTCGCCTCAGGTCTCAATTGCAAGGTAGGAACATTCTTCTCCCTCAACCCCAAGGACGTTGCAATCGGGGTGGATGCCTTCTCCCACTCTTGGCCGTTTCGTCTGACCTACGCATTTCCTCCGCTCCCTCTGCTAGCCCGGGCTCTGAGGAAGATCAGGGACGAGAGGGTTCCTACTATTCCGATTGCCCCCCTCTGGCCAAAGAGAAGCTGGTTCAATCTGGTCACGTCTCTCCAGGTGGACGGTCCTGTTCGTCTGGGGGAGGACCCGTGCCTCCTCTCACAGGGTCCGTTCTTCCATCCTGCTCCGCAACGCCTCAGTTTGGCTGCCTGGCTTCTGAGGCCCGAGTGCTGAAAGGCCAGGGCCTTTCCGATTGAGTTATTGCCACCTTGCAAGATTGCCGTAAGCCGGTTACTAATTCCATCTACAATAAGATTAGGAAGAGGTTCTCCTCCTGGTGTGGGCCCCGGGTGCCGGACCCTTTTGCTCCGAATATTGCACAGATTTTGGACTTCTTACAGCAGGGTTTCGATCTGGGACTTTGACCTAGCACCCGTAAGGTCCAAGTCGCAGCCCTGAGTTCTGTGTTTGATGTGAGACTGGCTGATCATCGTTGGGTCAAACGATTCATGGTGGCGGCTTCAAGACGGTGTCCCTGTTGGAGGAGTGTCTCCCCCTCGTGGGATCAGAATATCGTGCTTACGGGCCTGTCTCGTTCTCCTTATGAGCCTCTAACGGATTGCTCCATGAGGTCCTTGTCTCACAAGCTCGCTTTCCTGGTGGCTATTACTTCAGCGAAGCGAATTGGTGAACTTCAGGCTTTATCCATACGTGAGCCCTATCTGACAGTGCGGGATGACAGCATTGTTTTCCAGTTGGATCCGTCCTTTCTGCCAAAGGTGGTGTCGGAGTTCCATCGATCTCAGTCAATCATTCTTCCATTCTTCTATCAACATCCTAGATCTGCGAAGGAGGTGGAGTTTCATTCTCTGGATGTCCGCCGCCTGGTGTTGCACTACCTAGAGGTCACGGCTCCCTGGCGTATCGACCAGAATTTGTTCATTCAGCATTTTGGTCACAACAAGGGCCGGAAGGTGGCTAAAGGCACTATCGCCAATTGGATAAAGAAGGCAATCACGGATGCCTATCTTGGTCAAGGCCTCTCGGCTCCTACTGGTTTTATGGCCCATGCTACCCGGGCCACTTCGGTCTCATGGGCTGAGTGTGCTGGGGCTTCTCTGGAGCAGCTCTGCAAAGCGGCTACATGGTCTTCGTTACATACCTTCACCAAACACTATCGTTTGGATGTGATGGCTGGCAGGGACTTGGCCTTTGGCCGGAAGGTCCTGCAAGTGGTTGTCCCTCCCTATGTAAGGATTCGTGGGCATTCCTCCTATGCTGTCGTGGAAGGTGACTAGAGAAAATAGAATTATTCTTACCGTTAATTCGGTTTCTAGGAAACCTTCCACGACAGCACTTATTTCCCTCCCTACTTTCCTGATTTATGGATTTTATGCTCGTTTCTTATGCGTTCTGGGTTCGTTGTAAGACACTGGCTAATGGGAGGTGGGAGGGGCCGTTTAACCTCTCTTGTGTTCCTGTCCCCATTAGGGCGTGGCGAGGCTACCTCCTATGCTGTCGTGGAAGGTTTCCTAGAAACCGAATTAACGGTAAGAATAATTCTATTTTATGTTACGAGTACTACCACACTCAACAAGGTTGTGTTTTTTTTTTTCCCCAAAAAATATTTTTGCATTCCCTTATTTTAAGAGTTATATTTTTTCTTTATTTCTGCAGACAGTCATGTAAGGGCTTGTCTCTTGCAGTTTGAGTTGACGTTTTTATTGGTACCATTTTGGTACCGGGCACATTATTTGATGGCTTTCGGTTCAGAGCTTTGGAAGGGAGAATGAACAAAAACCAGCAACTCAGGATTGTTTTGTTTTGGTATATATGGCCCCTATCCTGAGATACATGACCCCATCCATAGAGCACGCTTAAAATAAATAAATCTACTCAGCCCTCCATCGGTGAAGAGTGACATCCTATTCTCATGCCAGCGACTGAGTACTGCCAGCATGCAGACATGTAACGCATGACATCACATGACATCTCACGAAGCTGACATCTGCTGGGACGAGGAGCAGAACGTGGCGACGGACCATGAGTATTATTATCTGTCTACTGGGATATTCATCACTCGCATGTAGTGTGTGAGGGAAGGGGTGAATATCCACCATCTTTAATTGGATTTGCTGTTTAAGCTGATTTAATATGCGCCGCTCTCCCGCCCACCTCTCAGTGCTGGCTTCAGTGCTGAGAGGTGATAGGTGGGGGAGAGCAGTGAATATTAAATGAGCTTAAACAGCGGGTCCACATGGTCACCAGTAGGCGTTCTACAGCCTGCTGCCGCCGCCAGTGACACTCCACCACCTCTACCCACAGCCCCACACCATATGTCAGGACTATAAGACACACCTTACTAGTCCAAAAAATACAGTAAATATATGTATTTATTGGTATAATTTTTTTTGTCTTTATTTGATTAAAAAAAAAAAATATTTTCACAAATTTTTCTTATTTTTTTTTACTAAAGTTCATAAATAGGATTCTAACATTGATTGGTCTTATTGCTGGTGTACTGTATTGCAATGCAATACACTTGTCAGAATGCCTTTTAGACCAAGTTCCTGGCATAGTATAACAGGCAACTATAGCCGTCATACTCAGAGGTCATTATTTGACCATGGGTTGTCATGACAATGATTGTCAGGCTGCAATTGCATCGCGGCGGTGCTAATTGCACGGAAGTTGGAGCCCACTCCCTCTCCTAAAGTCTGCTATCACTATTGATCATAGCATTTAGAAGGTTAAAGAGCCAGGGGCGGCACATGCCCCGACAGTGAATGCTAACACTTAAGCCAAGCTCTCAGGAGCGATCGTGGAGACACAGCTTATGTACCTTCTTAACCGTCAAAACATAACTGTACATGTGTCGGGTACCTGTGACGAAATGGACTCCTTTAATATATAACATAGGATGATTTTTTTTATGTAGCCAGTCAATTATTTGTATTTTGTGCTCTACCTTGTGATAACCAACTCATTGTTCCTACAAGTCTTGTAGATGCCAGGTGATGTTTAACATGTGTAATGTAATTATCTCACCTCTTTGTTATAGAAGGCCAGAGAACTTAATCCTCCTAAAAGTCCTTTGTATTACTAGGTGTATTGCTGATTCTATATAAATTACTTCAGCCACCATTGTTTGTGGTCAGGATGGTATACTAAATGTCACCGTCCTTTGCCCCTCTCTGTCAAACATCATTTAAAAGAACATTGTCCAGGCAGCTTGAAATCAAGCCAATGAGAACACAGTCTTCTTCCACCAATCGTGAAGTCCCCAATATCCTGCATGGAGTTGACTGGGGATATAAGCAGAGCTGTTCATTAACCAAGGAGATTTTTTGTCTAGTGACTTCGGTCTAGGGACTTCGGCCCCGACTAGAGGTGCACGGGACTTGATACAGGCAGTTAACCTAGGATCTACGGGTCCGATTAGCAGGCCATAACCCCAGGCATAGGCACTTGGGTGCTGATCAAGGTGACGAGAACTTGGGTTATAATACTACAAGGACTTCAGCATCAAATGTTCGGATTCGGCTGGGATATCAAAGGACTGCATAAGGGGGCAACACAGGTTGGGACAAGCCAATCACCTGGCTACAGACTTTTGCTGTGCTATATTCTAAACCCTGGTGAGCCAGCGGAGAGGGGAGACTCTGTTGCCTGTTACATGTTATGCTTTGCTGGTTATGTGTTATATGCTGTTAACTGTTTGGGGATCCAATAAAGCCTTAATATTGTGGTTCTCTCACCCTGTGTTGTTTGAGTAGTGTTCCGCCCACGGGTAAGGAGCTTGGGCGTTCAGTTTGGGATGAGCCCTGGTCCATGCAGTCTTTCGAAAAGCGGCTGGGCCAGCGAATGAGATCACCCACTGACCCCCAGGTGTCTCCACAGTACCCCTTCCTAATCGTGATGTACAGTTACGTCAAATGTTGTGACACATGAGAAGGAGGAGAACGCACCTTTACACACTGGCACTGTGTGTGCTCTCGGCCTCTGCAGTGTCAGTGGGTGCAGGGCTGGCTCTAGATCAGGCAGCATTCCACAGCGAGAGATGTCAATCACCATAAGGGGAGGTGGGGAGGGTGGTAATGGAGGGGGCAGAACAGTGCACTGAACACTTGGCAACATTGAAAGAGAATCGAAGCTCCCAGATTCACATATCTAATAAAAAGGTTTTTAAGTAAAATAAAACTAGAAAATCTACAGCACAAGTTTGATTTTATAATGCATGCCCTACAATGAGTAACAATAGAAATATTGAATGGTACCTGTACCGACGGCTATGCTGACGCTGGTTTTTCTCAAGTGCTCGGCTTCTTCTGTTTCGGTGGCTACTGATTCTGCCACTCTCTGTGTGGTGGACGTAGTCTGGAGAGAAGCGGCCTCCTTAGAGTTACTTTGGGCTTCCAACAAGCGCTGAATCTACAGGGCAGATGGATATACAACAATACAGATCAGAAAACTTGTCACATGTGGTCACAAACAACACTAAACCTAGAGATGAACCTACAGTCTCTCCCCATTTACCACCCCAGTGCAGGTTTTCTGTATGATCCTCAAACAGTAAATCTTATAGAAATCATGCAGTGGACACAGGGTTAATCGCTTTTATATGGAGGAGTGCAGCGATTAAAGCACCATTCTAGCGGGTTCTTTTTTTTGTGCTGGAGCGGTATTTTTAACCTAAGGTCCCTGAACCTACTTCTCATACTCGCCCTCAAGCATCTTCACCTTTTTCGGAGTTGCTTAAGTCCAATGGCGCCATCTTGTGACCCCCACCTTCTGACTGGCTGGAAGTCAGAAGTTACGTCACAAGCACGCAAAACAAGTCTATGAGAGCCACAAGGCCAGAACTAGGGTCCCATAGACTTTTATTGAGCAGTGATATCCGGCGTTTCCAAGAAACACTGGAGCTGCTGGTAGGTAATAAATGCGCAGAAGATCAACCAGAGTGCAGCAGATAAGAGACGAAGATGTTAGGCTGCCTTCACATTTGCGTATGGAGCGCAGCGTACCAAACGCAGCGAAACGCTTGTGCACATGCGTTACTATGTTTAACATGGGAACGCATGTGCATGCGTATGGCTGCGTTTGGCCGCATTTGCGTTCGGATGCGCATAATTTATGCGCCCTCCGAGCGCACTCCAGACGCAGCTTGCAGCATTTTTTTGTGTGTTTCGCGGCGCTTGTTCTATCCGCAAGCGCCCAAAAAAATGCATTGATCTCAATGGATCCACAGTGTCCTCTGCATGATACCGCAGGAGAACGATGCGGTTTTCATTGAGTTCTCTCCCGGTGGCCGCTGGTGATGTCACAGGAGATCACCGACGGCCACCGGGAGATCAGCTGGAGCCTCTGATGATGTCCTCCTCCCCGCCGCCGGTAATCTCCTAGCGGTGTCGGCGGGGATAAACAGCTGATCTGACAACTGTTTGAATCATCCTGCACCGACATCTCTTCTCGGTGTCGGCGCGGGAGATTCAAACAGCTGTCAGATCATCTGTTTATCCCCGCCGACACTGCCAAGAGATTACCGGTGGCCGGGAGGAGGAGATCTCCGCCGCTGATCTCCGCCTCCGGCCCGCCCCCGGACACCGCAGATTGGCTGCCCGGGCTCCATAGTAATGTGTCCGCAGGCGGACATTCTCCGCTGCGGACACAGAAAAATTACCCTGCTCTCACTGCGTTTGTGTCGGCATGCCATCAGCATGCAGACACAAACGCAAATGTAAAGCCAGCCTTAGAGGGCAAGTACAAGACTGAGGGCAGGAACTTGCCTTTAAAGTACCACTCTAGCGCTGAAATAGATAAAACAAAATGCTGGAGTGGTGCTTTAAAAGCTCTTTCCAAAAGAGATTATGAGCGCTGCTCTGAAGCCTGCTGGATCACTGGATCTGCTCAGCTGCAATGGGTTTGATGCAAAAGTGGAGTGTACAAAGCCTAGGCCTCCAGCATAATAATGCCGCTGCTCAGAGGTGTCAGTCAAGCAGAAAGTCAAGGTTTGGTGCAAGAATAAATAAAGACAAACCCCTTCCACTTATACGGATGTGGATGCTAGAAATGCCATTACTGTCAGAGAAGTAAACTGATCACCAAGGCAGGATCTGACTGCAGAATCTCCATTTTAAACATGTGTTTGCTGGCACTTTTAATGTATCATGATTACCCTGAGCAATGTTTTAAAATCCGGAAAGATTTTTACTAGGAAGGTAAATCAAAGCCAACTAACCTGAGCTTGAAGCAGCTTCAGTTGCCGGTCCTGCTCGGCTAGGAGCCGGTAGGCTTCTGTAGACAATCCCAACATTCCATTGGCTGCGGACATAGACGGCGGAGTACCGTGCTGGCAAGAATGAGGGCCGCACACATTCATCAGTAAAGAATCCCTCCTGCCTGGTGACATCACGTTTTCTAGGGGTGACGGGCAGCCCCCTGCCCTAGAGGAGCCTTTTTGGCAATTGTTGGCACACATGGCATTACAGCACACAGCCGGACAGCTCGTGTTTGGAAAAGCAGGAGAATCTGATGAGCTGTCAATGCCACAATGGTTCGTATAACTGCTCATCACAGGCCAAGAACCAGAAGGATGGCACTGGGTTGGGGCAATATTATGGCAACAGTTACAAACATTGCTCGGGTGGCAAGGAACACAGTTCACGGTTTGTTTTGTCATTTCTGCAAGTTTCCTTGGAGGAAGAGGAAAAGTCACATTGTGGGTTGGAGAATGCAATAGGGGAGATTGCCTGGGAAAGGGAGCAGATGGCATTGTGGAGGGCTCCTGGCACGATCTATTAATGTTGCAGCTCAAATCGACGTCGGCCGCACCTCTGACCTGATGAACTGAAGTGTCAGGGGAAGATCCTGTATGAGGTGTGGACAGAGAAGAAGAGGATGAAGAAGAGCATGCAGAATCTCTTCTCGTCGCCCCCTTGCCGTTCTGATGAGGACTTCCTTTATCCGCAGCAGGGGGTCGCAATTTTGATGATTTTGTTGCTTGGCTCTTTGCGGTTTTATAGGGCAGGAGTGATTGTTTTGGAGAGTTTTCCTTCCTAGGAGGACCAAATGCACTTGGGAGCTGACTGACGATTTTTGGTGTGGATGAGAACGGTGGGACCTTCTTACTGTTATTCTGCTGAGCTCCAGATCTTGGCTCCACAATATTCCCAAATACCAAAGACAGTTCCGGCACGCACGGCTGGATTTTAGTCACCTGTAACAAGAATATATATTTATATATAATAATAATAATATTTATTCATTTATATAGCGCTATTAATTCCATAGCACTTTACATATATCAGTAATGCTGTCTCTCGGAGCTCACAATCTAAATATCCTATCAGTACGTCTTTACAATGTGGGAGGAAACTGGAATGCCCGGAGAAAACCCACGCAAACACGGGGAGGACATACAAACTCCTTGCAGATGTTGTCCTTAGTGGGAAGTGAACCCAGGACCTTGGGACCTCAGTGCTGCAAAGTTATGTGTAATGGGTCCTTTAGACTCACAAAGGCGACTACACTGAATATAGTGGGCTGAGCTCACATAGACTTCAGTGGGGAAATGCAATCTATAAATACCAAGAAATCTGCATCGGTTATAGGACCGATTCCTGCTATACGAGAAGCAATGAAAAACTAGGGGAAATAATGCATTTATCAGCTCCACCTAGTGGTAAAAATAACACACAATATGTCATAGTTTAAAGGGAATCCGTCAGCAGAATTTTGCTATGTAAGCTCAGGAGAAAAAAAAACAAAACAAAAAGTAACTGTGCTTCTCTTATCTGTGGGTGCCATTGTTTACCTAAACTAAAGGTCTTATTACACTGTGATTAAAATTACAGGACTAGAAAGTCATGCTCACACACCCTGCTGTGATTGACACCTCACTTGTACAATGTCTACTGAGAGGCTGGTGTGGCAGGGTAGCTCTTCCAGCTCAACTACATGCTTAAAGAGAACTTGTCATGTCTTATTTTGCTATTTAACCACTCCCAATGTTATTTACATCATTTACTGTGCATTAGTAAGCTTTATTTTATATAATTGTATTTATCCCAAAAAAGCATTTTAAATACTTAGATGTTTTCATTAGAGGTGATAACAACAGTCAAGCAGTTATCCGGCTGGTTAACAGTCAGACATGTCACTGCAATTGTAGCAATGCTGAAATTCATGATGCTGAAAGGACCCGTGGTGATGTCACAGACATGTGACTATATTGGGCAGAGCTAAGTCTACATAGTTCTTAAAACCTCGCTCACAAGGTGTCCATGATTTCACTGCAACCAGCAAATTGCCAATGAAATTGCTAGCAAAATTGCCGCGTGTGACAGTACCTTAACTGCTATAATTTTCTAATTCCTTTCTCTAAGCTCTATTTATGTATTTCTTCTATTTATATTCTCCTCCTATCTTCTGTAAACTTCAAATACAGAAATTAATTCCATCTGTCACTCACAGTGAATGATCCACTTAGTTCTCTGCTGTCCACTCCCCATGTATGAATATGCATGTCACATATTCACATCACTGCACAGGAGATCACTGTGGGGGAGGCTGCATTCTCCTCTCTGCTTAGGCTGGTTCCATACTGCAGTTTTTTCCCTGATCAGGTTCCATCTGGTCTGTGTGCCAAAACCAGGAGATGAAATTGCAGAGAAAAACTATAAGTGAAAGATTGACACCTGTTCTAGGTTTTGGAGACACTCCTGGTTTTGGCACACAAACTGGATGTAACCTGATCAGGGAAAAACTGCAGTGTGAAACCAGCCTTACAGAAACAAATGCGAGTCTAGATAAGGCAGATCTTTGCTCTCTCCCTCCCTGGTGTCATCAGCAGAACAGACCTGCTGTAAGTGAAACCTGACACTGCACTGTTAGCAAAGGGAGGAGGAGAGAGCTGCTGAGAGGGAGTGCATAATTACATGACAGTTTATACAGCAGCCGGACTATTCCTGTTTGGTTATAATGGAGAGGACTAATACAGGAGCTCTCTGCAGGGTCTGACAATGCTGACAACATGGAAACTACAAACGGCACAATAATGAATTTACATGTTTTTAAAAGGTCTGCCCAAGCACTATTCAAGGGTAATATTAGTATCATACTGAAAAATGACCTGACAGTGTCCCTTTAACGCCTGCGCTGCCGATCATAAAAGAACTTTGTAGAAAGTCTTCTTTAGTAATATTATTAGCCTACATGTTTCATTGCAGACATGCTATTTCTTCAGGGTGAACAAGACGATTGCGTTGAAAAGTAGAAAGTCTGCTATGAAACATGTAGGCTAATAATAATATTAAAAAAGACTTTCTACAAAGTTCCTTTACTGATCAGAAGCACAAGAGTTAAAACTATATCTTGTATACAATCTGGTCAATTCCTGTGGGTTCCATGCGGCAGCCGATGAGAACTACCACAAAAGTGTTACCCCTTCACAACAATCCTAGGCGAGTCTAACTGATGATTACACTCACCTTACATGTTTTTTTGTTAAGACCCTATATTGCGCTTCTTCATATCAGCACCAAGTAATCTGTCATACATTGTTGGATTCAGAATATCTTTGTCTACATTATGTAGCTGTCAGATGAGTTAGAAAAAAAATCTGCTGACAGATTCCTCTTAAAAGGAGGATCCATCAGCAAGATTTCACAGTCCAAAACAACTTGACTTTGCATGTAGCTATTTCAAAGACAAGTCCCTTTCCATGGCCAGACAGTTCTTCCTTTACTGAGAAATCAGGGTTTGAATTGTAATAAAAATGAGGCTAAAGAGCTATTTGTAGATCTGACACCTCTGTCACTCCAGCTCTATTCCATGCCTAGCGCCTCCTCCTCCTCCTTGACTAACAGTCTCTATGCTGTGTGACTTCAAAATAAGGAGCCTTCAGTCAAACAGGTGGAGTTGATGCTGGCTGGAGAAAAGAGCTGGGAGTGACCAAGGCTTCAGATCTACAAACAGTGCTTCATTTACACATCTCACTAACGGACTGATCATGTGAAGGGATTGCTGGACTTGTCTTTGAAGGAGCTGCCAATTACCAGACTCACTGGCCATGTGCCGTACATTGCCAGTGTGACAGCTCATGCAATGTTATCATTGCAGGACAGGTAGAGGGGACTACACTGGAATTTGCAGGGTTTGAATAGGCTTTTTTTTTTATATTCGATTACTTTCTACTAACTAGACTGTGAAGAAAAAAGGAAAAAAAAAAAAAATCAAACATCCAACCCTTTACTGTTGCCTGACGTAAGGAAAGGCACCAATCCTCCAATACAATCATTGATAGGGTAATTGTAAGAATGAAGGGCTGATGGTGCACAAACCTTTCCAATCAATTTTACATAGGAATCCCAGCTTGTACCTGCTGAATTGCTGGGTGAGGGCGAGGAGAAGGCCGGGGAGAAAAATCCTCATCTTCTACGCCAGAATCATGGTCGCTCACAGATAATTTGGTGGGAGACATGTTGGGTTTGAATCTAGAAGGATGTAAATAAATGGATGAGAAGGCATCAGAAAACACTAAACATTAATTAAGGTAAACATTAATGAAAAGACTAATGCAGTAAAGGAACTCACACAGCGGTGGACATAGTCTTGGAAACTTCCTTAAACAGGTAAGCTTCAGCATTCCGGGTCTCGGTGGAAAGCTCAAACTGAAAGTGGGATTGCTTTGAAGCTTCAACGTTCTGAAAATAATACACAATTTAATAAAATTGCTTCTTGTAAAAACTTCCTGTGGGATTTATGTACATGGCAGGTGGACACTTACTTTAAAGAGATGTAATGAGTCTTCACACGTCAGCAACTGAAAGCCTAGCGGATCGTAGCCAATGCAGGGAAGGCACTCGTAGTATTCTGGCTCCTTGTGGGTGAGTGAATACAGGACTATGAGGAAACTGCCAGACTCAGAAAGTACTCTAGGAGGGGAAAAAAATAAAGAAAAAATGAATAAGGATATTTGTTTATTAGCATCCAATATACAACAGGAAAAACATTAAGCTTTCCGATATTTAAAGTCGGCCGCTGTCAGACCAGCTACATGTTCATCACGACGTTGTTCTTCTCCAACATGGATCGGTTACAGATCATAGCTGGCGGCAATTCTGCAGCCTCACTGACATCACAACAAAGCTGTGTCTTCTTATCCGCTCTGCTCTGTTGACGAGTATTATGATTTACAGCTGCCTCCCCTAGTTAGGCAGTGAGGAGCCGGCTGTCAATCAGCATGACATTGGCGGTCCTGTACCCTCTACAGAGCAGAGCGGAAAATAAGTCTCCGCTCTGTTGATGAAGCCATTGCATCGCTGTCAGGAGCGGTCTGTGCCAGCGGTGAGCAACGCCGAGCCCAACAGGTAGGTAGAAGCTACATGTCTGTTAGTGCTTGGGCATTTAAAAAAAAAAAAAAAGTTCCAGATATACCCTTTAAACCTAAAATTAGTCATGCAAAGGCAGACAGTCCTCACCTTTCTTTGATTGAAGAGCTGTACATATAGCGCAGAGAGCTGGCCCAGACCTGCGGACTGTGGATGTGAGTGATGCCGCTCAGCCAACTACACAGAGAAAGCAGAGGATGTGATCAGAGGCGACAAAAGCATTTCATTACAGAGCACAAACTATTAATAACCGGTCCCAAAGTGACCTCAGGTCGCCTACAATTTGCAATAAAGTCACGTACATGTTCCTACATAGAACACATTGCATATACACAAAAATATACTACTTATGGAGAGTTTCTGCCCGAATAACCATGGTACACGATTAGCCACAATGAACGTTTTTTTATTTTAGCAAAACATGAAATTACATCGGCATCACAGAGTACCAAAACATTAAATATAGTAAAATCCAAGATCGGTCCAGAGGACAGCGGAGATAATAAAGCCAAACATCAGCTAAGTGTATTATAACGTCCTAGCAACAGGCAAGTGGGAAAAGCATAAAAAATAGATCACAAGGGGCCATAATACTGCTGTATATCATCACTAAGGCTCAGTATACTAGTTCCTCATAACGGTATACATGTCAGTGTCTGTACCATAGCCTGAACCTCCCACACTGTATAATAAACAGCAAGTACTTAGGCGCCCATCACCCCAGCTTACCCATGCAGACCGTGTGTCACAGCTTGATGATGGACAGGGGACGCCCCAACGCGTTTCACCCTTGTTGAGCTTCCTCAGGGGGCTACTGTACCCTCATTCTGGCCTTCCTAATAAAGCCCCCCCCCACCAAGTGTGCGGCATTGCTGGATTGATTACCGCACATGCCTGGCCGCGTCATTCCCAGGCGCCCGGCCGCGCTCCGCCGCCACCGGAAGTGGGTCATTTGACGCGGTTTCCGGTTTAGGCGAAATTACGGCCGCGGCCCGGGAGACGTGCACCACACACGGTCTGCATGGGTAAGCTGGGGTGATGGGCGCCTAAGTACTTGCTGTTTATTATACAGTGTGGGAGGTTCAGGCTATGGTACAGACACTGACATGTATACCGTTATGAGGAACTAGTATACTGAGCCTTAGTGATGATATACAGTAGTATTATGGCCCCTTGTGATCTATTTTTTATGCTTTTCCCACTTGCCTGTTGCTAGGACTTTATAATACACTTAGCTGATGTTTGGCTTTATTATCTCCACTGTCCTCTGGACCGATCTTGGATTTTACTATATTTAATGTTTTGGTACTCTGTGATGCCGATGTAATTTCATGTTTTGCTAAAATAAAAAACGTTCATTGTGGCTAATCGTGTACCATGATTATTCGGGCAGAAACTCTCCATAAGTAGTATATTTTTGTGTATATGTGTGTTAGGAGAGGCCCCTTTATGATGTACTATTATCCATACGGTGTTCAATCTCTTATATTAATTTATAGAACACATTGCAGTCTATGGGGTTGTTCAGATGTTTGTTTTAATGTGAGGCATTGTCAACCATGTACATCAAGACTAATTGAGAAAAGAGTTGACAATAGGGGCAGTACACCACAGAGTCAAAGTTAATGCAAAACAATCAATTTTATTAAAGTGATCCTAAACCCAGAAACTGACCCCCCCGTATCTTTAGACCTGTCCCTGCACCCCCCCTCTTATTTCTAGCCATCAATTTTGCAGAAAAAAATTGCTTTTGTAAAGTAAGAGAAAAAGTTATATTACTTTGTCCTGTGTGAGTTCTCTGCTTCTGTGCAAGCCACAAATAGGCGTGCCTGTGTGCTGCTGCCTTGTAATTATGCACGCCCCTCTCTGCTTCTAAGAGCCTGGCAGTGTCATGAAAGTGTGCGGCGCTCCGGCATGACGCGATTTAGCCCCGCCCCCTTTCATGACGCTGCCAGGCTCTTAGAAGCAGAGAGGGGCGTGCATAATTACAAGGCAGCAGCACACAGGCACGCCTATTTGAGGCTTGCACAGAAACAGAGAACTCACACAGGACAAAGTAATGTAACTTTTTCTCTTACTTTACAAAAGCGATTTTTTCTGCAAAAGGGATGGCTAGAAATAAGAGGGGGTGCAGGGACAGGTCTAAAGATACGGGGGGGTCAGTTCCTGGGTTTAGGATCACTTTAAGGTCAACATGAACACCACAGAATAAAAACAAATGGGGAGGGGCCCCTGCAAACATCAGTGCAAAAGTTCATCAAAACCAATACATGCAAATACCTGTTCTCTTTTTGGCAAACAAATATGCACTCACTAGTGCAGTGTTCAAACTGTGAAATCACTGCAAGTGAATATAAAGGCCTGTCTAAATGTGCATTAAGGCTGGGTTCACACTTGCGGACCCCTCCGCAACGTTCTGCGGAGGGGATCCGCAAGCTGAGTGCAGCCACCGCAAACCACTATGTTTATAATGGGGATGCACGGTGCTGCGCATGACCGTGCGCTCCCATTCATTTGCCTGTGTGATTTGTACGCAGGCGGATGCCTGCGCACAAATCACACACTCTCGTTCGCACCAGGAACGAGACATGTTGCATTCCTGGTGCGGACGAGAGTGTGTGATTTGTGCGCAGGCATCCGCCTGCGTACAAATCACACAGGCAAATAAATGGGAGCGCATGGTCATGCGCAGTCAAGCGCAGCACCGTGCGTCCCCATTATAAACATAGGGGCGTGCGGTGGCTGCACACATGGCGGTTCCCCTCCGCAGAACGCTGCGGAGGGGTCCGCATGTGTGAACCCAGCCTAAGTACACGAGGCAGTAATGCTGCGATAAGAGACCAGGCTTAAGAGATCAGGGAACCATGAAACTGTGCCCATGTATGACAATGCATGTAAGAGGAGGTAAATGTTGCACCCTGAAGCAAAATACATTAGCACACGCTGCCGCTGGTGGAGAAAATATATCAGATCTCACCGGACAACTGTGCAAAGTCCTATAAGGGAAATCCAGGGTTTTTAGGATCCAAATCACAAGGGGAGAGATGGGAGTCAATAGAGAAGCTGGCTAGTTGCCCAGGAACATGCAGCCAAATGAGGACAGGTGACGCTGGGACCCCAGCCCCTTGCGTATCGCCTCCCTGACAAAGCCGCCATTGCAGCAATACGCGTGGGTCCGGGGTCCCAGCATCACCTGTCTTCATTTGGCTGCATGTTCCTGGGCAACTAGCCAGCTTCTCGATTGACTCCCATCTCTCCCCTTGTGATTTGGATCCTAAAAACCCTGGATTTCCCCGATAGGACTTTGCACAGTTGTGGAGTGAGATCTGATATATTTTCTCCACCAGCAGCAGCGTGTGCTAATGTATTTTGCTTCAGGGTGCAGCATTTACCTCTATGCATGGTCATACATGGGCTCAGTTTCATGGTTCCCTGATCTCTTAAGCCTGGTCTCTTATTGCAGCATTACTGCTTAGGCTGCTTTCACATTACGATTTAGTGCCTGTCTGTGGGATCCGAGTTTGAAGGAGGATCACACGGATCCACACAAATCCCTGCAATCGGATGACAAATAGCCATCAGATCCGATTCTATGCAGGATCCGTGTGGATCCTGTGGTCCCCTATCTCTCCCTGCTCCTGCATCTTCTTTCCCCCGCTATTCTATGCTGCCTCCCTGCTCCTCTATCCTGATCTAATCCCTATCCTGTCCCCTGTTCTCTTCCCTGCCTGTGTGTTTAAAAAAAAAAAAAAAAAAAAAAAAAAAAAACTCCTCCCGGAGTATACATCACCTGTCACCGCCTCCCAGTATGCAACACCATCGGGGCTGAAGGACCTGACACGTCAGCTGACCGACTCTCTGACATCACCACAGGCCATTCAGCCCCGATGGTGTTGCATACTGGGAGGCGGTGACAAGGTGATGTATTGTCCGGAATGAGTATTTTTTTTTTTTTTTTTTAACACACAGGGAAGAGAACAGGGGACAGGATAGGGATTAGATCAGGATAGAGGAGCGGGGGGACAGAATAGAATAGCGGGGAAGGACAGAATAGAGGAGATTAGAGGAGATGGGGGAAAGGAAGATGCAGGGAGAGACAGGGAGAGGCAGGGAGCACGGAGCAGACATCAGATCGGAGGTGAACTCGGATCCAATGTCCATGGGCTCACATTTTGTGGGCACTCGTATCAGCAGTGATCCGATGCTGTCCGATTTGAGTCATGGACACAAAACTGTAGCTGGCTGCGATTTTGTGCCCCTGATTAAATCGGATCGGATGGTGCCAAAATCGGATGCCAATAGTGGCACATCTGATCCGATTCCCATAGGGGGACATGGGATCCAATTTCGGATCCGAGTGTATCTGTTTTGAAACGGATACAATCGGATGACCGAAAATCGTAATGTGAAAGCAGGCTTAGTGTAGTTAATGCACATTTAGACGGGCCTTTATATTCACTTGCAGTGGTAACAGTTTGAACACTGCCCTAGGGAGTGCATAATTGTTTGCCAAAAAGATAACAGGTATTTGCATGTATTGGTTTTGATTATCTTTTGCACTGACATTTGCAGGGGCCCCTCCCCATTTGGGCAATGTGTGGTTTTGCATTGTTTTTAAATGTTTTTATTCTGTGGTGTTCATGTTGACCTTAATAAAATTGATTGTTTTGCATTAACCTTGACTCTGTGGTGTGCTGCCCCTATTGTCAACTTTTTTCTCCATTAAGGCCCTGTCTCACATAACGATATCGTTAGCGATATTGTTGCAACTGTGACGTTACAACGATCTCTCCAGCGATGTTGTTATGTGTGACACTTTGCAGCGATCAGGCCCCTGCTGTGAGGTTGCTGATCGCTGCAAAGTGCTGTGGGTCATTTTTTGACCGTTGGTTTCCCGCTGGTCAGCGCGCATCGCTGCGTGTGACAGGGAGAAACCAGAGATCAGTGACCTCACAGGGCTTGTAACCAGAGCGCGCTGGCTAGATACCTGGTGTTTACCATGGTTACCAGCGTCCTCCCTGCTTAGCACTGCCTGTAAGCAGGGAGAACGCTGGTAACTATGATAAACAGCGGGTATCCAGGCAGTGGGTATCATAAACAGCGGGTATCATATTTACCAGCGTTCTCCCTGCTTAGGCTCCCATGACCCTGATCGCTGGGGAGATCTGTCTGTGACAGCTCCCCAGCGATCAGGTAACAACGCTCCAGCGATCCCAGCAGGTCGTTATCACTGGAGCTGTCGTTATGTGAGACAGGGCCTTTAGACATTTTGCTTTGTTGACAAGCAGCACTCCATTTTTGATATCCTGACTTGAGCTGCTACACCCCCTTCCTTGTGTTCAACCATGTACATCAAGGCAGGAGGACTGCGATTGTGGGGAAAGAGGAGGCGCCGAGCTCTGACATATCACACTGGGCGATTGCAGATTGCACAAGAGGATTATAATACAAGGAGGAGCCGGCTCTTATAGACAGATAGGTGGAGAACAACTTGAAAAAGTGGTGGATTTAATTAATATAGGGAAAATCTGGTTAAGGCTGAGTGCACATGTTGTCTTTTTATCACATTTTTTGTGTTTTTGAGTACTGATTTGTCACAAAACTGCATGTTCTAGATCCTTATGCAGCAAAGTCACAGAGTCCAGATGTCTCCTGCACATGTGGAGCATTTTCTCCGTGCATATTTGGTGCAGAAATAAATCTGACGTCAATTCTTGCAGCGTTTTTCCAGCAGATTTCTCCCATTCTAATGAACACACGGTTTTGCAACAGTGTTTTTCCTCCCAAGAGATGCAGAAATTACTACACTAAATCCTAAACGTGTGCACAGATCCCAACATTAATACAAAAGTATAAAAGCCAATAATGTATAAGGAAAAACAACTGGAAAGGGGAAAGGAAGAATACAAAAGGAGAAGATTGGATCTAGATGCTGATTTACTTTATTTTCCAAGGAACGACACCTAACAGTTGAAGATATATTATAAATGGGTCCCAGAATTTTACAAAATTATCTTGTCATGCAAGATCCTTGCAATCATCTGGTCAGTCATAATGTTGTGTGTGCAGGCAAGGATTCTGGATCTCGGAAGCTAAATCTGTAGTAGAGAAAATAGTCATTTTGTTAAAATTAGAGCAAGCAGCCCAATAAGTGACTTAGCTGGAATCGGGGTCTCTACCTCTACATTATGCCGCCCTCAGATGGGGAGCAAAAACCTTGTGATAGATTTCTTTTTAAAGGGAATTTGTCACCAGTTTTTTACGATCCCATCTGATAGCAGCATAATCTAGAGGTAGAGACCCTGATACTAACGATGTCACTTATTGGGCTGCTTGCTGTCATTTTGATAAAATTAAAGTTTTCTCTCTTGCAGATCATAAATATGCTGGACTATCTGGCAGCAGGCCAAGTAGTCCTCTAATGCTAATCTCCAAATGATTAAACAATGACTTTATCAAACTACACTGAGCAGCTCAGTAAATGACCTATTGCTGGAATTAGGATCTCAGTTTCTACATTATGCTGCTCTCAGACAAAAACTTGGTGACAGATTCCCCTTCAGTAAAACCCAATGTGTACTTATGCTCAAAGTGTATAAAACTCATAAGTCAAGTGCAAATCCATGACCGTTCTTCAGAGTTTTCTGAGCATATTGAGCTCCAACTCTCATTATTATGTATTAAAAAAAAAAAATTAACTTGTACATTTTTGACATACTGAGAACTTACATTCCTACAAGTGGTAACGTGTAAGCCTTTGGGTCAGATTCAAGTACAAGGAGAAGCTTCCTGGTTTGATCCATCGTCAAATACCTAATGAACAGGAGAGACACGAAAAGAATAATGTCAAAATGTATCATATATACAGCAGCGTACACAATGTTATCCCTGATGGTGGCATTTAACAAGCATGGTCAGGAAGCATGTGCTGTCCAGACCTCATTGGAGCGCCTGTGATGCCATTGAAGGACGCAAATGTGTTGTCCAGAAAGACAGGCGTCTACCAAAGACCTGTCCGTCATCACAGCACTCTTGGGAAAACCAGTGCATGGCCGGCGTTCATAAGGCACTCATTTCTTTTATATACAGCCATAATGATGAGCTACTGAGTACAGAACAAGTGATCGGTCCGAGGCAGGTGTAAGTCCTTTAAGGACGCTGTTAAATACAGCATAAAGCAGAAAAAAAATTGTATATGAGAAAAACAAAAACACAAGTTTAAAGAAAAAAAAATAAAAAAATATACATATCACCCCTTTTTTACCACATTAAAAATTAAGACAGAAAATAAAAATTTAAAGTACACATGTTTGATATCGCTGCATCTGATCTATCAAAATAAAAAGTGAATTCATCCAATCCATAAATAGTGTTACGGGAGGGGGGGGGAAAAAAAAAAGTTGTTTTTTGGCTGCAACAACAGAAAAAAATTTAATGACAGGCGATCAACATCATACATCCCAAAATAATATCCATAAAAACATCAACTCAGAGTGCAAAAACGGGGCTGTGGAGTTGGTATATGGGGGTCATTCCATGTCAAGTGATCCAAAAATGAATATTTTTTTTCCCTGACGTCCTCAGATTTTTTTAATTTTTTTTCTATATGAAGAACAACTTTAGTTAATTACAAAAAAAAAGTTTTGAATTTTTTTCTTTATCAGTTAATTTTTTACAGATTTTTAAAGTTTTAAAAAAGTGCGAATTTTGGCCTGGTATGGCTTTACATTTTCTATCATATCTCGGGCTAGAAATAAGATAGAGAAACAAAATAAACACCAATCTACTCAGAACTGTCCAGGCTTTCATCAGATATGTCACAAGAGGATCTTTGTTAATATTTTACCCATGTGATTGCAAGCGCAAAACTTTAAAACGCATTTCTGAAAAATCGGCGCGCTTTAAATATTTCAAAAACTGCCCATGTGTCTGCTTTGCTCTTAGCCACATCTGTACCAAATTTCAAGTTGGGATCGCAATGGGATCATATTTTAACATATTTTACTAGTAATAGCGTCAATGGGTCATTCCATATCAAGTGATCTAAATATGAATATTTTTTTTTACCTGACGTCTTTAGATTTTTTTTTTTTTTTTTCCTTTATGAAGTACTACTTTAGTTAATTACAAATTAAAAGTTTAGAATTTTTTTCTTCATCAGTTAATTTTTTACAGATTTTTAAAGTTTAAAAAAAAGGGTGAATTTTGGCCTGGTAAGACTTTACATTTTTTTTATCTCAGGCTAGAAATAAGATAATGAAGTGGGAGAGGCATCATTTTACTCAGAACGGTAACAGCTTTCATTTGAGATGTTACAAGACTATGTTTCTTTATATCAAATTCAAACTATTGACGGGCAATTATGAAAAAATGACTGATTGTGTTCTTGGTGATTTTTGAATTGACACTATAATAGTTAAATATTTTGCACTTAGGTCCAATGAATGCGTCCATGGGGTCAAGCTGGGACAGAGTCATCACAAATTAGCCTTATTTGCAGATGACCTGCTACTTTACATCTCCCAGCACCTGGTCTCCATCCCTTCGGTCTTAATGGAGTTTGAACGGTTCGGACAATTGAGCAACTTTAAAGTGAATTGCTCCAAAACCGAGGCACTCAATATTTCTTTGCCTGGAGAATTGGTTTCTCATCTATCTAAACAGTTCCCATTTAAATGGAAAGTAGAAGCCATTAAGTACTTGGGAGTCCTTATACCAAAAGATCTTAAACAAATATTCAATTTAAATTATCAACCCCTTTTGACTAACGCGGAATCGGCATTTACCTCCTATAGACAATTAAAGCTATCCTGGTTCGGGAGAATAAACGTAGTCAAGATGGATGTCTTGCCCCGACTCTTATATGCTTTTCAGACAGTTCCTGTTCTATTGGATAGAGGCTTCCTCTCCAAAATGCAATCTATGATCCTTAGATTTGTCTGGGGGGGCAAGAGGTCCAGATTGCGAATGAATATCCTATCCTTGCCCAAGACCAGAGGAGGGGTTGGACTACCCAACATACGAGCGTACTTTGTGGCTTCCTCTCTTGTTAGAGCTCTAGATTGGCATTATCATGCGTCCTCCAAGAAATGGGTAGGGGTGGAGCAAGAGGGTTTGGGGATTCCGCTGAAACACCTGCTTTGGATTTCCCCTAAAGACTCCACAGACCTAGTACCTTTGACAGACATGACCAGAAACACCTTGAAGGTATGGCACCTAGTGACGAAAACCCTCCGCTTAAACGACAGACTTAGCCCTTTGACTCCCCTTTTTTCCAACCCATCTTTCCCACCCAGATTTGACAGGCAGAGATTTTTATGTTGGCGGATTGTGGATGACACCCGAGTAGGACAGACTCTGTCCAGTGGTTGTTTGCCCCCGATGGCAGAGCTACAACTCAAAGAACCTACGAGACCTCTTAAGTGATTCGAATTTCTCCAATACAGAGCATACTTATATTCCGCTGACCACTCTTGCAGGGTAAGATTGACGCCCAATGTATTGGAGAGGTTATTCCAACTGGAGGCTCCACCGAGGCGCAAAATATCAGTTCTATACCAGGCCTTAGGGTCCATGAGAGAGCAGGGCACCCTTTACTTCCAACGTGCTTGGGAGAGGGAATTGGGGTGTAGCATTTCAGAAGCTAATTGGCAGAAATGCTTTATATTTACTCACTCACTAGCTAGCGCTTGTTCTGCACAAGAAAGAAGCTATAAGCTGCTCACTAGATGGTACTTGTGCCCGACGACACTCCGGAACATGTTCCCTGGAACCCCTGATACCTGCTGGCGCTGTGGGGAAGAGAAGGGTACAATGATACACATTTGGTGGAGTTGTGGGAAAATCCGGCGGTTCTGGTCTGAGGTTTTCAATGCATACGCCCGGATAACAGGTAAACAAGCCGAATGCTGCCCAGAATCGGCAATGTTATCCATTTTTCCAGGTCCTATTGGGCTACAGAAGTGGGATATTCTCCGCTTTTGCATCTCGGCTGCTCGTGCTGTGATCCCGAGGTTCTGGAAATCAAGCCGGGCTCCATCTCTACTTGATTGGTTCAAAGAATTGATGGACATATATCGAATGGAGGAGCTCGCAGCTGATGCGTCGGGATCTCGGAACAAATTCTTAGGGATTTGGGTTGAATGGATTCTTTTTCACGACTCTGCAGAATTTAGGAGTATCTTTTCCAGCACAGATAATATGGCTCGACCTCTGGCTGATGGGGAGCCAGTGGGATGAGTACCCTTTCTCCTTCCCATACCTCACCCGTCCCCCCCTCCTTTTTTTCTTTTTTTCTTACGTGGCTTTTCTTTCCCAGTATAACTTTTTCTAATGGTTTTTGTTTCTCTTCTCTCTCTCTTCTTTTCTATCTCTCTTTTCTTCCCATCTGATACATTCAGTCTAGGTATTTCCTTTCTATACCTATACCTTCAGAATTCTAGTGAACATTAGACAGGTATCGGAAACTCTGAGCTGTGAGTAGATCATTAATATTTCGGCCTTCCTTTCCGGTACACCAGTCGATAGACTATTCCAACTAGGCCTCAACGGGTAATGACCCACTTACGTGGTCAACCTGTTAGAAGGGGCCAAGTGATAAAAATCATTCTGCTGGGGCTGCTTGTCCCCTTGACATCAGAACATCTCAAAACCCTGAGAAAGGTTGTACACTTGAGTGTTTGGAATTATATTTAGATTGTAGTATATATTGCACCAGAGATAAGCGCAAAAGTAAATTTGCAGCTTATCTTAAAGTTACTAATAACTTTGTGAATTCTCTTTTTGTATATTTTATATGTCTCAAGATTTTGTTAAAAGATTGAATGTATGTCTTTCATAAATTTAATAAAAATGAGATTAACCATAGTTAAATATTTTAAAATATGATCCCATCACGATCCCAACTTGAAATTTGGTACAGATGTGGCTAAGAGCATAAAAGACACATGGGCAGTTTTGGAAAATTTTTATTAAAACGTTTTTTTCGGAAATGCGTTTCAAAATGTTGCGTTTGCATTCGCATGGGTAAAAAATTAAAATTAACAAATATACTCTTGTGACATATCTGGTGAAAGCCTGGACAGTTCTGAGTAGAATGGTGTTTATTTTGTTTCTCTATCTTATTTCTAGCCCGAGATAAAAAAATGTAGAGTCATACCAGGCCAAAATTCACCCTTTTTTTAAACTTTAAAAATCTGTAAAAAATTAACTGATGAAGAAAAAAATTCCAAACTTTTAATTTGTAATTAACTAAAGTACTACTTCATAAAGGAAAAAAAAAAAAAATCTAAAGAAGTCAGGTAAAAAAAAAATATTCATATTTAGATCACTTGATATGGAATGACCCATTGACGCTATTAATAGTAAAATATGTTAAAATATGATCCCATTGCGATCCCAACTTGAAATTTGGTACAGATGTGGCTAAGAGCAAAGCAGACACATGGGCAGTTTTTGAAATATTTAAAGCGCGCCGATTTTTCGGAAATACGTTTTAAAGTTTTGTGCTTGCGATCACATGGGTAAAATATTAACAAAGATCCTCTTGTGACATATCTGGTGTAAGCCTGTATAGTTCTGAGTAGATTGGTGTTTATTTTGTCTCTCTATCTTATTCCTAGCCTGAGTTATGAGGAGAAACGTAAAGGCAGGCAACAGCGAAATTCACACTTTTTCCGAACTTTGAAAATCATTTAAAAAAAAAATAAATTTTTTAAAAAATTTTTCTCTTCACATTTTGCATTGTCTGACATGCTATTATCAAATAACAAAATCTCAAAAGAATTAAAAATATAGAGGTAATAATCATTGGTTCACTTGACATGGAATGACCCATGGACCGACTCAGACACCTGAAATATACACTACATTGGATACAGTAGTTTAATGCAGAATGTGCCGAATAGTAATATGAACTAGATGGGGCCTGATGCTATCACATCAGGAGATTCTAGAACATGTGAGATTAATAATGTAGCATAACTAATATATAATGTTTTATGTTACTAAATGCAAAAAAAAAAATAAAACACATAGGTGCATATAAAACAGTCTGATTGCATTTTAGATAATTCCACAGCTAATAAAGTAGGTACCGTATGTATGGAAAATATGAATGCTGGGATTAAAAATGGTATCCTAATTGTACTGGTTATTTGTGTGACCTGAAATTTGGCAAGTGCAGCGTTGTTTTGCTGTACTATTATGGCAGCAGTTACACCCTAAGCACTGCAGCTCATCAGTGGGTGTAGTAATATGGTGGCTGTTACACCCTGAGTGCTACCATGCACCAGCAGGTGTAGTAATACGGTGGGCATGTTAGCTATTATCTAATGGAGGATGATAGACTGTAGGTGCTCCTTCCAGGTCTGACATGACTTGCATCATGTGATAGAGGCTTGGTTGAGTGGTCGAAGAGCCCCTGAATGATTCTAGTGGATGGGAGGAAATGTCTCCACGCCCACCAAAGCTGTTCATGCCCACCAATGGGGGGGGGGGCACCTTACTCTCAGACCACCTTTACAATTCTAATTAAAGGGGTTGTCTGGGCTTTTTTTCATCATTTGCATGTACGGTATATCTAGGCTGCAAAAAGTTGACAGCTTGTAATATACATCCTATCGACATTTTGCAGGGTTGCCTAGATATCACTGATTTGCTGCAGCCAGGGAATGTTCAAGGGGCATGTTTGTATTGCAGCTGCATGTAAATGGAGAACTGATCGTTTACTCCCAGACTCCAAAAACACACAGCCACCCCCAGTCTACAGTATGGCCAGCCACCCCCAGACTGCTACAGCCTGCCACAGTCCTAAGCATGACCACCCACCCCATCTGCACACATTGAGTTATCTCCTCCTCTGACACAATGTACCAAATCTGCAGCTCTGAGCACAGCTCTGTGAGCTGCAGATTCAGCACACTGTTAGTGTAGGAGCTGATGAGGGCTGTGTGCAATCCTGTGTTCTCAGCTTGTGCTTCCCCGTGGCCGCTCTATGCAGTGTGCAGGCGCTGCTACGCATGACCGGGTGTACAAAGACAGCAGCTGCACCAGTTACTGCGTATGAGCATGGAAAAAAGTTTATTTACAATCTGGCCAATCAGAAGATACTTGGGGCTACCTGCGCTGCGGCCAGTGTCCTTAAGGTGGCGCTATTTCAGGGACAAACTTACAAAGCCTTTTATGTAAGTAGATTACTATGTTCTATCTAAATATCTTGATTATTGTATCATAATATTGATTAAAGGCCTGATGTTTACATTGTACTACAATAAATACATCGCTTATCACTTTATCACTGTGGTTTGGCTCACCGATTTCACATTCCTGCAAAATACAAGTCCTCACTCAGCCCCAGATCCCAAAAAACTGAAAACATTACGGGTCTTGGAATAAGGGAAGACTAAAAACAGTGCAAAAAGTAAAAACCGCCCGGTCCTTATGGCGCTGTATGAGGGCTTGTATTTCAGGTGCCAAAACAATTTTTATTGATAATTATCAAAAGTAGAAATTATGTATTGATTGTTTTATCTTTTGTGGAAGGTGTGGAGACCGTAAAAACGCCAATTTGAGTTCTTTAACAGTATATACAGGGTTCAATTTTAGATTTTAATATTAATACTTTTACAGAGGCAGCAATAGCCCATATTTATGTTTTATTTTTTAACTTGGGAATAGAGTTGTCGATGTGAAGTTTTATATATTTTTAAAAACCTTTTTTTCTATTGCAGTTTAGTTTTCAGGGGATAAAAATAGTTTTATCTAGAACCATTGTGTGGATCAAGAATTGCTAATAATAATATTATAATTATTAAGAATGATTAAAGAAAAACAAAGATTAAAAATAATATCTATGCAGAGAGGTGCTGCATGGTAGTGATCGAGGTCCGAGTTGCACCCAGAATGCTGAAAAATGTAATTGAAAATTCGAGGTAACACTTGTCTATATACAGACCCCGGCCTAAGTATACTTTCTCCTATGCCTCCCCTCCCCCACTCCTTAAAACTTTGCAAAAAAACACATCTAGATGCACTCGACATAAACCACATCTCGGGAATATATACATAAGTGTCTGGTAAATAGAAACAAACAAGTGTCTTAAAAAACACTTGACGGCAGCGGTCATGAGGACAAGCACATGTTGAGCCGCGCCGGTATTATTTGGATTTTTTATTAAAGAACACTCAGAATAAAAGAAGCTTACCCGCATTTGTGCGTTCCTTGAAGCTGGGCAATATTATTGTGACTGCTCAGGTTCCTGGCGAGGGCCGTGGGTATAATTGGCACAGGCTTGATGGGAGTACTCTCAAATGTATTCGCCACGGTGACAGCCGCCCAGCGAAGATCAAAGTGAAGATTGTCCATGTTCTCCGAGTAAGTGATATGAGCTCTCACAGTCAGCAATTTGGAGAGATCCAAGGCTTCTTTGCTGTGAAGATGACTCTGCAGACCCTTAAAATACAAAAAATACAAAAAAATTCCTTTTTCATCTGAGAAACAATACAATTAAAGCCTGACGGCGGCAATTTCCATCTCCTTCTTCCTACTTGACATTCAGAGAGGAGAAGATCAGCCGTGTACAGAAAACAGCGGAGGAAAGAAGAAAAGAAAGCAAATGATCCTGGAAAAGACAAGCAGCAGATCACAGCAATGATGGAGGAACGGGGCGAGCCCAAACCCCACTCTCAGCAGATCACAGCCAGGGCCGGCTCCAGGTTTTTGTGTGCCCCGGGCAAAACAACATCAGTGGGTCCCTTTAACACATGCAACAATTCATAAATATAACCTAGAAGCTGCAGGCTGTGTATATATAATATAGAGGCTTCTGGGTGAGCTCAAATATATAATATTGAGGCTGTGCAGGACTGCATATATAATAGAGGCCTCTGGGCTGTATATATAATATAGAGGCTGCTATTATATTTGGAGGCTGTGCTGGGATGTATAAGTGGCTCTGAGCTATGTATATTGTTTGGAGGCTGCTGCTGGGCTGTATATATTATTTGGATGCTGTGGCAGTCCTGCAGCAGCCTCCAATATATACAGCCCAATGCCCAGCACAGCATCCAAATAATAAATATAGCCAAGCTCAGCCTCCATATTATATATACAGCACAGCACAGTCTCCAAATAATATATACAGCACAGCCTCCATTTTATATGTACATTACAGCTTCCAAATAACATATAGAGTACAGCACACCCTCCATATTACATACACAGCCCAGGACAGCCTCCAAATAATACATACAATCCAGAATAGCCTCAAAATAATATATATAGCCCAGCACAGCCTCCAAAAATTCTATATACAGCACAACCTCCAAAAAATATATACAACACAGCCTACATATTATATATATAGCCCAGCAGCAGCCTTCATGTAGCCAAGCAGCCGCGTCCACAGCACAGCCTCCATAGCCAAGTGGCAGCCTCCATATAGCACAGCAGCAGCCTCCATAGCACAGCCACTATAACCCAGCAGAATTCTCTATGGCCTTGCAGCAGCCTCCATAGCTCAGCCTCCAAAGCCCAGCAGCCGCATCCATAGCCAAGAAGCAGCCTCCATAACCAAGAAGCAGCCTCCATAACAAATAAGCAGCCTCCATAACAAAGAAGCAGCCTCCATAACAAAGAAGCAGCCTCCATAACAAAGAAGCAGCCTCCATAACAAAGAAGCAGCCTCCATAACAAAGAAGCAGCCTCCATAACAAAGAAGCAGCCTCCATAACAAAGAAGCAGCCTCCATAACAAAGAAGCAGCCTCCATAACAAAGAAGCAGCCTCCATAACCAAGAAGCAGCCTCCATAACCAAGAAGCAGCCTCCATAACCAAGAAGCAGCCTCCATAACCAAGAAGCAGCCTCCATAACCAAGAAGCAGCCTCCAAAGCACAGCCTCCATAGTACAGCAGTCTCTATGGCCCAGCATCAGCCTCCATAGCACAGCCTCCATATACCCCAGCTGCAGCTTCCATAGCACAGCCTCCATGACCCAGCAGCAGACTTCATAGCATAGCCTCAATAACTCAGCGGCAGTCTCCACAGCCCAGTGACAGCCTCTATAATCCCCCATCATGCTGAACATAGTTAAACAAAAAACAAAAAAAAAAAAAAAAAAAATTTATGCTCACCTTCCCTCCACACCCCCGAAGCCCGTGTCCTCCTCAGTTGCTGTCTCTGCACGTCATTGCAGCAGGCTCCTGTTCATGCTCCTCCTCACTGCCAGCACGGCTGCAGCAGTGTGATGAGCTCGAACGGTAAAGACTCATCACTCTGCTGCAGTCGGCTGGGGAGGAAGCGCAGATGGGAGCTGACAAATGGCTAATTTGAATCACACTCAAATCAGCCATGTGTACTGGCAGCGCTGCGGGAACACTCAGCTGCAGGCTGAGCATCCCTGCTGGGCCCCTCATTATCAGTGCTGCCTTGCCTGATGGGCCCTTGGCCGTCAGGGCTGCTCATCCCTGATGGCCAGTGGCTCCCACCAGCTGCTCAGGGCCCCAGCACTTGCCTGGGTACGCCGGGTGCTGACACTGGCCCTGATCACTGCAATGATGGAGAAAAACTCAAAACCCACACACAGCAGATCACAGCAATGATAGAGGGACGAGCCCAAACCCCACACAGCGCAGATTACAGCAATGAGGCGCGGGGGCGAGTACAAACTCCACAGACGAGAAGATTTACTACAGATTCAGACGATAGTCGTGACTACTCCATTGTAAAGCAGAATAACAAACTAATGAAGATGCAGAGGAGGGAGGGAATTCAGAACAGAAATCAGGGAACAAGTTTTCTTTTTTTAGTATTATCACAAGTTAATAGGTAGGAGGCAAATGTAACACTATTATTAAATAGTCTCTGTACAATCTGACAAATGCAAATTACTTTATCTAAACAGTATGTCTAACCACTCAAATTTTGCTACATAGTACAGACAACTAGGTGTCGCCATTCTCTCACTTTCTGTCCACTGCCTCTAGTCTGGGTAATCCTTCTTAAAGGAGAACTCCGGAGAGAGATCTTTTTAGTAATGTCACTTGCCCTGCTACATGATGAAGCAGAGCTGTACACTACAGTTCTAGGATCTGTAGATCACTTATAATTCAATAAAATCATACCTGCTCCTCAGCTCCGACACCCCCCCTCAGGGGACATAAAATTTCAGCCCGACAGTCTCATGCAGCAGCAGAGAACAGGAGGTCTGTCAAGTGGCGTGAACCCTGGGAGCTGCAGGATCATCCTACATTCCAGCCCCCACACACTTTTGTATAGGGAGGGGGTATGGCCGCCAGCCCCATGGTCATAATACAATCCAGCACCTCATACCATCTTATGTGACAGGGATGTTCTGCTTTAAAATAGCAATCACGTCACCAAGCAGATATAACTACACGTGGTTATCCTCTGCTGTACAAAGATATGATGGTGCATAATGTGTACTGACATGAATAAAAATGGGAGAACAGGCAAAGCACTACACTGATCAGCTGTGTCATGGTCTAACCTCCCACATAGCTACTTGGTAGCTTCCTGTCCCTGTAACTTTCAATGCTTTGTAACTTTCTAGCTATGGGGGAGGGGAGACCATGACAGAGCTGATGATGAGTGTAGTACTTTGCCTGTTCTCCCAGCCTCATACATGTCAGTACACATTATGCACAGCAGAGGATCACAGCGTGTATTTATATCTGCTTGTCGTATTGCCATTTCAAAACAGAACACTCCTGTCACATAGATTGCTATATCAGGGGCTGAATTGGAGTAAGATCAAGAGGCCAGCGGCTATGCCCCCTCCCTATACAGAAGTGTGAAGGGGCTGGAATGTAGGGTGATCCTGCGGCTCCCAGCATCCACGCCCCTGACACCTCCTAATCTCTGCTGCTGCATGAAGCTGTCAGGCTGAAATATTATGTCCCCTGGGGAATAGGAAGGGGGGGGGGGGGGGAGGGGAAGGCCCAGAGCGAAAAAACAAGGTACTAATTTTATTGAATTATAAGAGATCTTTAGATCCTAGAACTGCAGAGTTCAGCTCTGCTTTATCATGTAGGAGGGCAGGGACTGTGCAAAAATGTTTTCTCTCCTCGAAGTTCCCCTTTAAGTATCAGAGACGTTGGAAGTAGTAGTGTCCCCTAATGTTAAAGAATATATTGCCCAGCCTGGCCTCCCCGCCCCCTCCCGAGAGGCGGGGCCGGGCCCAGCCTGGCCTCCCCGCCCCCTCCCGAGAGGCGGGGCCGGGCCCAGCCTGGCCTCCCCACCTTCCAGAAGAATCAGGCAAAACAAATTGTTCACTTCCAGGAGTGGGACATCTAATGTTTATAGCCTACACAATTGATACCTCAAGTATACAATGTATATAGAAGGAAATTAACTCATTACTGAACAGGTAAGGCCTCTGTACACATAGGATAAAAGTTGGAACATTTCTGCAAGCTCTTGATGAGCACAGGGGTTCCCGCCATAACAGAGAATGATGGGGGAGAGAAAGATCGAGCAGTCCGAATTTCAATATCTGATTCTTTTCTTCTCAGGGGAGATAAGACGCTACTAGGGGAGTCTGGCACCAACTTTCCTCTCTCCCTGTTGAAAACACATGAACACTAACCAAACCCAATGCTTATGCATGTGAAGGAGTATGGCCAGCTTTAAGATCCACTTACACTTTAGACAGCTACAGACCGAAAAATTGTTTGGTTGATAACTACCTCCTACAAATCTCCCAATACATAGAGACACAGGGCTGAGACCTCCTGAGCTCTATGAGATTTGCTGCCATGCCTTATCTTACAGAAGAAATAAGGATCCTTCTCAGTCGAGGTGAATTTGGAGGCCTCCATACACATAAGGTTGCCAGCAAAACTGGTCAGTATTGGTCTGACTTTAGTCACATGTGTATGGGGGGGGCGCCTTTAATCTTTTCAAGACCCCTTAATGACTAAAAGGTTTACAATGAACACAAAGAATTTGAGAAGTAATTCTACACTTGCACAAATTAGGCCTTAAAGGGGGATGTGCTACAAAGAATTATGACATTTGCCTATTAAAAATCAATAAATTTGTTATCGCATCCTTTGTTGTCCTTTTATTTTTCCCCATCCATTCCAAAAATCAACCAATGTACCTTAAAAACAGCAGTGAAGTCCTCGGGGGTGTGCACTGCTGCGCCTGCTGTAGCTTCCTGCAGACAGATCGTGCACGGAATAGAAATATCTCCAGGTATAAGAGCCGAGGGAACTTTCCCTTCAATGCCAGACTTCTCGTGGCCAGGATCAAAGCGGTAGATTGTCAGCGTTATGCCTTCTTCATCTAAAAGAAAAAGGAGAACAGGTTTTTTTTTAACATAAGGATTTTGCAATGAAATCTGACAGTAGCAGGATGTAGGGCCAGAGATCCTGATTTCAGCTATGTGTCACTTAATTGGCTCCTTGATTAAAATGCCTAATGTAAATGTAGCAGTGGTCCAAATGCTGCTGCACCCCCACAACTGAATGGCAACTTTCTGACTATGCACAGTATAAATAAAAAGCTGCCAGTCGCTAGTGGGATGAGGCTATACAAGCTCATGAATATGGAGGATTACAGGGCAGAAGGTTTACTAGTGATAATCTCCTGCTAAAATAACAGTGATTTTATCACTGTTTGATTTAACAGTATATAGTGCATTAAATACTGTATCTTTATTACTGGACAATTAATTCACTGCTAGAAAGGTTAATGGGAAAATCCTGCTGGTTGGTACCCTTTAATAGTGATTATCGACAACGTGGCTGGGAGTATGCATACTTGTAGTCACATGATCGCCTGCTGTGCTCGCCGTTGGTACTGAAGAACCCCGACGGCGCTCGCGGTGAGGATCCAAATGTCTGCAGTGACATAGACCCAAACCTATACAACCCCTTTAATAAGGGGTTGTCCTTTAAGTAATGGCATCTAGTTGTGTTATAAAGTCATGTATACAGGTATGTATACAGGTTTTTGAACAAATGCTGGGGGTAAAAAAAAAAAAAAAATGTAGAAAAAGATAAAAAATATATAAATAATAATATTAGAAAGATATCCACTGGCCAGGTAATATTCATTGTTGCCTGATTGAATTGTTCATTCCTGCAGGAAATTCATCATTATTGGCGACATATTGTGAACAGCAGACGTACTGCCGATACATGATACTGTACAGGGACAGAACAATCTGTTACTATTATCCATCAGCCAACCCAGAGACAACTGAGTGGCATATAGCTGATCAGCGAATGCACCAGTATCCAGCTGCTCTTATATGCAGTTATTGGGTCCCTATGGATGACAGATGCAACAGTGTCAACACATCATGTGAACAGAGCCTTAGCACATTAGGCTGTGTTCACACGCTGCGTATTTGTCGAGGCTTTTTTTACGCGCGTAAAAAAAAAAACCCCGCGAGAGGACAACTTCAACTGCTCTTTTTTACACGCGTTTCTTCCACTGCTTATAATGGGGCCTATGGAAGAAATGCGCATAAAAAAAACTGGAAAGAATTGACATGTTCACTTTTTTTATGCGCACGTTTGTTGCTGCAAAAACGCCGCGTAAAATTACGCGAGGTCTGAATGGCACAAAGTGAATGTCCATTCACTTTGCTAGGAAACGCAGACGCACATGCGTTTTTGGGGCAAAAAAATGGGCCAAATACGCAGCGTGTGAACGAGGCCTTAGTCTATGAGAAGATGTACAGTGTAGGAGTTGGGGCATAACTACAATAAGTGCAGGGGGTTGCATTCGCTCCCAGGCCCAGCAGCCTAGAGGGCCCCAAAGATCCCTTTGGCCTTCAGAAAAAGACTAAGATGGGGCCCATGAGCTTCAAGTCACACCACTGGTCAACACAGGCCTCCTCCAATAACCAAACATAGAACAATAGTGGCCATTGTGACTATATAGAGGCATACAATGCAGGTTAACATCAGATCTATGTATACATCGTGATCTTCTGATGAAGTTTGCAGAATGACAAAAATGCTTGAGAATAACTTTACACAAACCATCATCCACGGCAAGAGATCCGATCAGGAAGCCACAGAACAACTTCTCTCCGTTTTGGCGTGGAGATAAGTCAGACGTAACACTTTTTCAGACAGCAGCATACGAGGATTTCTAAAATATCAAAGAGAAACCGATAAATGACTTCATAGCACGGATCAGCAGGATGTGAAAGAAAAAGCAGTTACAGGGCAGATCCAACTCGTCTAGCGATAGAACAACACTTTTATTCACAGCAATTTTGGGAAGTTCACTTTTTATTCTCAACGGATACAGAGAAGTGCAGCACACTGCTCCCTCAACAACAAGCTGCTGCTTTCTCTTCAGACACACACACAAAAAAAGAGATTGAACGCAACTAAAGATCAGTTCACACCAGGGTTATTGTCTCAATTGGATACAGGTGAATACTGACAAATGCCATAAACCTTAATAGGATCCATTAGAGTTCTGTTATTTTTGCCAGAAAGAAAAGCTCCACAAAATATCTAAACTTCACAGTCAAAAATACGTCAAACCCTAAAACAAATCCCATGGGCTGAGAGCCCAGCGCTGCTCTCTTAAGGTACCGTCACACGCTTCAATTTTAATGAACGATGTTGTTAGCGATCACATGCACGCGCGATCGCTAACATCGTTCACATTGCTGGTGAGCTGTCACACAGGCAGACTCACCAACAATCCGGACCAGCGACATCGCTGGTAACTATGGTAAACATTGGGTTACTAAGCACCGCTCGGCGCTTAGTAACCTGATGTTTACCATGGATACGAGCTTCCAGCATAGGCTGTGAGGCGCTGGGAGCTCGTTCATCGTTGGTCTCCCGGTGTCACACACAGCCATGCTGCGTGTCCAGCGGGCGACCAAAAATAGATTTGAGGTCCTGTCCTCAAATCAAACGATCAGATGACTGATACCAGGATTGGAACATCATATATACCAGGATGAGACATCAGATTATCCCCTTCCCCATAACAGTACGTCATGACATTTTTTCTCCCTATTTTCCTCCTTTAAAAACTGGGTGCGTCTTATAGTCCGGATGCATCTTATATAAATATAATTGGGTTTATGCTGTGAGTTTTCATGATTAATTTAATAAAAAGGACACTGCAAATGGAAAGTGACCGCACAGATACACGACGTTATCCTACACCAGAGATCTCCAACCTGTAGCTCGGGAGCCACATGTGGCTTGCGGGCCTGTGATGTGTGTCTCACCACTATCTTCCAGCTTGGTGTATAGGCTATAGCAGAAAGAGTTTGGTGTCTGCTCCAAGGGAAAGGTCAGCTTTAAGCATATATTTCATCTAAAGACATTCAATCCTGACCACGGTGAGCCATTGCCACTTTTGCTTATCTTCATTTGGTGCATATGCACCAGGTCTAACAAACAGCTATGAAGAGCAAGTCTCCAGATGGTGACTCTTGTGAGTAGCCCCCCACATAGTACAGCAGATCTGAATGGGGGTAAGATCTGAACCCTGCATCTTGGTATACTGTTTGATTTCTGTGGAAAATCTTTGTTTGTCATTATACCGGTAATGGGGGCTCTGGATGTCACTAATGTGAGGAGATGGGAGCTGGATGTGGCTCTCAAGATCAGAAAGGTCGGGGATCTCTGTCCTAAACTAATCAGAGAAACTACTGCAAAATCCAGGAGAGGAATAAAGGCCATGTTACACACAGATATCTGTTTAGATATTGGTCACAGATCTCTGGTTGCAGTGAAATCATGGACACATTGTTCTATTTTGTGGCTGTGTACAAAATGGAGCAATGCGCCCATAATTTCACTGCAACTGGAGATCTGTGATCAATATCTGAACAGATATCTATGTGTGTAACGTGGCCTTTAGACTTCAGTCCCAGGTGGGAGATCTGAAAAAAAAAAAAAAAGCCTGCAGCAATATGGGAGCAGATGATACCGTAGATACTCGGCACACAAGGTGATCGCCCTGTAATCACAGCCGTATTGATGGCAGCTTCCCCAGGATATACAAAGGAAGAAACTTTACCCTCGATTTGCTTTTCCTAGACATAATTCTTTTATAGCGATATTACGCAATAATCCAGGCAGCACACATGTAATGAGAATGAACCTCTGTATTATGGCAATAATTGGAAATACAACTATATAGCTAGCTACCTGTAATAGCTGAAATGTAATCCTATGGGATCTCCCATGGGGGTAGAGTCCCAGAGCGCCGTCTTTGATGGAGGGAAATTTATTGGGAGCACTCTGTTAGCCATATTCCTAAAAATGAGATAAAAAGGAAAAAATAAATAACAATTTGCATGCTATTTCCTATATTATTTAGTTTGCAAATGATTAAATCAGTGGAAAAAAACAAATTATTAAGGTAATGAAACACCTTGAACAGATGTGGGGGAGGATCTGACAGGGAGTAGGTCTCCTTCCATCTGTCTGTCTGGTCTACATATACAATACATAGTGTGAAGTCAGTGGCGAGCAGACTACACTGGCAGGTATCCTCAGCAGGGCTGCAGTGATGAGGGATAAGTTATCGCAGTTACACACTGGACTCGCACAGATGACTGGTCACATGAATGGCAGCCGTGATATTAATCCAGATTGATGTAATGAGCATCATTGTGAGATTAACACAGCGACACTAAACTACAAGCACCAGAAATCTGGCTTAGCTGAGCCAAAAAATCACCCTCGTTTTGCATTTTGGACATGTCAGACATGTTTTTCTGGCACATGTAAATGAGGGGAGAACGGACTAAGAAATATTGAGTGACCCCCAGAAACTAAGTCACATCAAAATACTGCCACAATTGTGGAGCAAACCACCATCACATGGTGTGACCTTAGACTCCAGTGTAAAGAAGAACCAAAATCAGAAAACATTGTGACCAATTTGGTACATTTTGCAGCAGTTTAGTCTTTTTGCACTTAATATGAGTGAGATCTGGCAGATAAGTGCACACGAGATGCCATCAGCAACACCCAGCCCCCGCTTTATGCTGGACAATCCATGTAAAATGGGTTTTAATAGATCTTTACCACGAATAACAGCTGAGCGACTCTTTTTAGGTTAGGTGCACATGTTGTCTCTCAGACAGTGGAGTACCTGCTAAGTTATGTCTGCAAAAGATGCTTCAGGAAATCGCCATGTATTAAGTGAGCGACTTCCTAGCAGGTGCCAGCATAAGGACAGACTGGTGACTTCATTTTGCCACTTTGTGGCGGTGGTTGATGAGGTTCAAAAAGACAAAACATGAAGAACAACTCATTCTGGGCATGTGTTCAATCTTTGTGGTGGTCTTTTTAACGGAAACTGCCTGAAAAAGACTTTGTGCACACATTCCCTTAAAGGCCTCGTCACACACTACGATACCGTTAACGATATCGTTGAAACGTCACGGGTTTTCAGTCGGTCAAACGACGTCGTTCAGTGTGACATGTACATCCAATCAACGATAATCGGGCAGATCGTTCATTGGAGGTTGGTGAACCAGACCACAAACCGGACGATGATCGTTTGTCCAACCTGCAGCATGGGTGTGTGTGACACCTCGATAACGATGTCATTAACGACCTCGCCTGTATTGTTTGCTTGTCGCGGAATCGTTGCTGCGTCGTTAACGATATACGTATGTATGACATTTCACTAATGACCACTGAACGTCATTCAAGCGATCTAGGTCAAGTCAGATCGCTCGGACGTTGACGTGTGTGACGGGGCCTTTATGTGAAACCAACCACCAGGATTTAACCACCTGATTGGGAATGAGTCTTCTAAGGCTAGGGTCACACTTGGAAGTGCAATTGCGGTTACCGCATCCACATCCGGATGCGGTAATTGCAATTGCATTCACACACAATTTGGACACATTTTGTGTCCCTAAGCCGGAATCCAGCAACCGGATTGCTCTGAATGTGCAATCCGATTGCCGGATACTTTGTTCATCCCTGCTGCCGCAGGGATGAACAAAGGGTTAATGTTGTGAAAAGATGTGGGTAACATGTCTGTAGGGAGTGCCCACCCTCCCTACAGACATGCTGTCCACACAGGACGGCATGTCAGGGGTTAATTGTATAATTAACCCCTTCGCCGCTATTGTCAGCTTTTTAATAACTTTTACATTGACATTGACTGCATCAGGACCAGTACACTACGCAATTTGCTTAAGCAAATTACAGAACAGCATCCTCAATGAGAAGCTGTCTGTGGTGCTTATGCAATTTGCGTAGTGTACTGGTCCTCATGGAGGAGTCGGCGGCTGTCAATGTAAAAATTATTAAAAAGCAAACAATAGCGGCAAAGGGGTTAATTTAGAATGAACCCCTGACATGCTGTCCTGTGTGGATAGCATGTCTCTAAGGGGGGTGGGCACCCCCTAGAGACATGTTGCCACATGGATTATTAAGATTTAACCTTTTGTTCATCCCTGCGGTAGCAGGGATGAACAACGCCGCTGGCTGCCTCAGGCATTCACATATGCCTTGCGGCAGCCGCATGGGCTCCCATAGGAGCCCATTATAGGAATTCTGCCGCAGCAGAGATACCGCTCTGAAAAATGTTGCCTGCATGATTTTTCACGCAGGCAACGAGACCGGAGCCAGTAACCGGATTGCATGCAGTGCAATCCGGTTACTATAATGGGCTCCTATGGGCTGCGGTTTCTGATCCGGTTTTGAGCACTTTTACTGCTCAAAACCAGATCAGGATCTGCAGTGCCTGCCGCAAATGGGACCCTAGCCTAATAAAAACTCGTCCAGCTGATGACTGGTGTGTAACAAGGCCTTTACAACAACACCTCTTGGCACAATCTGTGTAAGTACCAGCACACCTGCCTTAGGCCGGTTTCATACCACAGTTTATCTGATCCGGCGCCCCACTAACATGAGAGTCTATGGCACCAGATCAGACATAAAATCGGATGCGGCTCCTGGCTGCTGAAGTTTAGTACCGAGCACTGCTAAACTTCAGCACCCGGAGCTGTCCCCTGCAGAGATTCCGGGAACGTGGCTAGCTCCCCGCGACCTTGAAATTTCAGCAGCTGCAATCTGTCGATTCCAGCAGAAAATAGGACTGTTTGTCCGATGTAGTCAGGTTCTGTCCGGTGTTTCCTGCAAAACACCGGACAGAACCTGAACCACAAAAAATGTGGTGTGAACCCGGCCTTAGTTCATTCATCCCCACAAATACAAATACTAAATGGGGCTGAACTGTAATACCAGAAGTCACCATCTGACAAAGTGGTGGTGCCTTTTCTGACATGTGAATTCGGCTACCAAGCTCTTGTAGAAGTTGTGCATTTTACCTTATATTTATCTGATTTTCATTGGACATGGTGTTGCCATCCTTGTGGTACGGCATGTTCCTCAGGCTCATTTTTGCACTTATATCCTAGAAAAAGAGCAAAGCTGTCAAAGCAATGTGCAGTGGGGCCGTCTACCGAGCTAAAAGGCTTATGCCAGTACAGTGATGCTAGTCCATTCACTAGAACAACCAGAAATAAATCCCAGAATATCTGCTGAGATCAGTGGGGGAAGAACATAAAGAAAATACATGTGTCACATTAATGCTTTGTTTTCTATATTAGCAACCCCCCATACAATTTAGAACCATCATTAGACGGACTGCTTTCTCCCTTGACTTCCATACTGCTGATTTTGCCACCAATCGCTGGTGTGCAAGCACTTAAAAAATTAAATTATTCCTGAAATAACCCATTATCTATTGGACTATCAATTACAGCACTTGTTTATTTCCTGAAGTCCCATAGACAATGAATGGAGAGGCGGCTAAGCATGCTATCTTCTGCTCCATTCTTGAAGGGGCTGCACAGCCCTGCTCTCAGGGGATCCCAGTGTTTGGATGCCCAGTCATCAGCACACCATAACATTTTTTTTTTTTGGGGGGGGGGGGGGTGGTGGTTTGGAATGGTAACAAAAAAAATCCATAATTGAAATTGTATCCAAATGAGTGGCAAGTGCAGTGGGAGGGGGCTGCACTTACAACTCCTTTCCGTCTCTCCCTGCCTGCACTAGGCCACTTTACACACACCAACTTATCTGTCCAACTTCTGACCAACTTGCTGGTTGCAGTGAAATCATGGACACGTTGTTCCATTGTACACAGTCACAAAATGGAGCAATGTGTCCATGATTTCACTGCAACCAGCAAGTTGGTCAGAAGTTGGACAGATAAGCTGGTGTGTGTAAAGTGGCCCTTAGTTGTCCTGTGTGGATGACGTTCCTATGTCATGCACTTGCACACACTTGGGGTGGGAGAGTCTTCCATGGAGCAGGGCAGCTCTAACCACAGTGTGCAGACACCCATATGACCTTAACAGAAATTAGCATAGAGCAGGGGTCTCAAACTCGCGGCCCGCCATGCTCCCCAGTGCGGCCCGGGGCACCATGAAAGAAAAATGCATGCCCCGGGCCATTATACATGGAGCCGCCGCGGTACCGCTTTACTGTGACGGGTACCGCCGGCTCAGCTCAAACAAGCACCTTCGCGCCTGTACATTCACGCAAGCAGGCGGCCGGTGGACCAATCAGAAGCCTCCTGTGACGTCACAGGAGGCTTCTGATTGGTCCGCCGGCTGCCTGCTTTCATGAATGTACAGGCGCGAAGGCGCTTGTTTGAGCTGAGCCGGCGGTACCCGTCACAGTAAAGCGGTACCGCGGCGGCTCCATGTATAATGAGCCCGGGGCATCAGGTGTGTATGAGTGAGTGTTAGAGAGAGAGTGTGAGTATGTGTGAGTGTATATGTGAGTGTGTGTATGTGTATAATAGTGTATTTGTGTGTATATGTGAGTGTGTGTATAATAGTGAGTGTATGTGTGTATAATAGTGAGTGTGTGTGTATAATAGTGAGTGTATTTGTGTGTGTATATGTGAGTGTGTGTATGTGTATAATAGTGTGTGTATGTGTGTATATGTGAGTGTGTGTATAATAGTGAGTGTATTTGTGTGTGTATATGTGAGTGTGTGTATGTGTATAATAGTGTGTGTATAATAGTGAGTGTATTTGTGTGTATATGTGAGTGAGTGTGTATTTGTATGTGAGTGTGTATATGTGTGTGTGTATGTATATGTGTGAGGGCATTCCCGCGCCGCCTGAGCGGCACATCGCCGGCGGCTGGTGCCGGCTGCAGGCTGGTGCCGACTGCCGGGTGCTAGCTGGTGCCGGCAAGCAGAAGACTGGGAGCCACAGAGGAAGAAGCTGCCGGAATGAGAAGAGTGGAGTCAGGTAAGGCGCTCTTACAGCCGAAGACAGCAGCCTGGGGGGGGGGGGGAACGTGACCGCTGAAAGTGCCTAGGGCGGCAGGAACTCCAAATATGGCCCTATGTAAGTGTGTCAATGTGTGAGTGTGTATGTGTTTGTGTGAATATGTCTGAGGATGTATGTGTGTATGTATGTGTGTGTGTGTGTGAAAGTGCGGATGTGTATATATGGGCTTGCCCACACGCTGAGAGCGCAGGTGTGTGGACAAGCCCTATGTGAATGTGTGTGTGTGAGCGAGAGAACAAAAAGATCAGAGACCAGGACATTACTACAAGGGGAGGACCAGGGCGGGGACATTACTACGAGATAGAGACCAGGGCGGGGACATTACTACGAGATAGAGACCAGGGCGGGGACATTACTACGAGATAGAGACCAGGGCGGGGACATTACTACGAGATAGAGACCAGGGCGGGGACATTACTACGAGATAGAGACCAGGGCGGGGACATTACTACGAGATAGAGACCAGGGCGGGGACATTACTACGAGATAGAGACCAGGGCGGGGACATTACTACGAGATAGAGACCAGGGCGGGGACATTACTACGAGATAGAGACCAGGGCGGGGACATTACTACGAGATAGAGACCAGGGCGGGGACATTACTACGAGATAGAGACCAGGGCGGGGACATTACTACGAGATAGAGACCAGGGCGGGGACATTACTACGAGATAGAGACCAGGGCGGGGTCATTACTACGAGATAGAGACCAGGGCGGGGTCATTACTACGAGATAGAGACCAGGGCGGGGGACATTACTACGAGATAGAGACCAGGGCGGGGACATTACTACGAGATAGAAACCAGGGCGGGGACATTACTACGAGATAGAGACCAGGGCGGGGACATTACTACAAGAGGAGGACCAGGATGGGGACATTCCTACAAGAAGATCATAATTTGTACTTTACTAGATTGAGCAAAAAATTCTGGTATTGCTAAAATGTCATTTAGGGTACCGTTACACATCGCAACATTGCATGCAATTTCACTGGCAATTTGCTGGTTGCAGTGAGATCATGGACACATTGTTCTATTTTCTTGCTGTGTACAAATGTAACAATGTGACCATGATTTCACTGCAACCAGCAAATTGCCTGTGAAATTGCATGCAATGTTGCGACGTGTAACAGTACCCTTAGTCCTACAAGCAATGCGGCCCCCCGATATCAATTTTTTTCTACGTGCAGCCCACCAACCCAACCGAGTTTGAGACCCCTGGCATAGAGCATGGACAGATTAAAAGTCGTTTTCTGATGTATGTAGGGAGACGTCTTGGGATATAATGGGAATCCCTGATGAAGACGCCAGGAAAGGCGTTGAAACGCGTTGGAGAATAAAAATAAGGTTAAACTTGGACACCGTCTACTGGCATTCTTTAAAGCGGAACACTTTGACAGCACATTGGCAGCGCGGACTGTGACACACCTCTCCTTCCCCAAAGTATATAATGGGGTTTCTGGAACACGAAGTTCATCATGTTAAAAGTGGTGGGCAGGGTTTAGAACCCCCAAAACTGGTGACAGATGCACTTTAATGGTAAGGTCATTGTGTTGTCCTATGTGAAAATATCCTAACATGACTAAATTAGCAGGATTTTAAGTTTATTTCATAAACAGAATATATTCTAAAGCACAGAATAAAAATGTAAATGAGAAAAATGAAAGAGATACTGATCAAAAGTAGAGAACACCTTTAGATACCTGCAAATTAATCTGGTACCTGGTGCTAATTTCTTTAATTATCTGACAAACACTATATAACTGGCAGCCTAACTTTCCAGTTTGCACTCACTTTGCAAAAATGGTGTCATTCCAAAGTGACTGAAACCCTCCAGCAGCAGCAGGTTGTCTAGATTAAGTCCAAAGGGGTCACCTTATCAGCTACAGCAACAGAAGTTAGTTATTCCAAGTCTGTCGTTTCTAGAACATTGCATCTTTACAACATCACAAACGCTTTCAAGTCCCCCAAGAAGGCTGGTCACCCTCGAAAGATGAATGCAAGAGACAACAGTATAATGCGGAGAATCTCTATGGGTAATAATTTCAACACTGCAGCTGGAATAGCTCGCCAGTTCAGCACTGAACAGGCTAAGAATCCGTCTCATCCTACAGTGTGACTACGTTTAAGAGTATTTGGACTGAAAGCCCACTCTTCAGTGACCAAACCCTTCATTAGCAGAAAGGATCAAAAGGCTAGAGTCACTTTTGGTGAGGAGCATGATGTGTGGACAGAGAAAAAATTTTAGTGACGAAAGCAAATGTAATTTTTGATTCTGATGGGAAACATTATGTTCGTTGACAAATTGGGGAAAGACTGAACCCAAAGCGTGTAAAGAAGTCAGTGCAAGGCGGTGGTGGAAGTGTCATGGTTTGGGGAATGTTTTCTGCTTTAGGGGTTGGACTTTCTCATACAGCTACATGGCAAAGTAAATGCAAGTGGGTATCAGAGCCTTATTTAAAGGGAACCTGTCACCCAAAATCACCTTCAGAACATGTTAATACCTGTCCCTGCAGCCTAATAGTACTATCTAAGCCATCCCTATCTGACCTATGTTAGTAATATAGGAGTACAATAAATAAGTTTTCAAACTTACAAAAGCCATGACAGCGGGGCGTTCCTCGCGGCGTCTGTGACAGGTAGGCGGGTCCCTTGTGCCGTGCTACCCCTGCCTCGCAGCTCTATTACGCCCTAATGGGCGTCATTACAGCCTGCATAGTGCGGGCACGATTAAAATCTCGCGGTCACGTGACGCCGGGATTGTGTCACTTCCGGTCGCACACAGGCAGACTTCAGCATGCAATCTGCGCATGCGCCAAGTCTGCCTGTGTGGGACCTGCGGCGACCGGAAGTGACGTGATCCCCTCGCAGCAGTGACATTGCGGGCACGAGATTTTAATCGTGCCCGCACTCTGCAGGCTGTAATGACGCCCATTAGGACGTAATAGAGCTGCGAGGCAGGGGTAGCGCGGCACAGGGGACCCGCCTACCTGTCACAAATGCAGCGAGGAACGTCCCGCTGTCATGGATTTTGTAAGTTTGAAAACTCCTTTATTATACTCCTATATTACTAACATAGGTCAGATAGGGATGGCTTAGATAGTACTGTAAGGCTGCAGGGACAGGTATTAACAGGTTAGGAAGGTGATTTTGGGTGACAGGATCCCTTGAACAACATGTGCTTCCTTACTTGGGTTCAGCACTTAATCAGCCTTAATTAATTCTCATGTAGGACAATGCCCCTTGTCACACAGCAAAATGGGTAAAACGATTATATAGTAGGAGGATAACCCCCTTGGTTACCCGGACCCGGTCACCCCTCAGTCACCTCGGCCCTGGTAGACCCCGGATCATCCCTCACCCTCGCCTCCCTCGGTCACCTCACCTTCCCTGACCCCTCTCAGTCCCCCCTCAGTCTCCCCCGGCCCCTCTCAGTTACCCCTGACCCCCTCGGTCTCCCCCTGAGCCGCCCCCGCTCACTCACCTGGAGCTCCGCATTGATGCCGTCTCCCGTCTGCTCGTTATTCCTCACACCCCGGTGCTGTTCCTGGGCGGCAGCAGTGGCGGCAGCCCCCGGGGCGGAGTCTCCGTGATAAACAATGACAGTTACCGGCCCCTCACACTCCGCGGTCACAGCAAACTACAAATATGGCGCCAGCACGTCCCCAGGGCCCGGGACACGGCGCCCTCCCCTAAACCAATCACAAGCTACACACCAAGTTCTCTCAGCCAATGGAACGCCGCGGCTGAGTGAGCAAGCAGCCTATCACAGCGATCATATTCAAATGGACTAACGGCACGAAACAGGAAGGGAGCATTTTGCGCATGCGTACTGTCTAAAGCAGAAGGGCAAGCTGACTGTGAAGGCTGGTTACCTAGCAACGAAGGACGCTGGATACAATGCGGTTACTATGGAGGATGTCAGTGATGGAGGCGGCGGACGGAGATCGCGTCGTGTGTACAGGGTGCAGGGGGGTCCTCCGCGCTCTAGTCAGATCTGTCCTCATCCAGAAATGCAGGCAGCTCTTCATCAATGATGAGCCGCCATGACAGACTATTTTACCCCTCTGTCAACCCCAAAACCGCTGCTACCAATTTCCATTTTTGCTCTTTTTTTCCTCCCCTTTTTGTAGAGTCACACCGACACCATGAAATAACTTTTTTATTCTTTTGCACACTCCAGTCATTGTAGTCCTGCCTCGGATGATATGGAAACTGCTGAAAACTCTTCTTACAATGACAGGGAGTCTACGGCCTCATTCACACATAGCATTTATGCTCTGTTTTCTGTTTATCCACTTTTGGGGCAATTTCAGCATCAAAAACAGATCGATCCTCTTTGTGCAAAAAAACATCACAAACCCATCCTCCGTGTGTGCTGCTTTTTCTGAGGACACAGACAGACACACAAGACACAAAGACATACAGACAAACACATAGACAGAGACACACAAGACACAGAGACACACAAGACACAGAGACATACAGACAAACACAGACAGAGACACACAAGACACAGAGACACACAGACAAACACATAGAGACACACAAGACACAGAGACATACAAACACATAGAGACACACAAGACACAGAGACATACAGACAAACACAGACAGAGACACACAAGACACAGAGACACACAGACAAACACATAGAGACACACAAGACACAGAGACATACAAACACATAGAGACACACAAGACACAGAGACATACAAACACATAAAGACACACAAGACACAGAGACACACAAGACACAGAGACATACAGACAAACACACAGAGACACACAAGACACAGAGACATACAGACAAACACATAGACAGAGACACATAAGACACAGAGACATACAGACAAACACATAGAGACACACAAGACACAGAGACATACAAACAAACACATAGACAGAGACACATACATTGCACAGAGACATACAGACAAACACATAGAGACACACAAGACACAGAGACATACAGACAAACGCATAGACAGAGACACACAAGACACAGAGACATACAGACAAACACATAGAGACACACAAGACACAGAGACATACAAACAAACACATAGACAGAGACACATACATTGCACAGAGACATACAGACAAACACATAGAGACACACAAGACACAGAGACATACAGACAAACACATAGAGACACACAAGACACAGAGACATACAGACAAACACATAGACAGAGACACATAAGACACAGAGACATACAGACAAACACATAGAGACACACAAGACATACAGACAAACACATAGACAGAGACACATACATTGCACAGAGACATACAGACAAACACATAGAGACACACAAGACACAGAGACATACAGACAAACACATAGACAGTGACACATACATTGCACAGAGACATACAGACAAACACATAGAGACACACAAGACACAGAGACATACAGACAAACACAGACAGAGACACACAAGACACAGAGACAAACAGACAAACACATAGAGACACATAAGACACCGAGACATACAAACACATAGAGACACACAAGACACAGAGACATACAGACAAACACAGAGACACACAAGACACAGAGACATACAAACAAACACATAGAGACACACAAGACACAGAGACATACAGACAAACACATAGACAGAGACACATACATTGCACAGAGACATACAGACAAACACATAGACCAAGACACACAGACATACAGACAAACACATAGACAGAGACACCCAACACACATAGAGACACACAAGACATGGAGACATACAGACAAACACATAGAAACACACACAGAGACACACAGATACACACAGAGACACAGACATACACAGACATACACACACAGAGACACAGACATACACACACAGAGACACAGACATACACAGAGACATACAGACACACAGAGACATACATACACAGAGACATACATACACAGAGACTCACACAGACAGAAACATACACAGTCAGACACACACATACAGACAGAGATACACACATACAGATACACACGGAGAGACATACATACACACACACAGAGTGACATTCAAACAGAGACATACACAGGCCGACACACACAGAGACAGACACACACACACAGAGTCAAACAGACAGAGATACACAGACAGAGACACACACACTTTCTTACCCTCCCACGGTGAGCCCTGGTAATGTCTTCTTACCGGGCACCAGCAAAACCTGTGAGTAGTAAAAATACTTACAGGAGCTAGGTCATATGAGTCAGCCTAAATCACATGGTGCCAGGTCCTGTCAGTACCGTACCAACTACTCACAGGTCCTGCCGATGCCCAGAAGGAAGACATCACTGGGGCTCATCATGAGATCACCAGGGAGGATAAGTAATGGAGCGTTGGTGGTGTGAAAAGTGCACCATAAAAACTGAGCACTAATTGACGCTCATTATTTTCTGGATGTGCTTTCTGCACCACTAACACAGCAGTCAAAAACGCAGCATCTGCACAGCAAATTTACAATCCTGATATTTGTGTATCTACACCTTAAACACTGGAGATCTTTTGTTATGACTGGCAGCTGTCCGCCCCGGGTGATGCCATGTGTCTGTATACCCTTTACTTGTTAAAACCGTATTCATATATGTCCAACCTCTGTATATATATATATGGGTTAAGCGCACAATCTGGCTAGTGCCTGGCACCTTTCTCTTTTAGTCTATAGATTGTTCTTGGTCTCGGTGTCTATTAATAAAACAGTGTATTGATATGACCCTTTCTCGGGAATTTTATTGAACTTCTTTAAAACAATTTTAAAATTCCCGAGAAAGGGTTATATTAATACACTGTGTTATTAAGGGTACCTTTACACACGGTAACTTTTCTAGGAATTTCACTGGCAACTTACTGATTGCAGTGAAATCATGGACACATTGTTCCATTTGTACACAGCAACAAGATAGAACAATGTGTCCATTATTTCACTGCAATCAGTGAGTTGCCAGTGAAATTCCTAGAAAAGTTGCCGCGTGTAAAGGTACCTTAATAACACAGTGTATTAATATAACCCTTTCTCGGGAATTTTAAAATTGTTTTAAAGAAGTTCAATAAAATTCCCGAGAAAGGGTCATATCAATACACTGTTTTATTAATAGACACCGAGACCAAGAACAATCTATAGACTAAAAGAGAAAGGTGCCAGGCACTAGCCAGATTGTGCGCCTAACCCATATATATATATATATACTAGCTGTGAGCCCGATTCTAAAGAATCGGGAGTCTAGAATCTGTATATAATATTTTTAAGAGTTGTAAATAATAGACTTAAACACCAGCCGGGGGAGCAAGAACAGCGGGGGTGAGGATGGAGCGAGCGGGGCAGGATGGAGCGAGCGGGGCAGGATGGAGCGAGCAGGGCAGGATGGAGCGAGCGGGGCAGGATGGAGCGAGCGGGGCAGGATGGAGCGAGAGGGGCAGGATGGAGCGAGCGGGGCAGGATGGAGCGAGCGGGGCAGGATGGTGGGTGGCGCGGCAGGATGGAGGCGGAGGGGCAGGATGGAGGCGGAGGGGCAGGATGGAGGCGGAGGGGCAGGATGGAGGTGAGTGGTGCAGGATGGACCGAGCGAGGCAGGATGGCGAAGGCGGGGCAGGATGGAGCCGGAGGGGCAGGATGGAGCCGGAGGGGCAGGATGGAGCCGGAGGGGCAGGATGGAGGTGAGTGGCGCAGGATGGACCGAGCGAGGCAGGATGGCGAAGGCGGGGCAGGATGGAGACGGCAGGGCAGGATGGAGACGGCAGGGCAGGATGGTGGCGGATGGAGGTGGCGGGGCTGGATGTTGGGGGGGGGCAGGATGGTGGTGGGGGTGCGGGATGGAGTTGGGGGGGCAGGATGGTGTCGGGGGGGCAGGATGGATACGGGGGGGGCAGGATGGAGGCGCTCCTCCAGACCCCTCCGCTCCCCGCGGCCGCCGTCCCTCTGGGCCTCCACTCTGTGCGGCCCCCCTCCTTCTGGGCCAGCACCCCCCCCCCTCCCCACCGGAACTTCATGGTGATAATAAAAAAAAAAAAAACCTCAGTGAGGATACTTACCCTCCGGCGGCTCGCTCCAGCTGTCTTGTAGCTTCCAGGACAGGACCTGTCGTTGGCTGGGAAACCGATGAGCTTGGGGTGAGTGGGCAGAGTGGGGGATGAGTGGGAAGAGTGGGGGATGAGTGGGCAGAGCAGGGGTTGGTGGGCAGAGTCATTGGGCAGAGCAGGGGTCAGTGGGCATAATCAGTAGTCAGAGCAGGGTGAGTAGGCAGAGCTGGGGTCTGTGGGCAGAGCTGGGGTGAGTGGGCAGAGTGGGGGGTCAATGGGCAGAGTGGGGGGTCAGTGAGCAGGATTGGGGGGTCAGTGGGCAGAGCAGGGTGAGAGCGGGGGTCAGTAGTCAGAGCAGGGGTTAGTGGGCAGAGTGATTGGGCAGAGCAGGGGTCAGTAGGCACAGCAGGGGTTAGTGTGAAAAATTAGTGGGCAGAGCAGGGGTGAGTGGGCAGAGCAGGGGTGAGTGGGCAGAGTGAGTGAGCAGAGCAGGGGTCAGCGGGCAGAGCAGGGGTGACTGGGCCGAGCAGGGTCAGTGGGTAGAGTATGGTCAGTGGGCAGAGTGGGGGTGAGTGGGCAGAGAGGGGGTCAGGGAGCAGAGAGGGGGTGAGTGGGCAGAGAGTGGGGTGAGTGGGCAGAGCAGGATGAGTGGGCAGAGCAGGGTCAGTGGGCAGAGTGTGGGTGAGGGGGCAGAGAGGGGGTCAGGGGGAAGAGTTGGGGGGTCAGTGGGCAGAGTGGGGGTTAGTGGTCCGATTGGGGGTTAGTGGTCCGATTGGGGGTCAGTGGTCAGAGTGGGGGTCAGGGGCAGAGTGGGGGTCAGTGGGCAGAGTGGGGGTCAGTGGGCAGAGAGGGGGTCAGGGGGAAGAGTTGGGGGTCAGGGGGAAGAGTTGGGGGGTCAGGGGGAAGAGTTGGGGGGTCAGGGGGCAGAGTGGGGGTGAGGGGCAGAGTGGGGGTGAGGGGGCAGAGAGGGGGTCAGGGGCAGAGTGGGGGTCAGTGGTCAGAGTGGGGGTCAGTGGTCAGAGTGGGGGTCAGGGGGAAGAGTAGGGGGGTCAGGGGGAAGAGTAGGGGGGTGAGGGGGCAGAGTGGGGGTGAGGGGGCAGAGTGGGGGTGAGGGGGCAGAGAGGGGGTCAGGGGAAAGAGTTGGGGGGTGAGGGGGCAGAGTGGGGGTGAGGGGGCAGAGAGGGGGTCAGGGGAAAGAGTTGGGGGGTCAGTGGTCAGAGTGGGGGTCAGTAGTCAGAGTGGGGGTCAGTGGTCAGAGTGGGGGTCAGTGGTCAGAGTGGGGGTGAGGGGGCAGAGAGGGGGTCAGGGGGAAGAGTAGGGGGGTGAGTGGTCAGAGTGGGGGTCAGTGGGCAGAGTGGGGGTGAGGGGGCAGAGTGGGGGTGAGGGGGAAGAGTTGGGGGTCAGTGGGCAGAGTAGGGGGTGAGTGGTCAGAGTGGGGGTGAGTGGTCAGAGCAGGGTCAGTGGGCAGAGTGGGGGTGAGGGGGCAGAGTGGGGGTGAGGGGGCAGAGTGGGGGTGAGGGGGAAGAGTTGGGGGGTGAGTGGGCAGAGTTGGGGGGTCAGTGTGGGGGTGAGTGGGCAGAGCAGGGTCAGGGGCAGAGTGGGGGTCAGTGGGCAGAGCGGGGGTGAGGGAGCAGATCGTGGGTCAGTGTGCAGCGCAGGGGGATGAGTAAGCAGAGGAGGTTAGATCAGGACAGGACCTTTGATGACGTCACGGTCATGTGAACTGTGACTCCGCCCATCATCGTGACATCATCAGAGGTCTTGAAGCTCCATGAAAAGAGATCGCGGCTGGCTGGATGGAGCTGCGGTAAGAGTCGGGGGGGTGACCCGAGAGTGGGGGGGGTCTGTGCTGACAGGCGGGGGGTGACCGGAGAGTGGAGGGGGGTGACCGGAGAGTGGGGGGGTCTATGCTGACAGGCGGGGGGTGACCCGAGAGTGGGGGGGGTGACCGGAGAGTGGAGGGGGGCTATGGTGACAGGCAGGGGGGTGATGGGGCAGCGGGGGGAAGTGTTGTGACAGGCGGGGAGCGTGGCCAGGAGGAGCTTCACTATATCTTCTCCTTTATATATACTTGCCGTAGCGCTACTTCCGTTTGGCAGCCACGTCCACGACGACGGAAGTAGCGGCGAATATGACGGAAGTGCGCTACGGCAATTATATATAAGATATATATATATATATGGAATATCAAAAAATTGGAACAGCACTATATTACATAAAGCAGGTGCAAGCTTGTCCTACCATCACCAAGGTATTGTTAGATAGAAGCAAAAAATGGACAGCAGCACATCCTTTTCTGTGATGCATGTGGATTTATTCCTGGACTGCGACATTTCAGCTCTATGACAGCCTTTCTCAAGCTTGAGAATACACTTTTTACAAATTTAAAATCCCATTCACTTTGCTGGCAGGCGCAGGGACTGATCCGATTTTGGTGCAGTTTAAAAATAAAACGCAGCGATCAAAAATGGATCATAAACATCCAGTGTGAACATAGCCTAATGGTATTAATGTATCCGTCCAGTGTGAACATAGCCTAATAGTATTATTGCATCCATCCAGTGTGAACATAGCCTAATGGTATTAATGTATCCGTCCAGTGTGAACATAGCCTAATAGTATTATTGTATCCATCCAGTGTGAACATAGCCTAATTGTATTAATGTATCCGTCCAGTGTGAACATAGCCTAATGGTATTAATGTATCCATCCAGTGTGAACATAGCCTAATGGTATTAATGTATTTGTCCTGTGTGAACGTAGCCTAATGGTATTAATGTATTCGTCCTGTGTGAACATAGCCAAATAGTATTAATGTATTTATACAAATATTAAAGTCTTTACTTTTATCACCTGTCCACAAGTTACAACAGCAAAGACCTCCCTCCACCAAATCTCAACAATCGGGGTCCCAACATCCTCTCTGCAATAGAAGTCTTGGTGAGCGTGTTTGTTTTTGTGATCCACTTTGGATTCCTTGGACCATGGCGGACCTTCATTGCTTTTTTTTTTTAAATAAATTGGTGAACGAGGGCTAGAGTTGGGTGTGTTTTTATAAAATCAAATATTTTTTAGGTTTTATTGCCTTTTAAATTACTGGGTCTGAATCATGTCTCTCCATTGCATTTGGGCTTGATGCCAGATGACATTACACCGCTGAAATCAATCCCTTAATTGATCTGATTTTCCCTGCACCGGCGTAATCATGAAGAGCCAGGGCAAAACACCAGGATTGGCGCATTTAATAGATGCACCACTCCTGGGGTGGCTGTGGGCTATTATATGTAGGTTGGGAAGGGCCAATAACCACGGCCCTTCCCATCCTCATAATGGCCCCACACAGCTGTCTGCTTTACTTTGGCTGGTTCTCAAAAATAGGACCCCACTCTGTTTTTTTTTTTAAATATTATTTATTTGGCTAATAACTGTAAAATCTATTTCTCATTAACCTATCTATATATCTTTCATCATTTAATTATCTTTGCACATCTTTTACACATAAACATTAATTTCAGTATCACGCGTTTTTTTTAAAAGAATGTGGCCCACGAGTGACACGTATGTACACAGTGCATGTTTGCAGCAGGTTCAGGAGTTGAGCACGCCCCATACATTATACCACATTTAGTCACTGTGATTGCAGTTTATGTAAGGCTGCATGCACACTATCAGTATTAGCAGCGTTTTGGACACAGCGTAATACCGCTGCATCCAAAGCGTTGTGTTAAACAACGCAAGCACATTGGATGAGATTTCTACAAATCGTCTTCCCTCAGATCTGGAGACACTGAGTCCAGGGTGCAGTGTCTCCAGATCATCTGCACATACCCTTACAGTGATGTATTAAAGGGAATATGTCAGCAGGTTTTTGCTATTTCATCTGATAACAGCATAATGTAGGCAAAGAAATCCTGAATCCAACAATGTATCACTTAGGCGGCCGTCACACGCTGCAATATCTTGAACGATATTGTAAGCGATCACGTGCACGCGCGATCGCTAACAATATCGCTCACATCGCTGGTGAGATGTCCCACAGGCAGACTCACCAGCGATGTGGGCCAGCGAGATCGCTGGTAACGATGGTACACATCGGGTTACTAGGCGCCGCGCGGCGCTTAGTAACCCGACGTGTACCATAGTTACCATCTCCCAGCATAGGCTCTGCCGCTGGGAGATCGTTCATCATGGTGTCACACACCACGATGAGGCAGATTGTTAAATCGTTCATCGCTAGATCTGAGCTCCGGCTCTCATATCTGCGATCTAACGATCAAGCGATTTTACATTGTAAAATCGCTTGATTACACGCAGCGATGCACAAACGATATCGTTTAAGATATTGCAGTGTGTGACGGCCGCCTTAGGGCCACGTCACACACACAGATATTTGTGCAGATATTGGTCACAGATCTCTGGTTGCAGTGAAATCATGGACACATTGTTCCATTTTGTGGCTGTATACAAATGTAACAATGTGTCCATGATTTCACTGCAACCAGAGATCTGTGAACAATCTCTGCACTAATATCTGTGTGTGTGACGTGGCCCTTAGATTACTAGGTGAAGCCGTTCTGATATAGAGTTTTTAGATTTAGAAATGCAGCAGAGCTTAGAAAGCTGGCAGGCTCTGTATGTACAAAGGCTATACACAGTGACCTGCTAGTCAAAGTAGGGGGTGTTTCGGACTGCCTGGCACCAGGTAATGTAGTCTAGCAGTGAAAATCTCCTGGTGATAAAACAATCATTGATTGATAAGAAAATATCTCTGAAATCTGTGTTTTAACCTTTATCATGCTGTCTACAGATTTCATACATGCTGACGGATTCCCTCAGGAGATTGGAAGTGGGGTGCAGATGACCTCCTGAAGGCCCCGTGTCTGCCATGTTTTTGCAGGCAATAGTGCAATATTCTGGTTAATTAAAAGCAATCAAACGTTGCTCCCTGCTTCCCAGAGATCCCTGTTTAAAACACTAACCATGACATACAAAGCCATCCACAACCTGTCCCCTCCATACATCTCCGCCATGGTCTCCCGATACCTACCCTCACGCAACCTGAGATCCTCCCAAGAACTCCTCCTCTACTCCCCCTTCATCTCCTCTTCGCACAACCGCATACAGGACTTCTCCCGTGCATCACCCATACTCTGGAATTCACTGCCCCAACACATCAGGCATTCCCCTACCCTGGGAACCTTCAAAAGAGGCCTGAAAACCCACCTCTTCCGCCAAGCCTACCGCCTGCAATAAGAGTCGGTGCACCACACTGCTTCACGACCGACACCTCCCCCTCACCTGCCCCTCATAGACTGTGAGCCCTCGCGGACAGGATTTTCTCCCCTATTGTATCTGTACGTTAGAATTGTCCACAGCCCTTGTTACTTGTATTGTTACTATGTTACTTGTCCTAGTCTGCCCTCTTAACATGTAAAGCGCCATGGAATATTATGGCGCTATATAAATAAACAATAATAAGTCTACAGAGGCTTATAAAGATTTAAAAATACAATGTGAAAAATATTTAAAAAAATATAAAAGTTTATATCACCCCTATTTCTCTAAAATGTAAATAAAAGCTAAATAAAATCATCCAATTTGGTATCATAACTGTCCAAACTAATGAATTATATCACATTATAATGACAGAATCGCTGATTTTTAGTCATTTTGTCCAGGGGTGCATGAAGCCCTCACACCGCCTGAGCCGCAGGTGAGGAGGGGGGGTGGGATGGGGGGGGTGCTACCAGCCGCAGGTGAGGAACAGGGGGGTGGTTGGGGGGGGTTTTGAGCAGGCAGGGGGAAGATCTGTGTGCGGCTTACCCCATGCTGCCGGCCCCGCCCATCACACAGGAAGCCGCTGTGTGGTGCAGGCACTGCCCCCTTCTGCAAAGCCGCTCCCCCTGCCTGAGACTCAGGGTTCACACTGTCCAATGGACGATATGGCCCTTATTTTGTCTCCTAGAAAAAGTGTAGTAAAAAGATTGGTCTGGGGAACTAGCTATCTGCCTTATGGAGAGGAGTTTGCCTGCAACCATAAGGAGACAGATAAGTAGATAAGGAAACTTAAAGCCGCAATGTTCCTCTGGGAAATATGCAAATTGTCACTTCAGTGAGGAAGTGGACAAACTCTAGCGCCACCTTTAGGTAGCTCCTCAAAGTCATAGTCAACTCTTTAATAAAAGGCTTGTTAAAGAGTCGACTATGACTTTGAAGAGCTACCTAAAGGTGGCGATAGTGTTCGTCCACTTCCTCACTGACAATCCCAGGCTAGCTGCCGTAGAGCAAACTCGCGCATGTTCAATGCGCAGTGCGAAGTCCTATGATATGGATATGACGCGAATAGCGTCATACAGCCTATACCGCCCATGGAGGGGGGCGAGGGCGCTCACACTGCTTTAGCACGCCCAACTGGGCATGAATAATTGATCTGCAGGCTGTGCTGAGAGGCCACAGGGAATGCCCTGTGTGACTTCTCAAGCACTGAGAAGCCACAGAAAGCAAGGTGATAAAAGCACTTTTACATACTTTACGAATACCATTTTTTTACACAAAGGGATGCCTACAATGCAATCCTGAAGGTGCAGGGACAGGTATAAATGGTCTGAGGGCTGCTTTTAGGGGTCATGTTCCCTTTAAATTAACTATATACAGTCTCAACCGGGTCTTCACTGGCCGTAAGTGCTGCAGGCCTCCGGGCCCTCGGGTCACCGCATGATGTGGCCAAGGTCTCACTCTCCGTCACTAGCACCTTATGCCACACTCTCTATTAACCCCTTAGGCACATGGGTAAATTCACATTATCTAAAACATTTTCTGCATGAGTCCAGTTCTCAAAAGTGCTTACTCAAAGTTCAAAAAGTTCAGTTTCAGAGTCCAAATATCCACAGTTCTGCATTGTTTAAATATAAATATACTCTATTCTCATATAAAAGTGGTGCTATAAAAGCAATAGGGAGCACTCAAGGTACTCAAACTATATACACTTCAAAGTTTGTACCATACATTGTGCATGGCATCAAAAGTTCAAAGCATAATCAAGCAAAAAAGGGGGACTACACACTCATTCAGGATTAGGATGGGGACACCAAGGGTAACATCACATTCTCACTTAGTCAAAAGCTGTTGATGTTGTCCCGGGTTCAATCACTCCTTCTTCTTTTCTTCTTTCTTTGCTAGTGTGGCGCCCCGCAACGAGTGCGTCACAAGGGAGTATTGCAGCCGCAATATTCTCTTGACAAAGCAGTGCAATAGTTAACTCTGAGATCCAACCCAACATACAACACCTAGAACAGGGGACCAATCATAGGTCCTGGTGGGTGGAGTGTTAGGGTAGTGAAGTAGAACACACAGTAATCTAGACAGTGAGAACAGAGTCTGAACAGTGAGAGTCTGGGATCTAGAACCTAGAACACAGAACTTGGAGAGGAGCGGGGGCTCCGCACTCCGTGCGGGCCCCTGGGCCGTCACCGGTCGGGTGTCCGCACCTGAGGCCTTAACCACCGGGAATGGGCATATCTACACGGGTTCCCAAAAGACTCCCGTGCCCACAACTCACAGCCGGTTCACTGGTACCGAAGCTGGCAGCAGTTCACCTCTGCCACGCGAACCAGCCCCGTGGAGGAGCAGCTTTATAGGAGCACCCCACCACCAGCCAGTTTCCAGTCGTCTAACCAGCGGTGTACCCACTGAGGGACCCAAGGCTCCCCAAAGAATCCAGAACGTACATCATGGATAGGGCATTGAAGCAGCCTCCCCGTACCCGATCTGGTATTCCTGGGCGACGCTGGCAAGAGAAGCTAAGGAGGTAGAAAGGAGGTACACTGCGGATCTCTGAGGAGCACTATCACTGCTGAGTCCACCCGGTCTTCTACTCAACCACTGTAAGCCATGTACTGCCTGCTGGTTACAGTAAAGAACCGTTGCAGAGACTATCTGTGTCCGTGTCTCCTTATGAACTGTCCGTCGTTAACTAAAGGTAACCGCAGCTGCCGCACAACATCTTGAGCAGCTCCAGCCCCCGGGGATCACCGCTCAGCCTGTGGGGAGCGTAACATCTTGCTGCTGTCCATCACCCCGGGAGGTTCCGCAGCGTCGGTAGCCCTTACCGAATCTACTCATAGGTGGCGTCACGAAGAAAACAAATTAAACCCCTTAATCTGTTCCCGTAAGACGTCCTCACTTTTGATCTGCACTACACCGGGCCCCACTACCGGCAGGCGCGGTCCACCCGTGACAAGGAAGGAGAAGAATCGCCTGTCTAAACCGGGAGTAACCCTGGCCCCTGGTGTGCGTCACTAGCACCTTCCAGGGTAAAAGCTGACGATGGCAGGAGACATGAAGTGCTGGGGATGAATACTCCAAGCATCCTCCCAGGTTGGTCTGTGTCCCTTGACTCAACGTCTGCATCCTTGCCGAGATCTTAGTTGCAGTCTCTACAAATGGTTCTGATGTCTGCTGAGGCATCTCCGGTGCTACAACGGGTAGTTCTGGGGCTGTTACTGGTAATGGACCCGGGTTGTCATCGATGGCCTCAGCCCTTGCAGCCTCTCTTAGCACAAGTCTCTTAACTCGCATAACATATGTTCCCCTCTGTCCAGGAAGCAAGATATATAGAATCTTGGACAAAGTGCTTCGGTGTCCGCGCTGCTGCTCCAAAGCCAAAGAAACACAGACACGGGAATGTCTGGTACAGCTACAGCCTTTATTTTCCTCCTACGCGTTTGGGGGCCTCAGTTGACTTCTATTCACTGACCTAACCAGACACCTTGGAAGCATGGTCTGATATGCATAAGTGTAATGGTGATGTTCCCTGAGGAAGGAGCTCGGGAGGAGGCTCTGAAACGCGTAGGAGGAAAATAAAGGCTGTAGCTGTACCAGACATTCCCGTGTCTGTGTTTCTTTGGCTTTGGAGCAGCAGCGCGGACACCGAAGCACTTTGTCCAAGATTCGGCATTACGACCACGGTCACCGTTGAGAGTGCGGTCCCTGCAGCAGCTGCTTGTACGCTATTCTACCAGTTGTGGGTTTCACAACTGACTAAGGTGAGCAATTCCACATCGACAAGTGAGAGTTTTTAATTGAGATAAGACCCTATATGCGCATTCTTTCTTTCACAGGAAGCAAGATATATGACACACATTTGCCCACAATGAAGTCTCTACCCGGGTGACCATCTGGCAGATGCGATTCTACGTCCCTGCGGTTTACAAAGATGTCTGAGCTGGCACCGGGCTCGCGGATAAAGCCATATCCTTCCTTGGGCTTGAACTTGACAACCTGCCCCTCACGGCGCCATTGGCGGGATGTAGCTGGGCTGGCGTGCACTGCCGACTTGGCCGCCATAGTTCTCTCCACTTTAGCCTGCATCTCCACCCGCCGGGCAGCATCTTCTTTCTCCCACTGGGCCACACACCGCCTCAGGAATTCCTCCATGCTGAGGATCTCAACTTGGCCCCCTTCACTAGTCTGCTGGGCCTGGGAAACCCATCAGGTCTGCTCCCTTGTTTTGCCACCAACACCGCACGATCTCCCCGCTCACCTCCTACGTTGAGGGCGCTGGAATCAATGGCTTCGGCAGGCCTGGGCAACTTTCCTCCAAGGCCCCAAGTAGATCGTCCAACTTCATCGGCCCTGCGCACGGTCCTGCAGGCCGGAATTCTGCTCCGCGACCACCCATCCAGGGGGCCGCTTTCTCGCCGGGGAACTCTCTCATCCTCCCTACCGGGTTCCTCCACTAATGCTTCCCGCTGTGGACCCTTAGGGAGCAATCTTAAGACTCCTTGTCGAGTGTCCATCTCCGGGTACTGTAGCATGTCTATCCGGATGTCTACATAAGATGGCCGCTCTACTCCTCGTGGTGCACTCTGTTCCTCCCTTCCTGGGGCGTCGCCGATTCTTGCCGCGTCATCGGCTGACCCCACCTGACCTCCATCAGGTTGATTGGCATTGCGCTCCCCCGGAGCGAAAGATGGCAGGGGCGGGGATTTCTTTTCTGGCTCAACCCACGATGAGGGGCACTGGCATGCCCCGCGCCATGCACATGGAGTCAGTCTTTTTGGGCCGCCATTGTGGGGGTCATATTTGCAAAGTCCAAACACAAGTTCTATAAAGTCTTTTTGCAACACAGTACCCGGGTTTAACGGGCACGGTATCCTGTTTGTGACGCCAGAAAACCGCAACCCCAGGCTATGGGGTACTCAGTAGTCGTAACCCAGTCCCGTGGCCTGGGATCAGTCCAAAAAGGGGTATATTTACAGGGGATTTGTCGTGACGCCACCTGGGGTATGTGGTTAATAGAACCACTGCTGCCGTATACCTGCTGGGGACGGTAACTTGGGGCTGCGTGGATGGAAAGCCCTCCTCGGGTAGGGCTGAGGGTCCCCAGGGCAGGAGTAGTGGTGATGATGGTTTGTTGAATGGGGCTTTGTGAGGGATCGTGCTGGGCAGTGGCGGACCTTCAGCCTGCCGGGCCCTTGTGCCGCCTTAGGTGAGGACCGGGATGAAGGGGGGGTTTCGGGCTGCTGGCAGCGTCAGGCGAGGACCAGGGGGGGGAGCTGGCACAGCGTCAGGCGAGGACCGGGGGGGGGAGGGGTTGGGGGGTCACTTTCTTCCAAGCTGCAGCTCCTCCTGCCAGTGTGCAGGGACGACCGTCTGTAGCCCTCAAGTGGGTTTCAATTGCAACATTTGCTGCTGCAGCTCTCCACAGTGCTGGGTGTCTCAGTGCTGAAAACAAAGAAGTTTCAAGCAGGAGTGAAAGTAATCCAATTTCCACACACAGATGAGCTCGCAGGGTACTTTACTCAGTCCTGAGTAACAGTTACAACGGGGTCACAGTTCTTCCAGTTACAGTTTACAGTTCTTTCCAGTTAACACTTTACACTTCAGCACTGCTCTGGGTTACCCACACTGTGCAGCTCAGGTAGCTTTTCTGTGTTGATCCCTCAAAGTCCTTTCAGGCCCTTCTCTCAACTTTCACGTAGTACCTCACTCACGGGTTTGGTCTGGCTGTCTCGGACTCACGGATGAAGAATTCTCCCTTAAAGTCAGGGTCACCAGTCCTATTGTGACAACTGTGTTCCTCTGCCGTAGTGCTAAGTTAGGCTGCAGCACTTTAAGTCACTGCCCCCCACCGGTGTGTCTCGTGATTAGGGTATAGAATCTCCGATCACTTCATCAGAGCCGGTTCTCTGGTGTCGGCCTAGCTCTCCAGTGTCCCAGGTTGCTGTCTTTGGGCACATCAGGCTCCTTCCTTCAGTCACTGTGCTAAGGGTTCCTCCGTGCAGCACGGGTCTCAGGCTGCTGGGCCTTTGTCTTCCCACTGTCCTTAGCTGTGGGGTCTCTTTCCAGTCTTTCCCCTTCCCTTTGCTTCTGTGGCGCCCCGCAACGAGTGCGTCACAGGAGGGTATTGCAGCCATAAATGCAGCGGCAATATTCTCCGACCCAGCAGTCATCTGGTTAACTTAGAGATCCAAACCCTGCATGTATCACTTAACATAGAGGGCCAATCCAAGGTCCTGGTGGGCGGAGTGCAAGGGTAGTGGTTAGGAGAAGTACAGACCTTAGTTAGTGGGTTGTTGGTCTGAGAGACTTGAACTTGGAGCAACGTAGGAGCGGGGGCTCTGCACCACCGTGCAGCCCCTGGGCCGTCACTGGTCGGGTGTTAGCACCCGAGGCCTGAACAACCGGGATCGGGCATCACCAACCACGGGTTCCAAAAGACCCCCCGTGCCCAACTCACAGCCGGTTCACTGGTACCGAAGCTGGCAGCAGTTCACCTCTGCTACGCGAACCAGAGGCGTGGAGGAGCAGCTTCACAGGAGCACCCCACCACCCGCCAAATTCCAGTCGTCTAACCAGCGGTGTACCCACCGAGGGACCCAAGGCTCCCCAAAAATCCATAACGTACATCTTGAATAGGGATTGAAGCAGCCTCCCCGTACCCGACCTGGTATTCCTGGGCGACAATGGCAGATACCTAGATAGAATGGAGGAACACTACGGATCTCTGAGGGACACCTATCACTGCTGAGTCCACCCGGTCCACTACCCGTTAACTGTATGCCATGTACTGCCTGCTGGTTACAGTAAAGACCCGTTACAGAGACTTTCAGTGTCCGTGCTTCCTTATGATTGCATCCGTCCGCACACAAGGTAACTGCAGCTGCCGCACAACATCTTAAGCAGCTCCAGCCTCCGGGGATCACCGCTCAGCCTGTGGGGAGCGTTCCATCTTGCTGCTATCCATCCCCCGGAGGTTCCGCAGCGTCGGTAGGACTTACCGAACTACTCATAGGTGGCGTCACGAATAAATTAACCCCTTTAATCTGTTCCTACAAGACGTCTTCAACTTTTGATCTGCACTCAACCGGGCCTCACTACCGGCAGGCGCGGCCCACCCGTGACAAGGAGGAAGGAGCTAAAGCCTGTCTAAACCGGAGTGCCCGGCCACGGTGAGTCACTTCCAGGCTGTGGAGTGGGCTTTCTCTCCAGGGGTCTGTGCCTCACAGGATTCTGCGCCTTCAGCGAGCTCAAAACTGTCTGGGAAGTCTCTTTCTGTTTCTGCTCGTCTCTGTTCTTTCTCCTCTTCTGACTCACTGTTCTCTTGTTCTAACCCTGTGTGTTGTACTCCTGGGTTTTGTTTGAGTCACTCACCACATTTGTCATTGTCCTGCCTACTCTCCACCCACTGTGATACACCCTGCCACCCCTTGCCCATCCTAGAGTCCTAGGCGTAGGGTCGGTGCTTGTGCGGTGTTGGTGTGTTTTCAACCTTGCTTACCTGGCTGCATTTCCCTCTTGTGGCCACCTGGTCGAAGGGGCGCCACACTTGCAGTATGCCACTTGTCGGTTGCCACCTTGGTCACTGAAGGAGAGAACTGCAGTGAGTGGGCGTGATGACCAGCTTAGTGAGTGGGCGCAGTCAGGTGGCTCTTACCCACTACATACCGGGACCGCATGCTGATCAGGACACGCTCGCACCACAGTGTCGGGTGAACAAAGATGGTGGGGGGCGTTGTGACTGGACTCAGCCAGCGGAAACAACCAGATGAAGGGTACTAATGGGGAAAAGCGCGCAGAAGGAGATGTCGGACCAAGCCCACCAAAGCGGTAGTCACACCTTCAAACTAAGCTGACTGCAAGTATGTCCAACTGGAGTTATCGCTGTTGGAAGGCAGCCAGGAAAAATCGTAAGTGAGGACAATGCCCCCGAGGGCCCAGGGGCGTAACTACAATAGGTGCAGAGGTTGCAATTGCACCCGGGCCCTGGAGCCTAGGGGGCCCCATAAGTCCCTTTGGCCTATACAAAAAGACTATTGCTATTAAAGATTTGCAGTAATTGAGGGCCCCATTGGAGCTTTGTCGGAGTCCATGAGGTTCCAGTTATGCCGCTGTGAGGGCCCCACATAAGCAAGGCCGGCTTCAGCACCCGGCGCACCTGGACAAATGCTGGGGCCCAGACGCTGAGGGAGGGTCCACTGGGCTCCTGAGCGCCCCCACATGTCCTACTAGGGGGCCCCTGACCGCTGCCCCCACACACCATCCTCAGGGCCCCCTTAGTGCTGCCCCCCTCTCTCCATTACCGGCGGGCAGTCGCACAGATTGCAGCCTGTCATGTTGTTTGACGCTGCATCCGGCAATACAGGAAATAAAGCGGCACCGGCTGCAGCTCACACTACACATGACAGGCTGCGATCAGCGCGACTGGAGAGAGGGAGGGAGGCAGCGCTAATGTCGAGCCCCAGGCCCTGGGGTACTCGGGTATCAGGCTCGGAGGGGTTCACGGGGATATCACGGTTGGCGGTTGCTGAGCCCGTGGCCTGGGTGACACGTTAATAAGGGGTTATGTACAGGGGATAAGAGTTTGCTGTCTCGTGACGCCACTTGTAGTACCTGGTGATGGGTCACTAGCGCCACCACAGTCCTCCGGAGGGTGATGGTATTGTGGCAGGAATGGCAAAGCTTCCTACAGGTGGAGCTGGGCGTCCGGGGCAGCATAGAGTAAAGGGGCAGCTTGGAGTGGGACTTGAGGACAGGGTAAGAAGCAGTAAGGCAGTCTATAGGGAGGCTGGGGACGAAGAAGAATGATGCACACACTCTGAAGTATTCACAGGTAAAGATGTCCAGGGCACTGTCGGGTGATCAGGTGCACAGTGAGTCTCCATAGCAAGTGGGTATAAGGCCTCCACTGGTTCCCTGCTGTCACTGAAGCCCTGTCTGTATACAACACAATTGGCCTCCTTACTTCCTCTGTTCCTCTCTCTCTCCTGCTGCGCGGTCCACGGGTTACCCTCTCTGATCACACCTGTTTGGCCTTTCACTACGGTGTCTGTCTCCCTCTTGCTGGGTACTCAGGGGGACCGGGTGACTGAAGTCTCCACAGTGTGCCGGGGTTTTCTGCAGTCCTAAAGTGTTCCTGCAGGTGCAGATCCCCAAAGTCCGGTACGTCTTGGGTAAACTTCCACTAGTTGCTCTACTCCCTTGGCTAAGCTCCGTGCCTTCTGTCCCCACTTCTAGGCTTGGCTCAACGGCAGAAGGGCCACCCCGGGTCATTGGTTCGGTCCTAACCGTGGCACCGATCACCAAGGACGTCTTCGCAGCTCTCCTAGCGTCTGCACAAACTAACCAACTCCTCCCCCAGCAGCAGTATTTATAGAGGAACTCTCCTAAAGTCAGTGAGTGTAGCTCCCCCTACTGGGTGGGTGGAAGGTGGCCAGGGTGGAAGGTGGCCACATGAGGAACTGCAGCCTGGTAGATAGGAGAAGGTTTGTGCAACAAACTCCCTCAGCACACACACCCACAGGAGCACAACACCCAACCCGGAGCCCAGGACTCTAGGCGGGCAAGGGGTGGTGGGGTTTAGAGGAAAGTGTGTGGGAAGGTAGGTCAGGTGGTAGACCAGTACTAAAGGAGGAACAGTAGGCGGAAGGAGTTAGTAGGCTAGAGTGAGCCGAGAGGTAAAGACAAGACCAGACAGAAAGTGACTCTTCCCGGAGAGATAGGGCTCCCTGGAGACACAGAATCCATAGAGATGCAGATCCATGGAGAGAAAGCACGTCCATAGCCTGCAACCCATGGAGTAGTGAGGACAGAGACCGGACCAGCGACATCGGGTCCGAGGAGTATGGCAGCGTTGACCGACTACAGGCGAGAGAGGTTTCCCTTGTTGTACCAGGACAGTCACACGGGTTGGAAAGAGCCGGTGATCCCTTGCAAGACAGGGACACCTAAGCTGGGCTAGGACCAGAGTGTCGGCTTTGAGGGGGACCGCAGCTATACACCGGCTCCCCAGACAAACTGACGGGGAACACTGATTCCAAGTCAGGGTTCCTACTACACGGGTTGGAGGCTCAGCAACACTATAGGACCCAGACTTGCTGCCCACACACATAGGGGGAAGTCATACCAAGGGACCGAGTTGCCGTCATACAACCCACGGAGAAGAACAGAGAAACAAGCCGGAAAGGTTGCAGAGAGAATGAGGGGTCTCAGGAAGATAGCCTGGCTGCAGAGGGTTCAGAATGCCCGGAGTTGTCTTTGTTGAGAACTGTAACGTTGGAACTGTTTGTGCTAAAGAACTTGCAAGTAAACCCGGTGAACCTGCTTCAGTCTCTGTGTGTGATTCCTGGTATACAGAACTCTTATTATATATTACATACTGTCATCCACCTTGCTGCAGCATCCATCCATCCTCCTGACAGAAGCACACTGCAGTGGTGGTCCCTTCACTGACCACAACCCGTGGGTGCCGTCACGACAAACAATCCCCTGTAAATATTCCCTTTTACTTGTGGGGCTCGGGACACGGTCCGGAGCAGGACTGCCGTGACATCCCCAGCATATACCCCGGTCTGGTACCGAGTACCTTGTCCCAGTAGGCCACTCACATGTAGTAGGTACCTGCTGTGGAAACCCAGCTGTGCAGTAGGGAAGGCTGTGGCTTCCTGCGTGAGCAGGGTGCCACACTAAGGGGGCCCCTAGTAATAGTATGACATGTCGACGGTCCAGGAGAGGGTAACCCGACGGGAGCGAGGAGAGTGAGAGACAGCAGGAGGCCAGATCCACTCTATGGGGTCAGACTTCACACAAACTATTGGGAAGCAGGAAAGAATTGAAAGAGAAAAGGCACACGCTGAGGGTTCCATCCAGCTACTAGTGATGGGCGAATCCTAAATTACTCGGAATCGCTTGACTCTAGCGAGTCTGAGCCCAGGACTCGCTACTCGTTGCGAGTCTAGCGAGTCCAATGTTAATGAATGGGGAAGCGAGTAATAGCGAGTAGTGTGAGATTTACAAATCGCAGATGTGTCTCGGAAGCTTCAGCCTGAAGCAATCCTAGTTTTGTCATTTATTTGCATTGGACTCGTTTACTTTGTAAGTAATCGCTGGGAAACTCGCACAGATAAGAGTCCTGTCTGCTCTGTGCAGCTCCAGGGTCCTAGAGCCTGCCTGCTGCCTGATGTAGCAGTGCTGAGATTGTTCTCAGTCTGCTCATTCCCTGTGCATAGACATCTATATCTATACACAGGGGATGTAGCAGAGAGGACATCGCGTTTTGGACTGCGTCGGACGGAAGAGGATTTTTTTAATTAAAGATGGAGTCCCTAATGGCTTTTTTTTTTATTTCTAATAAAAAAATTTCTCTGTGTTGTGTTTTTTTTAAAACAATTTAATAGAAATTCATGGCGGTCATGTCTAATATTGGCGTGACCGCCATAAATTTCGGGCTTAGGGCCAGCTGATAATACAAAGCTGGCCCTAACCTCTATTACCCAGCGTGCCACCGCCACCAGGGCCGCTGGAAGAGCGGGGTTCAGCGCCAGAGGATGGCGCTTCAATGAACGCGCCATCTTCTGGGGCGGCTGCGGGCTGCAATTTGCAGCGGGGGGTGCCCAGAAAGCTTGGGCATCCCTGCGCTGCGGATTCCAGCCCCCAGCTGCTTAGCTGTACCTGGCTAGACATAGAAATTGCGCGGAGCCCCACGCATTTTTTTGACTCCGACTCCGAGACGACTCCGAGACGACTCCGACTCCGACTCGACTCCGACTCCGAGACGACTCCGACTCCGAGACGACTCCGAGTCCGACTCGACTCCGAGACGACTCCGACTCCGAGACGACGACGACTCCGAGACGACGACGACTCCGAGACGACGACGACTCCGACTCCGACTCTACTCCGAGACGACTCCGACTCCGACTCGACTCCGAGACGACTCCGACTCCGAGACGACTCCGACTCCGACTCCGAGACGACTCCGACTCCGACTCCGAGACGACTCCGACTCCGACTCGACTCCGAGACGACTCCGACTCTGAGACGACTCCGACTGCGCGACGACTCCGAGACGACGACGACTCCGAGACGACGACGACTCCGACTCCGACTTGACTCAGAGACGACTCCGACTCCGACTCGACTCCGAGACGACTCCGACTCCGAGGCGACTCCGACTCTGAGGCGACTCCGACTCTGAGACTCCGACTCTGAGGAGACTCCGACTTCGAGACTCTGACTCTGAGCCTCTGACTCTGAAATTCATTAAATAATAAAAAAAAAAATGCGTGGGGCTCCGCGCAATTTCTATGTCTAGCCAGGTACAGCTAAGCAGCTGGGGGCTGGAATCCGCAGCGCAGGGATGCCCAAGCTTTCTGGGCACCCCCCGCTGCAAATTGCAGCCCGCAGCCGCCCCAGAAGATGGCGCGTTCATTGAAGCGCCATCCTCTGGCGCTGAACCCCGCTCTTCCAGCGGCCCTGGTGGCGGTGGCACGCTGGGTAATAAAGGGGTTAATACCAGCTTTGTTATACAAGCTGGTATTAAGCCCGAGATTCTTAATGTCAGGCCACGTTTGACCCAGCCACTAAGAATCTCCAATAAAGGGTTAAAAAAACACAACACAGAGAAAATTTTTTATTTGAAATAAAAAAAAAAGCCATTAGGGACTCCATCTTTAATTAAAAAAATCCTCTTCCGTCCGACGCAGTCCAAAACGCGATGTCCTCTCTGCTACATCCCCTGTGCATAAATATAGATGTCTATGCACAGGGAATGAGCAGACTGAGAACAATCTCAGCACTGCTACATCAGGCAGCAGGCGGGCTCTAGGACCCTGGAGCTGCACAGAGCAGACAGCTGGACTCGGCTCGCAAAGAAACAGCAGTTACTTTGCGAGTTTCCCTGCTATCACTGGCACAGTAGCCAGTGATTACTCGCACGAGTCTAATGCAAACAATGGCAATCCTAGTTTTGTCAGCGTTTCTGACAAAACTAGGATTGATATTGATTTGCATTGGACTCGTGCGAGTAATCACTGGGAAACTCGCAGAGTACCGAGTCCTGCGAGTCCCTTACTACTCGCCGAGTAACGAGTCCTAGCGAGTAGATTCGCCCATCTCTACCAGCTACATGAGATCCGCTTGCAGCCACCCGTTAGCTACTTGCCCTTTAACATCTTACTGCACTGAACTGTAACCATTGCTGCTAAAGTTCCAGTAAAGTACCCGAAGTGAAGTGACTTCGACTCTGCTGCATCTTCTTTCCATGAACTTATTCCTTTCACAGGATTGCTGCCCCGGAGGTCCCAGTCCTGCCCTCGGAGGACTACACCATCTCAGCCGCAATACCACCGTCCTCTGGCGGACTGTGGTGGCGCTGGTGCTAATCACCCGAAACTGCAGGTGGCGTCACAACAGCTAACTTTGTAAATAATCCCTTGTACATAATTCCCCTTTTAAAGAGAATAGTCCCCTGGGACACGGGATCAGGCGCGGCCGCCATTTCCCGTGACACAGTTAACCCCCTGTCTGATACCCGAGTGCCCCACACCTTGGGGCGACAAAGGGGTAGCACTCAGGGCCCCTGAGGCTGAGGTGTGGGGGCAGCACTCAGGGGCCCCCGAGGATGAGGTGTGGGGGCAGCGCTGAGGGGCCCCTGAGGGTGAGGTGAAGGGCAGCGCTCAGGGTCCTCTGGGGGTGAGGTGAAGCGCAGCGCTCAGGGGGCCCTGTAAGTGGCAAATTACACCCAGGGGAGAGACAGGTGCAGGGGGAGACAGGTGTAGGGGAGAGGCACAGCACACAGGGAGGGGAACAAGCACAGGTAAGGGTACTCTTCACATCAGTGTTTTTTTTTAAATCGCGTCAGATGCAGTGAAAAAAACCATTTGCCGCGATTACCGCATAACGGCTGCACTTGCGGCACACATGCGGCAAGCCCCATACAATGTATCTGCGGGCTTGCGGCAGGTGCGGCAAGTGCGGTTTTAGCACTTGCGGCAGGTGCGGCCGCGAAAAAACTGCGGCTGACTGCACCTGCCGCGAGCCCGCATATACATTGTATGGGGCTTGCCGCAAGTGTGCCGCAAGTGCAGCCGTTATGCAGTAATCGCGGCAGATGCGTTTTTTTCACCGCATCTGCCGCGATTTAAAAAAAAAGCTGATGTGAAAGCAGCCTAAGGGCCCTTTCACATCAGCGTTTTTCGTAATTCGCGGCAGATGCGGTGAAAAAACCGCATCTGCCGCGTTTGCCGCATAACGGTTCCACTTGCGGCACGGTTGCGGTTTTTTCCATAGGAAGTATAGGGGGACTTGCGGCAGATGCGGCAAGTGCGATATTGCACTTGCGGCAGGTGCGGCAGCGAAAAAAACCGCAGTAAGCTGCGGTTTTTTTCTCTGCCGCACCTGCCGCAAGTGCAATACCGCACTTGCCGCATCTGCCGCAAGTCCCCCTATACTTCCTATGGAAAAAACCGCAACCGTGCCGCAAGTGGAACCGTTATGCGGCAAACGCGGCAGATGCGGTTTTCTCACCGCATCTGCCGCGAATTACGAAAAACGCTGATGTGAAAGCAGCCTAAGAGACAGGGGAGAGGGAGAGACAGCGCACAGGGGAGAGAGACTGCACAGAGAGAGGAGAGACCGCACAAAGGGAGAGACATGCAAAGAGAGAAGAGGGATAACGCACAAGGGTGACAGGCACAGAGAGGGGAGAGACAGACAATGGGGGGAGAGACAGCATGGTAGGGATTACATTTGTGAGGGATATGTATATATAATAATTGTCCGCAACCTATATAAAAAATACTATATACAGCAGCATGTGCTAAAGGGGGCCACTGAGACTTTTTCACCCGGGGCCTACAAAACCTGGGGCCAGCCCTGCATATAAGTATGGCGCAGGCTCCGCTGAGACGTCTGTGACGCTCGTAACAACCAATCACAGCGCAGCTCTCAGTTCTTACAGGTCTTTTCAGAAATATAATGTTGGTATTGGTTGCTATGGTAACAGACTTTTTTTAATACATAAATAAATCTGCTGTGATGTATGTTGTACCAATAATAAAGCATCAGTGCATTGAACAGAGTGGTGTTTAGGTTGAGACATATTTTTCCAGAAGCCCCAATAATGAAATGTGATGGTAAATATTGGTGTTTTTTTGTAGGGCCTCTGGGAAAATATGTCTCTTCCTAAACAGCAATCTATTCAATGCATTAATGATTCACTGTATTGTGTAAAAATAAATAAAATGAAAAAAATATAGGTAAGAAGTGAAGTACTGGCAAATGCCCACAGTTAAAATGAAGCCTAACTGGAGAGGACTAGTGTAAATGACTGATAGGCGATCCAGCCAATCAACAGGCACCTCTGCACCGGAAAGGCGGGGATTAGTGACGTACGTCCGGTAAGTGACAACTCAGCAGCTGGTAGATGGGCGGGGTCGGTAGGCGTGCCTGTGTGTGGCTCCGCCCTCTCCCGCGCTGTATGCTCTTCCGTGCAGTGTCCCGCTTCCCTCCAGTGTCCGCCCGCTCTCTCCTCTGCGCCGTCATGAAGCCGTTCGTAGTGTTCGTCCTCGGAGGACCGGGCGCCGGGAAGGGGACCCAGTGTGAGAGGATCGTGGAGGTGAGTGCTGGGGAGGTCGGTCTGGCTCCCGGGGGTCAGGCGCCGGCACTACAAGTGTCAGCATGCCGGGGGTGGTGCTGTGGTATCAGATCCAGTGCAGGGATTATAATAATAATATTTATTCATTTATATATATAGCGCTATTAATTCTATAGCACTTTACATACATCAGTACCAGGAGAGTGGGGTGTTATTGTAGTACAAGGACAAGAAAGGGTTAAAACCCCACCGTTGTTGCATTTCTTGCTTTTCTCACCCTTTTTCCTGCCGGCGGTGCTTGGATCCCTGTGCCCGCAGTAATGCCGGCGGTGCTTGGATCTCTGTGCCCGCTGTAATGCCGGCGGTGCTTGGATCTCTGTGCCCGCTGTAATGCCGGCGGTGCTTGGATCTCTGTGCCTGCTGTAATGCCGGCGGTGCTTGGATCTCTGTGCCCGCTGTAATGCCGGCAGTGCTTGGATCTCTGTGCCCGCTGTAATGCCGGCGGTGCTTGGATCTCTGTGCCCGCTGTAATGCCGGCGGTGCTTGGATCTCTGTGCCCGCTGTAATGCCGGCGGTGCTTGGATCTCTGTGCCCGCAGTAATGCCGGCGGTGCTTGGATCTCTGTGCCCGCTGTAATGCCGGCGGTGCTTGGATCTCTGTGCCCGCTGTAATGCCGGCGGTGCTTGGATCCCTGAGACCGCTGTAATGCCGGCGGTGCTTGGATCCCTGAGCCCGCTGTAATGCCGGCGGTGCTTGGATCCCTGAGCCCGCTGTAGTGCCGGCGGTGCTTGGATCCCTGAGCCCGCTGTAATGCCGGCGGTGCTTGGATCCCTGTGCCCGCTGTAATGCCGGCGGTGCTTGGATCCCTGAGCCCGCTGTAGTGCCGGCGGTGCTTGGATCCCTGAGCCCGCTGTAATGCCGGCGGTGCTTGGATCCCTGAGCCCGCTGTAATGCCGGCGGTGCTTGGATCCCTGAGCCCGCTGTAATGCCGGCGGTGCTTGGATCCCTGAGCCCGCTGTCATGCCGGCGGTGCTTGGATCCCTGTGCCCGCTGTCATGCCGGCGGTGCTTGGATCCCTGTGCCCGCTGTCATGCCGGCGGTGCTTGGATCCCTGTGCCCGCTGTCATGCCGGCGGTGCTTGGATCCCTGTGCCCGCTGTCATGCCGGCGGTGCTTGGATCCCTGTGCCCGCTGTCATGCCGGCGGTGCTTGGATCCCTGTGCCCGCTGTCATGCCGGCGGTGCTTGGATCCCTGTGCCCGGCATATATAGGGCTATGGCTGCGGAGTGGCAGAAAAAATGTCTGCATAAAAAAAAGCATAATATTTAATATTTATTCGTTTTTATACTGCTATTAATTCCATTGCACTTTACATACATTTACAACACTGTCCCTATTGGGGCTCACAATCTATACATCCTATCAGTTTGTCTTTGCAGTGAGTCATGCAGACCCAGGGGCTGTCTGATGGAAGCACAGTAATATCTGTCTGCACATTCATCCTCTATGGAACTAATGGGGGGGGGAAAGCGCAGTCCTCAGCCGTTACATAGAGAATGAATGAACAATCGTCTTTTTCTGTCTGAGAATCGTCCGATGTCTCCCACACCCCTGTGACACCCAGTGCTGGGGCTATTACGTTGTCAAGGATCCCAATACTTTGTTATTTCTGCTCTTGTTGGCGCTGTCAGGGTGTGTGTGTAACCTGACCCTGAGATGACAGTAATCAGCAGTCTGGATACTATGGACTGACTCCTGCCCGGGGCCATCGCTGTATTCTCAGATATTCTGTCTTTTATTGCCCTTTGTACAGACTAGTGAAAACCGCAGGTCTATAGTACCCTGTGCCTTTATCATCCCCTGATAATCTGGCAGTATTGATAGTCTGCCGATCACATGACCAACAAAACGCTTATTCATTGGTTGAAATGATCTCTTTGCCTGTGCAGATTTCGGCAGCGCATCCTGCTGCCGAGAACAATGGCGGCTCCGGATGGTCACTTAGTGATTGTTCACATGGCGGGGCTCAGTGCGATGTCTGCTCCCCTGCACTGACACATCAGACAATGGGCAATATCTCCAAATAGTTTTATGTCATCAGGTCATTGTGCAGAGATGTCTGAGCCTTCTCCTCATGGCAATAATGGCCATCGCTGAGCGATTCCAGCTGCGGCTATAAGGGGCTGTGCACACACAGGATTTGGTGCAGGAATTTCTGCATCACTTGGCAGCAAAAATGCATGTATTACGAGTGTTTATGGTGCAGATTTTTCCTATTCATTACAATGGGTGACCTGTGCAGCTATAATTGACTTGACACATATTTATATCTGCAATAAACCTGCGAGGACAAAACTCAGCGACTTCAGGATTCTCATTCACTTTGCTGCAAAAATCCATGAAAAGATGCAGCACCTAATTCTGCCGGCTTCAGAGCTGAAATCGTGCAGCATCGCCTGCTCTGTCCATTGTGTTCTTGTAAATATCTTGACTGCAGGCACTGTCCAGTATTCTGATCTATCTATTATATAATCACGAATGGGATTTTTGCCCCTTTTGAGACCGTCACGCTGCGAGTCAGCGTGGTCATGTGGATACGACCGAAGCATTGGCCGCGCAGCGGCCATTGCGAGTCAGAGACTCGCTCTTCTAGAATCCCGATGCATCTGCATCGGGCACCCAGCTAGTATAACATATGGAGCTCGGCATTGTGTGTCTGACCATTGGCTTGTTGACTTTCCAGTGACTTCTAGCAGTGGGGACCTGCGATCCTGAAGAAGCACATATGTCTTGGGTAGAGTCTGGAGCTTGTACCTCCAATTATGCCCGACATTCCAGTGTTGATAGACTTAGTAGGCGGCTGTGTCTGTAGAGTCCCGTTACTCTCCCTGTAGTCACAGCTTTGTACATCACTCTGGAATTGTGAGTGACATCTGGAGGAGTCCACAGTGTTGTAAACCCGTCATTTAGGTGCGGTCTCCACCCTGTGGCCACAACGGCACAAAATAGTTTTGCTTTGTAAAGTTTCTGCTCTGAAGAACCTAAATGCTCAGCCTTGTGCCGCTGTCAGACGGTGTAATGACGGGTTTCCCAGCTATAAATATTATATACCGCAGACGTTGCATGTTACCAAGCCGCACTGTGCCAAAGAGAAGCTTAGAATATCCCTCCGCTCCTACACCAATCACATTGATGATAGTGAAGATCTGGGCGTCAGGGCGGTGAGCGGATATATTGGGGAAGGGGCATCAAATATGTCGGGGCTGATGACTGTATGATGGGCAGATGCTCTGCTGTGACTACTCAGGGGTTGTGCTTTCACGTCTGTATTGGGGAGGGTTCAGATATTCAAATAGAGGTCTGTGCACACCTCATCTTATAACACCCCCCCCCCCCAATACACATGATACTGATGACTGCTGAAACCGATGCCAGTGGGTTCACCTGACAGTCTATTGTGTATGGGGGCCCCGGTTGGCTGCTGGTCAGGGGAGATGTGGATTAGCCATGTCTGATTTCAGACTGCAGGTCGCACTGTTGTCCCAGACATAATCCGCCAGCTGACCGTCATTCGGCAGCTTTCTCCATAGAGAACACAGGAGAAGTCAGCCGAGCGAGCGCCATCTAATGTGTGTGGCCTTTGGCTATGCAGTTTTCTCACATCTGCATACCTATCCTTATGCCACCAAAGTCAATGAGAATCCTGACGTTTTGTGCACACGTTGCATACTTTTTTGTTTGTCAGTTCTTTCTGTGTTATTCACCCATTGACTTCATTAGGAAAAACTCAAACGCATTTTCTGCCAGGAGATGCAGACAATTTCTACACCAATACTCAATGAGCCCCCATAGCCTCAGACGCCGGCGTCCCCTCCCGGTGAGCTCCTACCGCCCTGTGGAGCACGGACACTATACTGTGGACTTTGGAAGCCATTTATAGTTGCCTGGTGCATTAATCATACCAGTCACATGTATTCTGCATATTTTTTGCTCTTATTATAAGAATTGTCCTCTTCTATTTTTAGAAATACGGCTACACCCATCTGTCAGCGGGAGACCTGCTACGTGACGAGAGGAAGAGGCCCGGCTCCGAGTACGGGGAACTGATCGAGTCCTATATTAGGGATGGGAAGATCGTCCCGGTAGAGATCACCATTAGCCTGCTGCAGAGGGTAAGGCTGGAGCGAGCAATGGCCACTGACCTCCAGGGCACAGTGCAGACACTGGTTTTGCAGTCATTTATGTGAACGCTCCTTTCTTTCCCACATGGTCCTACAATCTGCCACAGTAGGCATTACATTTGACATGGCTACAATGTGCACCAGTCTTATTAATGCTCCCCTGCTGATTTTAAGGAGAATTGGAGTCTAGGTGCACCCTAAAGGCCGGTTTACATGTAGCTTGTGACGTTGCAGTGACCTCGTAGCGATGTCGCTATGTGTGACATACTTCAGTGATCAGCTCGCTGATCGTTAGTACAATGGCTGGGGCCATTTTTTGATCCTTGGTCTCCTGCTGGGCAGCCAGCATTGCCGTGTGTGACAGTGGGAGACCAACGATCATCGACCTCCCAGCGCCGCAAGTACATGCTGGTAACCAGGGTAAACAGCGGGTAACTAAGCAGAGTGTTGCGCTTAGTTACCTGCTGTTTACCCTGGATACCAGCGTGATCGCTGGTGAGTCTGCCTGTCTGACAGCTCACCAGCAATCAGATAACAATGTCCCAGTGACTCGCATAGTTGATGGGGTCGCTGGGACATCGTTATCTGTAAACCGGCCCTAACATGACTCCCCATTTGCAATCTCTGCTTGTTGTGTCATGAGCACCAACATCTGCTCCACATCCGAGTTTCCAGGCCCGTGCTCAGACCACAATGCACAGCTTTGCCTCCAAAGGCCCAGGGTCGCGAAACACCGATGTGTGAATTGTGTCCCATCCAGGCTGTTTAGCTCACACAGGATGGATTTAAATGTAGCAAACCCTCAGCTGTGAGTATTAGGTCTTTATACATTTTTAACCTCAAGATGTGATTCATTCACAGATTACCTTTCAGACTAAGAATGGGTACAAAAAGGTTTACAAAGTTGCCAAACTTTTTCTTTTTTTACACCCCTAATATTCTGGAAAGCTCCTTTTTAATGATTTCTATTGTTAATTGACACCTTATGGCTAAGGGTTAATGTCTGATGACAGATCGGAGCCAGTGACAATCAGTTCACGTTATCAGTGGCTCTGTGAATTATTAATCTGTCATGATGCAAATGCTGTGACGTGGGTGATTCAAGCCGGACGCCTGATATTTACAGTCGGTGTGCCATTTTGTGGGTGTTTATATTTTTGTCCATTTTATTTCTTTGTTTTCCTTCCCCCATGAAAGGGGTCTTTAAATATGGTGGGGGGGTGGGAGGGCGCTCTCCATTTCTGTGGGGCGTCATCACTTAACATCCTGCTGGGTGACCATCAGTGGGACGATGTCCAGAGATCTGGTATGAAGTGTGAGACCAGAGCCCGATCACTGCAACTTTCCAGGACGCTGATCCTGTTCTCGTGTCTTTTTGAGTCCCCGGCTCTTGTCGGCTCAGCTCTCATCATTCACATTGTATAATCAAAAGCTTCCCTGGTGGCAGAACTCTCAGTATGTCTTTACTAGGATGTGATATGGGGGCAACATCAGTACTATTGTGTGCTGTACTGTTCCCTGTTTTCAGCCTATTAATGTTGAAAAAGGGTCTTTAGTCCCTTAGGCTGGCGTCACACCACATTTTTTGGGATCATGTACTGTCAGTTTTGAAAAGGATAGAACAGGGTCTGTTTTAGCCTCCTATGTATCCCTATGATGCCGGATTGGCCATATATGGCCATCTGATTCTGCCAATTCAGTCCCAGATTCGTTTGTCTTTTTTTTTTTTTTTGTTTTTGTTTTCCGGCCCCAAAATCGGAGGTTTTTGGGCTCCGGTGAAAAAAACGGACCAAACAGACAAACAAATTGGAGGTTGATCTGGCACACATAGTATGGGAGTCTGTGGTGCTGGATCTGGGAAAAAAACGGTTATTTCCTAGATCTGGTTTTAGTGTACTGAGCATGCTCAGTACACTAAAACTGCTCTGTTCCCGTGTGTGTAATTTCAGTTTAGCAGTGTATCTACATACACCGCTAAAGTGAAATTAAAGGAAGCAATGTGTTGGAAAAAAAAATGATCACCTCTCCGCCAAGTGTCCCACAATGCGGGGCGTCCACCTCCAATGGCTGCAGGACGTTAATCAGCTGACCAGGCGGGGCAGCAACCTGATCAGGTGATGTCACATGACCGCATCATATGAGCGGTTTCCGCCAGTCAGCTGATTCAGGTCCTTGCAGTGAGTGGACATGGACGCCTCGCATCATGGGACACTCGGCGGAGAGGTGAGCATTTTTTTAATTATTTTTAACCATTGCTTTCTTTCGCTTTCGCAATGTATGTAGATATATTGAGAAAGTGAAAGTACAGCCCCGACACCACCTGCCTGCGCTTTAAAGGCTTGGCTCCTCCAGCTCTTTCTGTCAGTCCGGATCCCTCAAAATCCCGGATCCGGACACAGAAATGGCATCCGGAGTTACACATCTGTTCCTGTCCATGTGGTCCTGCAAAAAACATTGTCCCCACGGACAGGAACAAACCGTGGCGTGAACCCAGCCTTACAGATCTGCTCCATACCTGGCATGGGTCAGCTGTGTCTTACTGGCTCCGATCAATCACTGCATCACTGCTGTTTAACCAGTTATTTGCTGCTGACGGTGGCATTTCTACATAGGAGATTGTCATCTCAATCTTATTTTTTTTTACTATGTGCTGTAATGATGAAGTATGGTGGTGCATAGTTCAGACCATTTCATGCTTAAGCACCATAGAGTCAAGAGCAAAGTAAAAATGAGATATTTAAAAAAAAAAGTTAACTTAATAAAAGTGTGTTGTACATGTGCGAAAGCACAGTATATATAATTTCTTGTTTTTATTATTTGAATGAGTTGTACTGTATATAATGTAAAATTTAGCAAGGGGTGTGATAAATGCCTTGAAAAGGGAGGAAAAATGGGCATGTTTTTTTGTCCACCAGTCCTCCTGCCACATAAATAAAAAGCAAAAAAATGTGCCCAAATAATGATACCAATGTAAACTACAACTCAGTCACAGCCGACCCTCCCATGTCTCCATGGGGCCAGTTGTTAGGGTATGTGCACACAGGAAGGTTTAGTGGCGTTCAAACCTTCAGTAAACCGCTGGAAATTATCAGGAGCCTAGAGATCAGAGCTCTGATATCTCCAGCGGTTTTCCGGCGGTTTTCCGGCGTTTTTTTCAGCATGTGCACAGCGGTTTACCGGTGGTTTTTCCTGCGGTTTTCTATGGGACTCGCAAGGACCATTCATTAACATTGGACTCGCAACGAGTAGCGAGTCCCGGGCTCGGAATCGCTACTCGTAATCGCTTGACTCTAGCGAGTCCCGGGCTCGGAATCGCTACTCGGAAAGCCATTCCGAGTAGCGATTCCGAGCCCGGGACTCGCTAGAGTCAAGCCATTCCGAGTAGCGATTCCGAGCCTGGGACTCGCTAGAGTCAAGCGATTCCGAGTAGCGATTCCGAGCCCGGGACTCGCTACTCGTTGCGAGTCCAATGTTAATGAATGGTTCGGACTCGCTAGAGTCAAGCGATTCCGATCAAAAACCGCTGAAAAGAATTGACATGCTGTATGCTGCTAAGCCGCTGAGAAACCACTCAATCGCGGGCGGATCCGCTCACATAAACCGACATTGTGTGCACAGCGTTTTCCAAATTACATAGGGTTACATGTAAGTCCTAAAGCTGCTTAGGATTTACATAAATTTAAATAAAACCTATGCTAAAACGCCGGCGGTTTTCGCTGCTAAACCTCCACTAAACCTTCCTGTGTGCACATACCCTTAAAGTAATGACTGCAGATGTGATAAGTGGCATTGGAGATAGAGGTATCTCTTCACTGTGTGGCAAACATGGAGGTGATATCAGTGGGGTCATCCCCACTCTGTGTGATCGGAGTGCAGCCTAATAATGAAGGATAATCAGGTCGTCCTATGTCTACAGGACAATCTGCACATACAGGAGGGAAAGTCCGCAGCAGAGCAGGTCTGTGATCATAAGTTGAAGCCCCCCATACAGGATAGATAGCGGAGGGACGGCAGCCATCTCTCCAGACTGATAGAGCGGCTGCAGACATCTCTAGCAACAAATCATCTCTGGGAGAGCAAAAGGGTTTGTATGTTCTTCCCGTGTTTTCGTGTGTTTCTTCCGGATTCTCTGGTTTTTTTCCAAACTCCAAAGACATAGTGATAGGGAATGTAGATTGTGAGCCCCAATGGGGACAGTGATGATCTGAAACGCAAAAAAAACACACAAGCCATTTTTTATAGTGTAATTCAATTCTACGGCTTCTTCTCTGTCAAAGTCAAGCCCCTGTATAGCTGGGTAGGTGGGGATGATAATAATAATAATAATAATAATAATAAATTGTCCTGGCTCTTAGAAATAGGAGAGGGAAAAAAAAAACAAAATCTGAAAAATGGCTGCGACTGTGTTAATAATCTAATACGTAATCTGTCTTCCTGGTCCAGGCAATGGAGCAAACCATGGCGGCGAATGTGGAGAAGAATAAATTCCTTATTGACGGCTTTCCCAGGAATGAGGACAACCTGCAGGGCTGGGACAGGACTATGGACGGGAAAGCTGCCGTGTCCTTTGTGCTCTTCTTTGACTGCGATAATGAGGTAATGTCGGGGATGACATCCATGGGCAGCTCTGGCTTATGATCGTGCAGATATGCCAGGGTGGCTGCATCCCTTAATTGTTGGTGTTTTATAGATGTACTAGATGGGAGGCAGATAGGACCTGTGGTGACATCACGGTCGTGTGATCTGGCTCCGCCCATGACTGTGACATCACCACAGGTCCTGTAGGTGAGTATGAGCTTATCGGTGGCGGGTGGGGGATAGCTGGCGTTGGACTGTGGCAATGGGTTAGTGGGGGGTCATTTTCAGGTGCGTCAGTGTGGGCTATTGGCGGTACTGCTGGTGGTCTCATTCTGCCAGCTGGCGCCATATTTTAACACTCATCACTTGGGTGTTCAAATATGGCACCGCAACTTGTTCTGGCCAATCACATGATAGGAGGATACAATTATGGCGAAAGTGGATGACAGCCGCCACAAGGTAAGTAATATAATAGATTATTTGCAGGACTTTGCGGGAGCGTTTCATGGCTGGATCTGTCTCTAATTGTTCCCCTTGTCTTAGACTTGCATTGCTCGCTGCTTGGAGAGAGGGAAGAGCAGTGGGAGAAGTGACGATAACCGGGAGAGCCTGGAGAAGAGGTGAGTGCAGTCATTACATGACAGTCTCTAGGACCAGCCCTTCATAAACACCACAGATATAGATGGCAGCACATCGGTTACTTCTCTTGGGGTTATCCGTTCCGGTGTCCAGCACATCCAACATGTGTAAATAACCCTTTTCTCATTACATTGTCCAAAAAAGAGAGAAAAGTGCTGAAGATCCTTCATATAAAATTTTCTTTATTAAATCTTTATCAAAAGTCAGCGTGACCGAAAGAACGTGCTGCTGCATGATGACCAGATCTTGCTTCATGGTGTAACATGTTGTGATCTCCCACAAACTGATTTAATGCCGATCCCATATTGTGACGACATACAGAGCAGTAATTACCATGTTTTGGGACAATAAGGTGCACCCCAGGTTTAAACAGCAGAAAATAGAAAATTAAATATCTTGTTAATTAAAACTTCTGTGGTGGTGTAAATAGAGGGGTCATTTGCACTAATTTTTTAATGTACTAGGGTAGAATAAGGAGGTAACAAATCTATTAAGTGAATATTTGCATTGTGTATTATACACTCACAGCTCTGCTACATGCAAACTACATTTACATATAGATACATACAGCTCTGCTACATGCACATATAGATATATACAGCTCTGCTACATACACATATGCACACACTGTACATTACCATGTCATACATTTTTACAGCATGAATTCTGTATCTAAATTGCAATAGCTGCATCCCAAAAATGAACCCTAAGGGATTCTTGATCACATGTGTAAAGCGAAGTACTGTCCTTCATATTCCAGAATCCAGACGTACCTCCAGTCCACCAGGCCCATCATTGACCTGTATGAACAGAGGGGAAAGGTCCGAAAAGTTGACGCCTCACAATCTGTAGATGAGGTTGGTTACAATTTCATACTTGAGGAAAATATTCAAAATCTCTGCTGCTATTAAGAGGGAATCTATCAAGGTTATTAAGGTCCAAGCTGAGGGTAGCAGACCCTGATGACAACGATGGGTCAATGGTGGTGGTAATAGATTAGTGAGAGGAGCTGCAGCAAGTAAATCCATGATGGGAACAAAACTACACAAAAGCATTGTGAGCCGGATTCTTATTTATGCTGCCCTCCATGAAGGTAATTGTGGTGACAGATTCCCTGCTATGGGGAACTCTAGGGTGATAAAATTTTGCATGGTCCCTGCGACTCAAGACTATAATGCTGAGCTGCCTGTTACACTTGTAAATCACTTATTCACTAACTGCTCCTTAACTGTGTTCCCCTCCCATATTGGACATCACACTTGATTTTGCAGCTCCCCTCGCAGTATAGCCCCTGTCACACAAACTGGATGTTAGCGAGATCGTTGTAACGTCACAGGTTTTGAAAGGGACAACAACAACGATCTCAATACACCTACAGACCTGAGTAGGTGACAATTCCCAACGACCCCTGTATCATTCCGGATCGTCGCTGATGAGATCTGACTGTTTGACATCTCACCAGTGATCCCTACCAGGTTGTATCGTTGTCGGGATCGCTGGTGCGTCGCTACGTGTGACGGGATCTTAAGCATCAGTGCGTCCGATAACAAAATGCTTCCTCATTCCAATCATGTGGGTGTGACGTCACAGAAGGGTCTGGTGTGAGCACGTTTGGATATGAGTCCCCCGCAGTCAATTTGATAAGAGAAGGTGTGGTCACACCGTCTGCTCTTTGTACAGAAGCAGATATCTGCTCAGTGTATTATCTTCTGTTATGTCACGCCCATGTGATTCAATGAGGAAGCATCTGTTATTAGACTCATTGTGCAGCCCCTCCTGCAGTAAGCATCAATCAGGTGTGATGTCCCATACGAAAGGGAGCAGTTACTGAATAAGTGATATACAAGTGTCCTAAACATTATTCAAGTGGAACAGGCGGTTCAGCATTTAGTATAGGAGTGCAGGGACCATACATAAATGTCTTATCCCCGCGGAGTTCTGCTTCAAATTCCGTAAAAATTGATCTTGTGGTTGTGTTTGATCATCATGTTTTTACTTTTGATTAATAGTTTCCTGTCCTTTTAATCACCGTGTTGTTGCTCCGCCATCTCCTGTGGTGGGGACCTGGTAATAAGTCTTCAGTTTTCCTGTAGCGCCACCACAGGAGGAGGTTTAACATGACACTTTTCCCATTTAATCAATGGGCTATTGATGTAATGGAAGATTGTATGGGGTCTGCCCGAACTCTGCTTGCTTCATGCCCAGTCTAATAGATAAAGGGTCACCTTCTAATTAAAGGGGTAACATTTATCCCCTTGCCACTGGATGATAGGTATTGATCATAGGGGACCCATTAATCCTAAGATCGGGCTCAAAGTCCTGACTTCAATGGAGTAGAGGTGATGCTGTTACCCCCCCACACCCCTCTCTGCCAATTTACTTTCCATGGGACTGAGTATAACGCTTGGCTATTTCCACCAGTTCCATAGACAATGAATGGGCTAAGCACTTCACCTCTGCTGCATTCAAGCAGGAACAGGGGTTCACTGGGGCACTATAAGTCATGGATTTGCGCTCTGTGGCCCCCACCGACCTTCTCCTAATACTGAATTAATAAAATGCTTTCTAAAATGGACACCTTTTTATAATTTATTTATTTTTTTCTAGGTCTTCAGCAAAGTCCAAAAAATCTTTGAGCGCGAGGGATAACGAGGCCCGAGACTTGTCCACACCATAAACTTTATTCATTGCATAGTTTCTATCTATTTTTTTCTATTGTTTTTTTATGTACACCCTGTAATGCCGGGTTATACTGTACTTCTTTTATTTCTGCCCATCCTTCTCATTCTGCAGGATTTGACTACAGGTCTCAGATTTCTCGTCCCGTCCCTTCCCAGCCCATCAGACATGCAGAGCACAGCTGTGGGGGTGCAGGGGTTAAATGTCCACAGGAAAAAGAGTGACCCTTATATATTTAGTCAGGAGAATGGGCTAAATTATAAACCATGGGGTGCCATTCTCTCTCTTCCTTCCGGGATTTTAGAAATTTTGCCATCTGTACATAGTGTGGGAGGGGGGAAGGCCGGGTCCACAAGAGCGTCCCCTGGGGGCTGTCAGTGGCGTCTACAGGCATGTGCCAGTCATTGACTCTAAACTTTTCTTAAATGCTTCATTTTAAAAATTGTCCAGGTCTCTTTTATTTTTTATTTTTTTTACAATTTAAGGCAATAGTCTCATTATATTATCTGAAACGAGCTGCCCCGGCCCAACAAAGAGATGTAAAATATATAGAATATATCCACAGGATGGGTGATACTGGGAGTCTGACTGCTGGCACCGCCACCCATCATGTGTATAGGGATCCTAGAGGATGGGTGATGTCTGATTGCTGGGGCTCTTGTGACCTTCACTGATCATGAGTGTGGTGATCCACCAGGATGGGTGATACATGTTTGACTGCTGGTACCTGAATGCATTGCCCATCCTATAGGATCCCTTTACTCGGGATCAATGAATGATTGTTGGGGGTCTGACTGCACAGACCTGCACTGATCATGTGTAGGGATCCCACAGGATAGGTGATACATGTGATTACTGGGGTCTACAGGTAAAGAGAAGTCGGGGCATATTGGGAGCAACACCAATTAATAGAGATCATACAAAAGGGGATGTTTTACATGTTGCTCCCAAATATGCCCTGACTTCTCTTTACCTGTACACTGTTTATTTGTGGCATGGTGAGCACCCTTTGTTATTATAAATGGCATTGTAGTGCACCCACATCCCTCCAATCATAATGACTGGGGGTCTGACTGCTGGGACCTGCACATATCGCCCATCGTCTAGGATCCCTACACTTGTGATCAGTGTTATGATTGTTAGAGATCACACTGTAGAGACCTGTACTGATCACGAGTGTAGGGATCTAGAGGATGGCTGATACATGTCTGACTGCTGGGACCTGCACTGATCGTGCTTATAGGGATCCCACATGTGTGTAGTGCGGTTGTGCACTCACCTCTTCTCTAAATAATGAATGTAGTAGTGGTCCTTCATTCTCTCTAGGTCACAATGATCATACATTTATCATCTGTTCTGTGAATTTAATGATAAAGTTGTTCGTAAAACTTTAACATGCTCTGTCCAGGAATGAGTAAAGAAGTCCCTGTCTGGAGGCGGCTCTGAATGTTTCGCTCCTATTTCCCTGCATTTCCTCGGTGTGGGTGATGGGTGGGGGACATCTCCTGCTCTCCTGTAGACACATGGGATCAGGGGTATGTTCACAGGCTGCTCAGAAACATCCACGCCTGATCCTGGTGTCTGCTCACAGGCATGGAACCGTGCACCTCTGCAACCCCATTCACATATATAGGACACGAAAAGCAATTTTCTAGAATACTCTCGCATGGGTGATCACCTGCTATCATCTGGAAGGAGCTGGAGGCTGGCAGACATTGCTGCTTATCTAGAACAAAAGTCAGTCTTGAATGTGGGGCCGGACATTTAGCCGCAATCAGTCACCAATATCTGGTGAGTTTTGGCAGATTCAGTTTTACACATTACAGGCAATGGATTGGACTCTCCTAAAGTGGAGCTCCGTTATAGGGCAGTGTGGGACACATGCTAGCGCTTGGTCTACTAGGTTTGAAGGTACACGACATGGATGCAGTGTGTTTTGGAACATAAGGTCTTCCCATAGGTATACCATTGTCCGGGTATTATGACCCACACAGCCATGGGATAGCATGTGATGTAATATGTAATGCTGCTTACATATTGTCCTTAGTTTACTGGCTTTCCAATAAGCCTGAAATAAAGTTTACATGCTGTATTTTAACTTGGAAGGTATGTCCTCCAAAAATAACCTGTTGGTTAACATTGCTTTCCTGTATTAACTTATATATATTATATGTGTGTATAATATACATATAATATACACACATGCATGTACGATATGTATTTTTATTTATTAATTTGTACCAACATCTGATTGTTACTTTCCATCTTCACCCTGAAAATGAGGTGTTTTTTAGACTCCTACCCTCCTGTCTTTTCAGGAGGATTTTTCAGCAGTCTCATTATCATCAGAGGCAGGATTAAAGGTGATAACACCTCTGTACACAGCTGATCACACAGGATCCACCAATCACAGTAGGATGTCAGAGCTGATTCTGCTCCCTCTCCTATCACAGTGATCTCTGCCCATGCTCATTAGATGCTTTATTACAAAACATAGGGGGTCGTAGTCCATTCATTGCTGCTAATGTAAGTGTGGATTTCCTGAAAGAACCAGACTTTTGTTTCTGAACAAAGTCCTAGTGGTCAGTGTGAAAAAGAAAAACAAACTGCAAAATGTCGACTTTTTATTTAATACAGATTGTGGTATGAAAAAAAAAAATTGTCACAATTAAAAAAATATATATTTTTCACAAATGCGATTTAAGCAATAGGTAATGTTGTTTTGATGATGTATTTCCCTTTAAGGTGTATATGGTCTTCTGAGACACCAGTACAGATATAGATTTATATTTAGTCACTTATCTAGCCCCATTAATTCCACAGCACTTACATACATCATCACTGTCCCCATTGGGGCTCACAACCATTTTGTTTTCGGGAGTCCGTTTTCTTCCAAATCAACACAGCAGAGACTGAATATATTGCTCCAAAATGACAAAATTTCCCAACGGACCTATCGGAACGATGACCGATCTTCATTCAGCTTCTAGGCCGCCTTCACACCACGGTTTTTTGCATCAGGTTCTGTCTGGTTTGAACCAGATAGAATCTGATCTGGTTTTGCCTTCCATGTATCCCTATGGGGCCGGATTGGTCCTATTTGGCCATCCGTTTCTGTGTATTTTGTGCCAGATTCGTTTTTGTCCGTTTTTTTCACTGTCCTCAACAGAGACTGCAGCATTTTTGCTCCAGTAACAATTGGCCAAAAACGAATCCGTGACAATCCAGCACCCATAACATGGGAGTCTAGGGGCGCTGGATCCATGAAAAAATCTGATCGTTTGCTGGATCCGATATTTTTGCATGGGGCATGCTCAAATTCTGCCATCCAAATTTCAGCACCATGGACAGCAGTATTTCATGCACAGGCTGTGAATATAGCACCATGGACAGCAGCAGAGCAGACACAGGCAGACTTCAGCACCATGGACAGCAGCAGAGCAGACACAGGCAGACTTCAGCACCATGGACAGCAGCAGAGCAGACGCAGGCAGACTTCAGCACCATGGACAGCAGCAGAGCACACACAGGCAGACTTCAGCACCATGGAGAGTGGCAGAAAACAAATCCTGCAAAAAACAAGATCTGGGACCATATTTGGCCACGTTTTCTGCACATCCTGTCCTGTCAGGTTCTGTCCGGTGGATCCTGCAAAACACAGGATCCACCCTGACAGACGAAAACCGTGGCGTGAAGCCGGCCTTATTCTGGTTTCCTTTTGTAGAGATGATATAGCAGAGCTGTCCTTGTCGTTTAGCACTAAACTAGTAAAACATTGGATCAGTTATGGACACATTGCCACTATTGATATAGGGAACTGATCTTGTATATTTTATTAATTGCTGATTGTCATATGGATGTGAACAAAAACATTTGGATGAAATCATGGTATTTGTTTATTTTTTCCTGGATAAAATGTTAATGACTTTAAATACATTAATCTCCTGGTGTCAGGAGCCCCTATCGAGGGTGTATGGGCAGATTGGGACGTGCTGGAATCATTGATCACTGCTGGCAGGAATTCCCTGTGCCCACAGAGCATTGTTTGATGTTTTTGGACACAGATTTTGAGAATTTCCATGTCTATCCTTCCCCCAGCAAAGTCTATGACTGTTAGGGCTGTGCATGCTTTGCTTATTTTTTCCGTTCAGATTTCTTATTGTCTGCACCGTTAGCTCCGCACTTCAGGACTATCGTAGCCTTTGCTGGCTTCAGGATAGACATTCAGATTTACATAATCTGCGTCCAAAAAAGCATCAATCAAGGCACCGTGTGCACAGGACCTCATGGTGCACCCCCACTACATGAGATGAGTATAAGGCCTTATGCACACGTTGCTTTTTTTATCTAATTTTTTTTATGCATTTGCAAAACCTGAAGGGAATCCTGAGGTCTCCTGCGCACGAGGAGTATTTAGGCCCCTTTTACACTAGTGTTTAAGTGGGAAAAATCTGCACCAAAAATGCTCATTTTTTGCTGTGGTAAAAAATGTTTGTACTGTGTTAACCAGTAGATTGTAACATATTTCTATCTTTGAGTCCTCAGGGGTTGATACCTTTTTAATGGCTAACTGAAAAGATTGTATAAAAAAAAAAAAAATTATATATATTTTTTTTTACATACACATATGCAGGGTGGGATGATGCAGTAAATACAACAGGTGACGTAAAGCAGAAAAGAGAAGTCAGTTTTGGGAGGGGGGGGGAGGAGCTGGGGAGGTAAAATCAAAGTTCAGAGTTAATAGGCACATATTGTATTATTCTATTTTTAGTGGTTGGTCGAGACCTGAAAATTCTTTAATGAAGTAGAAAGACATAAATCCACGTGAGACATTCATTCCTGCTTTAAGTGTGTCAAAGTTCATTATCAGTTTATATTCCCACCCTCTTCTGTCTCGCTGTGATCTGAAGATATCTTTTAAGGGGATGTCACACACGTCGATATTGCTGTCAATGTCGCTCATACGTCACGGATTTTCAGTCGCTCAAGCGACTTAAAAGTGACACAGGAGCGACATTGAAGTGTGTGACCAATCGATGCAACCAGCGACATGTCGCTGATCGCCGATCGCAGGTTTCACTGCCAGACGTAAACCCTGTTGCTCATCGCTCAGTAGACCTTGTGCATCGCTGCGTGTGACACTAAACTCAGCGACGTATTTTCTATTTTGACAACGTACAAGCGACTAAATAAAATCGCTCGCAAGATGGCGACATCACCGCATCGCTGGGTCATATTGACGCGTGTGACATCTTACTTGCGATAATTCCACATCGCTCGGGCGATTAATAATTTGTGACGCATGAGCGATATCGCAGGCGACATTGACACGTGTGACAGGCCCTTTAGAATTACTACTTTCATATCCAATATTGTGTGATCAGGCCTACAGAAATTTCTAGGCACAGGTAAATCTGTCCTTTATTGTATAGCAATGAGAGTTCATCCTAGCTCTGAGTTGTTGCCCCATCTCGCTTAATTCTAAAAGGTAACTTCAGATCACAGCGAGACAGAAGAGTGTGGGAATATATACTGATAATGAACTTTGACACATTTAAAGGAGGAATGAATGTCTCACATGGATTTGTCCTTTCTACATTCATTGAGGAGTTTTCAGGTCTCGACCAACCACTAACCAAAGGACAATAATACAATCTGTTCCTCTTATCTCGGAACTTAGATTTTTACCTTTCGCTGTCAACACTGCCTACTATTATGTGCTTTACATCACCTGTTATATTTACTGCATCACCCTACTCTGCATATGTATAGGTGTGTCTTCAGAATTAGATTCATTATTAGCCTGATGAGGAGGCCATGATGTCTCGAAAGCTTTTTCTTACCCTCTTTTCAGATAGTCATTGAAAGGTATCAACCCCTGAGGACTCCTTTTTCCTGCCAAGAGCTGTGGAAATGTTATGCTCCAAATCCTAAACGTCTGCACGCCCCCTTACTACTGCTCCCTGCACTGTGCAGACACTGAACCAGCAGGGGTTTATCACCTTCTAAATGGACCAACTTGTAACATGTGTTTAGGTGCCCCCTTAAAAAAAGACAATCTACCTCCCCTCTAGTAACACCATTGCTCTGGGTGTGGGCAGCACATTTATTTGTTGGGGGTAGTATTTTTGCCCCTCGGGATCTGGGCTTCTTTGCAGTATAATGTTGACAAGCTGCTATATCTAGACCTCATTTGTCAATGTTTCCTTTGCTTTCTTATTTTGTAATGGTGGTATTCACTTGGATTAAGGGAGGGGGCGAAATGAGGAAGATTAAGGCATGTCATACTCTGTGTATCCTGTAGGGGCACTGCAGTAAAAGTTGTCTCAATGGTGACTCTAAATATTCTTGTGCCGACCTCAGGACCGCCGTCATTGATTTCTGAATGTACAAAACATAAAAGTTTCCATGTACTGTGTAAGAATGTGCGGCGCTCAGCCGGTCGGTGAGGTTCATGTCTGGGCTTTTTGTGATGGTGATACGAGTAGGATGAAATAACTTTTATCAATAAACTGAATGGGAAAAAAAATAATTGTCTCTTATTTGTTAAAAGGTATGTCAACTTTACACAAGAACATTTTGTTAGGAGGGTTTCTGTCAAAGTAAGGAAAATCGTGACAACAAATTGTAGAAGTGACTGGCTCCCTCTGGATGATGATCATCTTGGTTGCCAAATGCCTTTACATTGCATTATTCTGGTAGTTGAAATTGGACCATAGTGTCCCCTGATGTGATATGTTTTACCAGATCCTTGGGTTCCATCTTGGTCAAGGTATCAAATGATATTTCACTAAAAGTGTGAAGATGAAGCCACGATCATTAATGAGCGCTCATAACCCAGTCACTGGTTTCTTTCCCTAGGGTGGAAACACACTATGCAAGATGCATGTGAGATACTTGTATAGGCCCCGTCACACACTTCAATGTCCAAGCGATCCGATCAATGATCCGACTTGACCTAAATCGCTTGTGAAGTGCCAAACGTATTGATATCTTTAATGACGCAACAACTCCACGACAAGCGAACGATACTTGCAGTCGTTCGATCGCCTACGTCCTTCAGTTATGAATAGGCGAAGTCGGTAACAACATCGTTATCAAGGTGTCACACACACCGATGCTGCAGGTTGAACGGACAATCATCGTTTGAAGGTCCGGTTCAAAAACCTTCCATAAACGATCAATCGACTTATCGTTGATTGTTTGCACTTGTCACACGCAACAACGTTGTTACGCCACCCAAAAAGCCGTGACGTACTAACGATATCTTAGTGTGTGGAACAGCCCCTGCATCTGTGAACGGAAGCGCATCAACTCCGTAGGAATGCACACAGCTGACGTGCTTTTGACCAGAGATACGGCGGCCTTCCGGATGAGTCATCCGAGACTCGTGCAATTATGTCACATAGTGTGTTTCCATCCACAGACCACTTTTGGTAGATCCTAGTGAATTGCGAGTAATGCCATGCTAAAGTGCTAAAAACGAGTAGGTGCGACACGTAACTGGGCGCAACTCAAGTACAGAGTATAATGGAAGTCGATGGGAAACTCGAACATTTTTCCAGAAGATCTTCCATTCAAGTTCCCCTTTGGCTAACATTATTCTCTGCACTCTAGTCATGCCCATCCTAGTGTCCGACCTGCTCGTTTCGAGTACTGAGTATCTGAGCATGGAAGCGTTGATTCATCACTAATACTAACCGCTGGCTGGAACGCACCACATGACCTATTATTTTTCCACCCGACGTTTTCCCAAAACTTCAGGAAATAAACTGCTATGAAGAGCAAATTGGATTTCCCAATGAAATGAGTATGAAGGGTTTTGTCTTTAAGGACTTTGGAGAGGATCCACTAAGGGCCACGTTACACACACAGATATCTGAGCAGATATTGTTCACAGATCTCTGGTTGCAGAGAAATCATGGACACATCTTTCCATTTTGTGGCTGTGTACAAATGAATAATGTGTCCATGGTTTCACTGCAACCAGAGATCTGTGAACAATATCTGCACAATTATCTGTGTGTGTGACGTAGCCCTTATGGTGCCGTCACACAGCACGATCTGGCCAGCGATGTCGGAAGCGATGCGCGGGTGCCCGCTCGGTTCCGACATCGCTGGCCGGCGACACCGCAGCGATGCGGGCGGTGACATCGCTCGCTGGGCTGGGCTCAGCCCAGCGAGCGATCCGCAGCAACGCTGCGGTATAGGCTGGATCGCCGCCGACATCGCTCTGGCGATGTCACACGGCGCGATCCAGCCTTATCGCAGCTCGCCGGTTGACAGGTTTACGGTTCTTCCTGTAAACCTGTCAACCAGCGATAAAACGCGGTCGCGCCGCTCGTTTTCACAGCGCGACGTTGCTAGCGACATTGCTGATACGTCACTTTTTCGGCAATTTCGCTAGCGACGTCGCCAGGTGTGACGGCACCATAAGAAACAATTCCTAGAGAACAATGCCTTAAAGCCCCCATATATCAAGGGGCTCGGTCAACACTAATTTGTCTGAAGGCATTTGCCAACTGATCATAAGGGGAGATGTCATTCACACATATCCAATTTTAGCCTTGATCGCATTGTCCTGGAACTAAGCAGCCACCTTTTCATAGAGCTGTGGTATAGCGGATAGGGGATCAGGAGGTAAGATGGGCACAGGCGTTCAGGGGAACTAGCCTGACCCTTAGACTGGGGTTCCCTGATTCACCGTTTCCAGAGGTACCCCAGATGACAGAGGTTTGGGTTGCCACCTTAGCCCTTCACTCCTGGTCAGCCCTAGGCTAAAGGTACAATTACACGGGGCAACATCGCCGGCAACTTGGGCGTGGTGAAGTTGAAGCAACATCGCTAGTGCGTTGCTACGTGTAACTGGGTGATTTCAACGGCGATAAGTTGCTTGAGGTGAGTTGCCAGGTTTACCAACATGTTGGTAAACCAAGCGATGTTGCTCAGGCGATCTGCTATCATCGCTCTGTGTGACACCACAACAGCAATGTTGGAAGCAACTTCCCCTATTCACTGCAATGTAATGATCGCTCGCTGGGTTGAGCGAAAGTTGCTTTCAACATCTCAGCTACGTTGCCGGTGATGTCTCTGCGTGTCACATCTCCATAGCAATCTTGGCTAAATGCCCAAAACGTGCGTGCTCCCATGAGTTGCCAGTGATGTTGCCCCATGCAACAGTACCTTAAAGGTCTACTTCCACCCACAGACTGGACACATGGTCCAAGTAGAAATGAACTCTATCTGCGACAAATAATGGAGGGAATTTGAGCTATTTCAGGGCTGAACCATCATTTTCTTTTTTTAAATATTAATCTGCAAGAAATTAAATATACTTTGGTTTGATGCTGAAGTCCCAAAGCTTTAGAGATGGCTTTATAACCTTTTCCAGACTGATAGTTTTCTCAACTGTTCCTGAATTTCTCTGTATCAAGACATGTCTAGCTTTGGAGGATCTTCTGGTCCACTTAACCTTGTCAGGCAGATCCTATTTAAGTAATTTCTTGTTTGAGAACAGGTGTGGCAGTAATCAGGCCTGGGCGTGGCTAGAGAAATTAAACTCGGCTTCCCTTAGGCTGGCTTCACACTGCAGTTTTTCACTGATCAGTGTCCATCAGTGTTCGGGTGCCAAAACCAGGAGTGTCTCCAAAACTCAGAACAGGTGTCAATCGTTCAATTATAGTTTTTTTCTGCAAGTTCCTTTCCTGGTTTTGGCACCCAAACACTGATGGACACTGATCAGTGAAAAACTGCAGTGTGAAGCCAGCCTTAGATGTGATAAACCAAAGTTAAATTATGTGGGGGGGATTACTTTTTCACACAGGGTCCTGAAGGTTTGGATTTGTTTTTTTCCTTAATAATAAAGACCTTCATTTATAAACAGCATTTTATGGTATCTTTGTCTAATATTTAATCTTACATGGTGATCTGAAACATTTAAATGACAAACATGCAAAAGAATAAGAATTCAGGAAGGGGCAAATACTTTTCACCTCACTGTATATATTCCCTATGGAAGCCTGAACCTGCGATCACCTGATTTCACCACTTCAGTGTCCAGTTTTTGCCCTTATTTTATTCCCACCGCCCCCCTGAATATTCCATCCCTACCCCTCCTACTTGCCAGTGACATTTCCCCTAATCCTGGTCCCACCCACCACATCCCCCACAGTCACTTCTACCCCATTACCCATGACCCATCACTAGCCTTCGCCACCTCACCTCAGGGACTAAAGGCCCCGTTACACGCTGCACTGTGGCAGCAATCCGAGCATCGATGTGGATCGCTGCCACATCGTGAACTGATCGCTGGTGAGCTGTCAAACAGGCAGCCTCACCAGCGACCAGTGGACCAGCGACATCATGGAGAAGAATAAAATATTCTTTCCACGAGGTCTAGCTCCCGCTGTCAGGCTGCAGTAAGGGGTAGCAGGCTGGTAATCATGGTAAACAGCAGGTATCTAGGCAGCTCCTAGTTACCCGATGTATACCCTGGTTACCAGCCTTCTCCGCTTACTGGCTGGTATCCAAGGAACACAGCGGGTAACTAGGGACACCCGCTATATTCTGTGGATACCAGCCTGTAAGTGGAGAAGGCTGGTAGCCAGGGTATACATCGTGTAACTAGGCGCTGCGCACTGCCTAGATACCTGCTGTTTACCATGGTTACCAGCCTGCTCCGCTTATTGCTGGTCGTTTGGTCCCTGTCACATGCGCCGATGTGTGCTGACCAGCAGACGACCAATGACAGATTTATGGTCCTGGCCATAAATCTACGATCAACGACTGATCGTTGATACATGTCACACACAACGATGTTTCGACATCGCTGCAACGTCACAAAAACAGTGACGTTGCAACAATGTTGTTAGCGATATCTTTGTGTGCAACAGGCCCTTTACTGATTATGCATCCTCGCTGTTTAGAGGGTCCTCCCACCCCCTGCCTCTTCTGTGCCGCCTCGTGCCTGTGTGTGTCTCCCCTCCTCGCCTGCGCATCAGCATCTGAATTCACGCAAGCGCACAGTAAGGAATTGGTAGGAGCGGGTCCCAGCTGCTGGAACGGCGCATGCGTGGGAATGTCCGCACCAGATTGCCACCCTGTTGCATACAGCATAATCTTTAGCAGGGCGGGCTCTGCTGATGACATTCCCGCGCATGCGCCCTTCCAGCAGCCGGGACCCGCTCTTGCCAATTCCTTGGTGTGCGCCTGCGTGATTTCAGACTCTGATGCGCAGGCGAGGAAGGGACACCCACACAGGAGGTGGCACAGAGAGGCAGGGGGCGGGAGGACCCTCTAAACAGCGAGGACTGCAGAATCAGTAAGTCCCTCTGTACTTCTTATCTTAAAACTTTCTAAAGTGTTTTTTACAGGTAACAGGGGCGGTAGAGACATGGAGGACCCCTTCCCTGAATGCAGCAGACACGCTGCATTCAGTAGTGCTAACAGGTTGCCTTAAAAAAAAAAAAAAAAAAAAAAAAAGAATAAATAAACAATAGTAAAAACTGGTCACTTTTGTCGATGATTTCAGCAGGGACATGGTTAACTGCAGAATCTTCCACCTCGGGAGGTTTTTCGTTTTGGTCTCAAACTCTGAGGTTTTATTTTTTTTACTTTTTCTGTTCAGCACTTACAGATCCATAATGGAGGCCTTGTTCTTTTCGTACATAGTCGGTAATGGGATTTCTTCCAAATCAAATTGAACATAAGCAATACTGCACAAAGTGGCCAGCGATTTCCTACGCAGCCGGGATCTAGGGTTTAATTGTGACTGGTGTTTTTTTTTTTTGTTGGCTGCTTTTTACATTGCATTCTTAATAAATATTAATAGTCGTTTGTCTTTTTTTTTTTTTTCTTTCTAAGATCTTCTGTAGCAAAAGTGTCAAACCTGACAGCAATTCTGGGGTATTTGGTTGGATGTGTTGGCGGATGGCCAGCCGAGAGATGCAGACATTATGGTTCTTTTTAGAGTAGTTCCTACACAGTCCTGCAGATGGCGATGTGACCCAACTGCGTCTGGTTCAGTCTATAGAATATTAGATAATTGACTACCTGTTGTGTGACAAAGTATGTGCACCCTCCACCTCGCTCATAAAAGCATTACATTGTTAATCGTCTATAGACTTACTTTTGACTGTATTATTCTGTAATCCCACAGCTATGGTTGCATTGGAAATAGATGCCGTGTAATGCTTCATTTCCCCTGTGGTGGTGCTGCAGAGAAGTTACTGAAAGTTTCCCATACTCATTGATAAATAGGGATCTGGGGATCCTAGCAAGGGGTTTGTTGTTTTTTTCCCAACTGATGAGGTGGATCCTCACAGCCCTTAATATGGGTGAGATGTTCTTACACCACACGACTGGGTACGTCCCTGCAGCTGGGTGATAAGGAGGAAAGATGGAGGCTGAGGAGGCAGAGATGGATCTACAGCAACCAGTGCAGCAGGATGATAAGTAGGAAAGATGGAGGCTGAGGAGGCAGAGATGGATCTACTGCAATCAGTGCAGCGGGTGATAAGAAGGAACAATGGAGGCTGAGGAGGCAGAGATGGATCTACAGCAATCAGTGCAGCGGGTGATAAGGAGGAACAATGGAGGCTGAGGAGGCAGAGATGGATCTACAGCAACAGGTGCAGCAGGTTGAGAAGTAGGAACAATGGAGGCTGAGGAGGCAGAGATGGATCTACAGCAACAGGTGCAGCAGGGTGATAAGTAGGAACAATGGAGGCTGAGGAGGCAGAGATGGATGTACAGCAACCAGTGCAGCAGGGTGATAAGTAGGAACAATGGAGGCTGAGGAGGCAGAGATGGATGTACAGCAACCAGTGCAGCAGGATGATAAGTAGGGAAGATGGAGGCTGAGGAGGCAGAGATGGATCTACACCATGTTCCAAATTATTATGCAAATTAGTTTTAGGTGTCATAGGGTTTTTTTTTTTCTCAGTGAAACCCATTGATGGGATTGTGTCTCAGGGTTCTTTGGATCACTGAAATCAATCTCAGATACCTGTGATAATTAGTTTGGCAGGTGAGCCCAATAAAAGGAAAACTGGGTGTTCCACAATATTATGCAGGCCACAGTTTTCAAGTAATATGGGAAAGAAAAAGGATCTCTCTGCTGCCGAACAGCAACAAATAGTGCAATGCCTTGGACATGGGATGAAAACATTAGATACTGCACGAAAACATAACCGTGATCATCGTACTGTGAAGAGATTTGTGGCTAATTCTGAGCACAGACGTGTTCGTGCAGATAAAAGCAGAATGAGGAAGGTTTCTGCCAGGCAAGTTCATCGGATTAAGAGAGCAGCTGCTAAAAAAGCCTAACAAACCAGCAAACAGATATTTGAAGCTGCTGGTGCCTCTGGAGTCCCTCGAACCTCAAGGTGTAGGATCCTTCAAAGGCTTGCTGTGGTGCATAAACCTACTATTCGGCGACCCCTAAACAGTGCTCACAAACAGAAATGGTTGCAGTGGCCCAGACATACATGAAGACTAATTTTCAAACAGTCTTGTTTACTGATGAGTGCCGAGCAACCCGGGATGGTCCAGATGGATGGAGTAGTGGATGGTTGGTAGATGGCCACCATGTGTCAACAAGGCTGCGACGTCAGCAATGAGGTGGAGGAGTCATGTTTTGTGCCGGAATCATTGGCAAACAGCTGGTAGGCCCCTTTAAGGTTCCTGAAGGTGTGAAAATGACCTCTGCAAGGTATATAGAGTTTCTGACTGAGAACTTTCTTCCATGGTACAAAAAGCAAAAACGTTCCTTCAGGAGCAAAATCATCTTCATGCATGACAATGCACCATCTCATGCTGCAAAGAATACCTGTGTCATTGGCTGCTATGGGCATAAAAGGAGATAAACTCATGGTGTGGCCACCATCTTCCCCTGACCTCAACCCTATAGAGAACCTTAGGAGTATAATCAAGCAAAACATCTATGAGGGTGGGAGGCAGTTCACATCAAAACAGCAGCTCTGGGAGGCTATTCTGACATCATGCAAAGAAATACAAGCAGAAACTCTCTAGAAACTCACAAGTTCAATGGATGCTAGAATTGTGAAGGTGATATCAAAGTAGGGTTCCTATGTTAACATGTAACTTGGCCTGTTAAGATGTTTTGGAGTTAAATAGCTTTTTATTTCAGTGAATGTGACCTGTTAATGCTGCAAATTCAACAAATGAGAATTTTCAGTTCTTTCAAACATTTCAAATGTTTAGAAACTCTATTGGGAGGTTTCATCAATAAAATGTGATGTATGCTATAACGGGTGATGACTTTAATTACACTGACTGTCATTTGCACTGATCATTTAGGAAAATCAGAGAAAAAGAACATTTGCATAATAATTTGGAACATGGTGTACAGCAATCAGTGCAGCAGGGTGATAAGTAGGGAAGATGGAGGCTGAGGATGCAGAGATGGATCTACAGCAACCGGTGCAGGAGGGTGATAAGTAGGAAAGATGGAGACTAAGGAGGCAGAGATGGATCTACAGCAACCGATGCAGCAGGGTGATATGTAGGAAAGATGGAGACTAAGGAGGCAGAGATGGATCTACAGCAACCGATGCAGCAGGGTGATATGTAGGAAAGATGGAGACTAAGGAGGCAGAGATGGATCTACAGCAACCGATGCAGCAGGGTGATATGTAGGAAAGATGGAGACTAAGGAGGCAGAGATGGATCTACAGCAACCGATGCAGCAGGGTGATAAGTAGGAAAGATGGAGACTAAGGAGGCAGAGATAGATCTACAGCAACCGATGCAGCAGGGTGATAAGTAGGAAAGATGGAGGCTGAGGAGGCAGAGATAGATCTACAGCAACCGATGCAGCAGGGTGATAAGTAGGAAAGATGGAGACTGAGGAGGCAGAGATGGATCTACAGCAACCAGTGCAGCAGGGTGATAAGTAGGAAAGATGGAGGCTGAGGAGGCAGAGATGGATCTACAGCAACATAAAGGAGTTTTCAGTAAATTAATGCCCCCAGGCTCAATTCAATGTAAAAAACAAACAGTGCTTTACTCGGCCTCGTCAGATCCAGCGCTGTCTTTGCCTATCCCCCAGTCTCTGTTGTTTGTGTGCAGCACTGACATCATGTCGACAACACTGCAGCCAATCACTGAGCTCAGCGGCATGCACCACGTAGAACAGCTGAGCTCAGTGATTGGCTGCAGCGCTGTCAGCGTGATGTCAGATCTGCAGATGAATAACAGAGACTGGTGAAGCTGCAGAGACTAGTCCTGGACTCAGGGAAGGTACAGAAAGTATAGTATGTTTTTATACATTTAACTACACAGAGACATTAGTTTATGAAAATGGAAAATTCCTATAAGCAGAGTTAAAATCACAGCAACTGGTGTAGCAGAGCAGGCACAGTGATGACGCAGTGCTAACTCAGCGATGACCAACCAGAGTAGCAGAGCTGAGTTGCACAGAAGGTTTAAATATTGCAAATATGTAGCATAGTTCAGTATAGCAGACCTGGCACTGCGATACAGCAGAGTTGACTCAGCAATGTCACAGAGCTGAGATTGCAGCATAGTTTGACATTCCAGAGCTAGCACAGTGATGGAGCAGAGTTCAATACCAATGCGAGAACTCAGTAGTGGCTTGGACACTTATTACCTGAATACTCAGGCAGTGGCTGCTGTCGGAGCTAAGCTATACACTGTATGCAGAATTATTAGGTAAATGAGTATTTTGATCACATGATACTTTTTATACATGTTGTCCTACTCCAAGCTGTATAGACTTGAGAGACAACTATCAATTTCGTAAATAATGTGATGTGCATCTGTGCAATGAGGAGGGGTGTGGTGTAATGACATCAACACCCTATATAAGGTGTGCTTAATTATTAGGCAACTTCCTTTCCTTTGGCAAAATGGGTCAGAAGAGAGATTTGACAGGCTCTGAAAAGTCCAAAATTGTGAGATGTCTTGCAGAGGGATGCAGCAGTCTTGAAATTGCCAAACTTTTGAAGTGTGATCACCGAACAATCTAGCGTTTCATGGCATATAGCCAACAGGGTCGCAAGAAGCGTGTTGGGCAAAAGAGGTGCAAAATGACTGTCCATGAATTGAGGAAAATCAAGCGTGAAGCTGCCAAGATGCCATTTCCCACCAGTTTTGACATATTTCAGAGCTGCAACATTACTGGAGTATCAAAAAGCACAAGGTGTGCCATACTCAGGGACATGGTCAAGGTAAGGAAGGCTGAAAATGAACAAGAAACATAAGATAAAACATCAAGACTGGGCCAAGAAATATCTTAAGACTCATTTTTGAAAGGTTTTATGTACTGATGAAATGAGAGTGACTCTTGATGGGCCAGATGGATGGGCCAGAGGCTGTATCAGCAAAGGGCAGAGAGCTCCACTCCGACTCAGACGCCAGCAAGGTGAAGGTGGGGCTGGTATCATCAAAGATGAACTTGTGGGACCTTTTCGGGTTGAGGATGGAGTGAAGCTCAACTCCCAGACCCACTGCCAGTTTCTGGAAGACAACTTCTTCAAGCAGTGGTACAGGAAGAAATCGGTATCGTTCAAGAAAAACATGATTTTCATGCAGGACAATGCTCCATCATATGATCCAACTACTCCACAGCGTGGCTGGCCAGTAAAGGTCTAAAAGAAGAAAAAATAATGACATGGCCCCCTTGTTCACCTGATCTGAACCCCATAGAGAACCTGTGGTCCCTCCTAAAATGTGAGATCTACAGGGAGGGAAAACAGTACACCTCTGGGAACAGTGTCTGGGAGGCTGTGGTGGCTGCTGCACGCAATGTTGATCATAAACAGATCAAGCAACTGACAGAATCTATGGATGGAGGCTGTTGAGTGTCATCATATAGAAAGGTGGCTATATTGGGCACTAACTTTTTGGGGTTTTGTTTTTGCATGTCAGAAATGTTTATTTATAAATTTTGTGCAGTTATATTAGTTTACCTGATGAAAATAAACAAGTGAGGTGGGAATATATTCATTCTGCACAGTAATAGTTACCTACACAAACAGATATCCTCCTAAGATAGGCAAATCTAAACAAAAAAAACCCACTCCAACTTCCAAAAATATTAAGCTTTGATATTTATGAGTCTTTGGGGTTGATTGAGAACAAAGTTGTTAATCAATAATAAAAATAATCCTCTAAAATACAACTTCCCTAATAATTCTGCACACAGTGTGTATGGCCTGAAAGAGTGATGTCATGGAACTCGAGAGGTTGAGCCGAGGGACAGGGGAGAAGGGTAGTAACACTTATAACAAGTCTGGATTGTCTGAAGAGAAAGAGAACTCTTAAGGTACCCCGTCACATGCCACAATATCGCCTGGAGATCTGAAAGGTGATGTGTCGCCCTGTTGAAATCGCCGTGAAATTGCCTCACGGTTGCGGTGTGGGATTGGGCGATTTTGCGGCGATAAATCGCCCATCGGCCGTCACCTCATTCCTGAACAGTGCTCAGAAATCAGGCGCAATCGTTAAGGCAATATTTCCGTGTTGTGGTGTGTGACAGGGCGATATTGATGGAAAGAGCGTTGTCCATGATTTCCCGTAGGCGTGCCTCAGCGTGCTGTAGTCCGCGCCCCATCTGAGATAATTGGTGGGGGCTACTGTGTTCCTATTGGCTGTCAGTTGACACCGTGCCATATTTGAAGAGCTGTCCGTTCAGCACCTCACACATCTTCAGCTACACAACCGTCCGCAAACTGACTGCAATTACGCGCGCCATTGAATAGCGCAAGCTATGTTATCCGCGTGTATTAAGTTGTGCTGTGTGGAGTATAGTGCCACACATGACAGCTCAGATGTTGGCCTACACATCGTAGATGGGTGCCATGGGCCATGCACTACAATCACCATACGTGTGATGTGGTGATGCTGCTGGGTACATTGTACTGCTCCCACTCAGCGGACGTCTAACTTGTTAGCGCCGTCAACCTTGTTTGGCGGTGCCAGTGTGCGTGGTGACATCATCACGTTTCTGCTCGTTCCTCCCTGTCTGCAAGATGCCTGCCCCTCCCCTGCACATGGTAGAAGAGTCATGGCGGTCGCACAGCGCGCTGCCACATGGGGTGTGGCAGAACTTATCATCCTGATAGACCTGTGTGACCACCATGACTACTGGTGCCACCAGCGTCACCACCACCCACGGCTGCGCAAGCAGCACATCCTGCGCCAAATCCAGCGGGCCCTACTCCAGGAAGTGAGTGTGGATAGGACCCGCAAGCAGATCCAAAAAAAGTTGGCGGACCTCAAACACAAGTCCCTCGGGCGCATTGTTGAGATTCGTACCCGGATTGCCAGGCTGCATGGTGAGTATGTGGCAATGCCAAATACACACATGCCAATCATCATACTCAAAACACTACCCAGCCATCATGTGGTATTGTGCCATGGCACATAGTGTGACATAAACCACCATGTGGATCTAAAAAATTAACAAGCAGAATTCCATAATAAGAAGTAGACCACACTAAAGTTAGGGGGCATACTTCAAAAAGTTACTCCAAAAAGATTGCATAACATAAACAAGGAGTATAGACTTGAAATATATCATGAAAAATATCAAATTTTATTTAGTTTGACAAACAAAGACAAGGAGGGGAAGATCACAAAGTGCTCCATGCAGGTAGCCACAATACGGTTCACATATGTTACACTGTATCAGACACACAAACCATGTCTTGTCCATATATGTAAAAAGCTGGTGTCTGCGCAGAGACCCATATACAATAAGCCACTTGTGTGGGCACCATATACAATAAGCCACTTGTGTGGGCACCTATTACATCATCACCTACACAACCATATGGATAAAGGTTTATACTGACATTGCAACATGTTCCATACTTATATCCCTTGTGGTATTGTGGATCAGAATAGAAGAGGCATACCCATGTGTCATACCCAGTCTATGGGAACAGAGCGCTACACATATGGAGTATTACTGACAGGCAGATTCAGTGTGTCATGTAGCTAAGAGGCATAGTTACCAGAGCCGTCACTGGCCATCTCGCATGGGGCAGCAGGGGTGAGGGGTGGTCCGGACCAAGGGACCCCAACGCGTTTCGTGACCACAGTATACAGGTCACTTCATCAGGGGATGCTCCAGGCTCCTCCATCGGAGATTTTTATACCGCTCGCGCCACCGGAAGTGACGTTATGCAAGTCGGTCACCTGACCGGAACTATGCGCGGCCGCGTCACAGCACACTGCACCGCCCACCGCACCAACGTCCGATGGAGGAGCCTGGAGCATCCCCTGATGAAGTGACCTGTATACTGTGGTCACGAAACGCGTCGGGGTCCCTTGGTCCGGACCACCCCTCACCCCTGCTGCCCCATGCGAGATGGCCAGTGACGGCTCTGGTAACTATGCCTCTTAGCTACATGACACACTGAATCTGCCTGTTAGTAATACTCCATATGTGTAGCGCTCTGTTCCCATAGACTGGGTATGACACATGGGTATGCCTCTTCTATTCTGATCCACAATACCACAAGGGATATTAGTATGGAACATGTTGCAATGTCAGTATAAACCTTTATCCATATGGTTGTGTAGGTGATGATGTATTAGGTGCCCACACAAGTGGCTTATTGTATATGGTGCCCACACAAGTGGCTTATTGTATATGGGTCTCTGCGCAGACACCAGCTTTTTACATATATGGACAAGACATGGTTTGTGTGTCTGATACAGTGTAACATATGTGAACCGTATTGTGGCTACCTGCATGGAGCACTTTGTGATCTTCCCCTCTTTGTCTTTGTTTGTCAAACTAAATAAAATTTGATATTTTTCATGATATATTTCAAGTCTATACTCCTTGTTTATGTTATGCCACCATGTGGATCTGTCACCAATGTGCATTTGCATGTTGGTCACACTGCAACATGAAGGTGTAGAATACACTCATATGTTTTGTTACATCTGACGGCTGTAGTGGTCCTTGACCTGTGTGTGGCCCAACATAGGTGTGTAATGACAGCAAAGTTGACCACAACATATTAATGAAAATTTGAAGGGCCACATCACACCTGGCAGCACATATGTGCTCACTCTGACACATAGCATTTCACAAGACATTGATCACAATCCGGAAAAGTCACTACAAGCTGACTGCCTGCTATGTGTTTACCCCCATGGCGGCACCACCAGATGCTTACTGTCTGCTCTTGTGTTTGGTGTAAAAAGCCATCCTCTGCTAATCACAGGGTGTTTTACATCCCAAATATGTGCTCACTGGTGTTGTGGTCATATCCAAAAACACACTGGCCCCTAACCATAGGGTCGCTCCAGACCCTAACCTTTTAGACTAGGCTTCACACCCTAATGACATTGATACACACACTACGTGTTTGCACAACTATGTTGTGTTTCTTTTGTAAAATCGTGTCTTGTAAAATTTGATATTACAGATGAGGATAACTCCCCGTCTGAGGAGGACCGAAGGTCCCTGACACCACCCGGGACCCCCCTCACCTTCCCTGGAGGGCCCAGGAAGTCCCGCAACCCCTGGGACCACCCCCCTCACCTTCCCTGGAGGGCCCAGGAAGTCCCACACCCCCCGGGAACCCCCTCTCACCTTCCCTGGAGGGCCCAGTAGGTCCCACACACCCCGGGACCGCCCCCTCACCTTCCCTGGAGGGACCAGGAAGTCCCGTACCACCCGGGACCCTACCCTCACCTTCCTTGGAGGGACCAGGAAGCCCGGTTCTCCTACTCCCTAACCCCAGCCCAGGATCAACCCCCTCAAGCATCTCCAGCTCCCGTGCCCCACACAGTGACATGGAGCCTGCTGGATTTGGGATTGGTGGTAAGTGTTGGCAATGGGCTCCAAGATTTGTAATATACATGTTGGTGTGTGTCCCTGACATCAGTATGTGTCATGATGTTGTTTTTTTTTTCCCTTTCTTTGACAAGGGTCAAGAGCTCGTGCTGCTAGATGGGCTGTGAGCGCATCACCATCGCCTGAAGATGGAATCTGGGATGGGGATATGCCACGTAAGTGAAATCCTGACCAATGACGTCAGCCACCCACCCACACCTACACATGTCACTGACTAATGTCCTTATTTCCCATACAGGTGTACCAACTATTGATGACCTGCTGCAGGCTTACAGGGAGGCACAGCAGCATATGGAGCGTGCCCACCGAGAAGGCCAGCATCATCTTGCCCGGCTGGGTGCCATGATTCAGTCCCTCCAGGCAGACAAGTCCACCATTGCCCCTACTCCACCATATCCGCCCAATAATGTGGCCAATGGCCCTTGTTTCACGTTGTCCATGTTGGACCTTTGTTTTGTTTTTCTGCTGCCATGTTGGCCTCTTTTCTTATAGTATCCCACATTTTCTAAATAAAAAAGACAACAATAAATGTACTTGCAAACCAAAATACTGTCTGATCCCTTGTCTCAACACACACAGGGACAGGGACACCTTTGGGAGGTCAAATTGTTAAACACAACACATGGCTAATGACTTTGCATAGGTGTGCAGTGTGACATGATAAAGACCTGACCATACAGTACCATTTCAACACGACTGAAGCCCTATTTTACATCAATGTCTCCAATATCACGCCCACATTAACAAACACACACACAAACATACTCACCTATGTCGGCCAGAGAAGACTCGTAATCTCTCAATACTCACACATGTCACCTAGGGATAGGCTCCTGTCACCTACAATGACACAACTATGTTATTGTGGACATGAGGCCTCTCCTTCTGCCACACAAACATTATCATTATACCCACAACACACAACACACAACCATACTGCTGAACCTGACACATATGTGGACGTAGGTATTGGAAATCAAAGTCTGGTTTATTACACTAAATCAAAACCAAAAAACACTTGGTTTGAGTGATAAAAATGAAAACAAAAATCCATCACGCAATAGAGTGCATTGCCTGGTAGCGCCCTATTTGTTCGTCCTCTGCTGGATCAGACAATGGCTTCTCCCCCTCATCCCCGTACTCCCACAAATTTTGGGCCCTTCTGTGCTGTAGTCTTCATGGGGGACGTGGGGGATCCTGATTTTGGCAACCTCTAGCCATGGGTTGTTGAGGCGCAGGGGGTGTTTTCTTGGGGATGGCGATGTAACCACCCCATCTCAGTGCCCCATCAGCACCTGCTTCCAGGACCCGAATGATGGTCCTCTTGGCGATGGCACGTTGTTCTAGCTACAAGCTGCACACACACTCACTGGCCATATGCCCGATTGAAGTGGGGGGGGTCCTCTTTCGGTCCAATAGGACCCATTTTGCCCAGGTACCCAGCTCAGTGTTGGGTGGGGCAGGTGTGCGTCGCCTTTGTATTCCCAAGTTGGGCCCTGGGCATGGCCCCCCACCACTGGGATCAGGCACCTGCTCCACCAAAGATGTTCAGGGTGGAGCCTGGCCAGCGGGTGGGTCCTCTGTACTGGAGTCAGACTCCCGAGGGGCTTGTAAATCAAACATAGAAAAAACAAAAATTAACAAGAGTAGCAATGTACTGACATTACCACAACCAACCACCCAGCACCAAATGGCGCATATGTGAGCATGCCAAAAACCAAAATCAACAGTAGCAGGGTTGGAAACAGAGATAAAGAAAGAAGTAAACCAGTGCTCTGTACTCACCTGAGGCTCCAAATTGATATGCCAAGTGCCCCAACATAACACAGCACAATCTGTGCCAACAGCCACGAGCCAACACACAGGAGAAAACACAGAAGAATGGTGACAGTACAACATGATTGTGCCTTCGATGTGTCCACGAACTCACACATCACTGCAACCAACAAGGTGTGGACATAGGTAGCAAAACAACAATTACACACCTCCTGTGACGGGGCAGGCTCTTGGCTTGTGGCCGAAGATGGTTGGGCAAGGCGGCTGTTGCACCGTGTTGGGCGAGAAGCCCCCTAGCCCAGGGTGAGGGTGAGGAGGTCATAATACCACAGACGTGGCTTATGGACCTCCTCAGCTCCAGCCCCGTGCTGAGCCTCAAACCACTTTTTATGCTCTCTGGTGAAAACGGTGCGCAGCTGCTTGATTTTTTCCACAACCATCTGCACCAACCTGTAGGCAAAAGCCCTCGCCGCCTTATTCTTGTAGTCGAGCGACGCAACCTGCCACAGGCATTCATGGTTCTGGTACATGGCGAGGAGGTCACGCACAAAATCAGGACCCTCAGCCATCTGCCAAAAAAAAAAACATAGTGTGTTACCCAAACACATACATGTACATATCGGGTCACACCCTACTCTGTGTGGGCAATCCATGTCCAGCACTAGCAATGACAGGTGGTCTGGTATTTAGCTTGTGTATGCAGAAGCATTAATGGCCTTTATATGTGTAGACAAATGTGACATGCTGCACATGACAGGGTGCATATGTGGTTTGGGGCTGGGCAGGCAAAGTTACAAAGCTGTATCATGTTGAAATGGCACACATGCCATAACACACAAAATTTAGACACAGGAATTACCTAAACACATATTTATGCAACGATGTAGTGCTGTATGACACATTGTCATATCATTGGTGGCAAGGATCATTATGTGTGCAGTAGGACACGGAGGGGGTTAACGATGCATAGCCGCCGCAAAACACACATTTGCATGACGCTACATGAAGCTGTATATAACCCGCCCATACATCTTGCAAAATATGGCTCGGAAGCTGAAAATAATATACCATACATGAGAAGCACAATAGCATATCCACCGACTTACCGTCTGATCAACAGAGTTCTGGGGATGAGACGCTACTAGAACAATGCACATTCAAGTAGGAGCATGGGTGGCGGACCAGCTGGCCACAATTTAAAACACAACATGACCAATCACAAAGCAGCACAGGCGCCTAATCATAAGTCACACGTGGCAACGCCCAGGCGGCTACGTGAATTAGATGACGCAGATGCTCTGTGATTGGATGGTTACCACATAAAAATCGCTAACGACCGAGCTATGGCACGCTTGCTGCCCAGAGTCATTAAGTAAGTACTGATGTTGGGACATGATTTGTGATATGGCTGTGTATAGCGTTTGATACATCTTTGCATTACGGATCGTTTTTGTGTACTGTAGCAGTTGCCCAAGTTCTGGTGTATGTAGTTTGTAATGATGATGTGTTTGATCGATCTATTGTGTGCTGCAAAATGGATGGATGGCTTTCCTTGCCACAAAACACCCTCCTCATTGACAATCCATTTTGCCTTCGCCATACAGGATCATGTACCAAGCAGGCCTCTGTGGTTAGTTTAGTGGAACATATGAAATGTGGGCACATAGTACTGGCCTTTACCAGACAGAATGGAAGTATTCTGCCCATACTGAGATGTGGAGTGGCCCATGTGGCTTGGGAATGTCTGCCTGTGAAGATCCGGCCTTATCAACACAACAGGGATGTGTGTTGGACATGATGACTATGCGATTGACAGCTGCGTGGGATGAAGATTTGTCAGTAGCACATGGCTCTGGTGCGTTAGCATGTTGTTGTATTTAATCGATATAAGCATCTGTCTGTATTTTTGAGCTTTGTATTTTCCTAGGCCTTGTGGTAGTATATATATATTCTGGGCAGCTATATGGGGGTATGGTAATGATGTCACAATTAGGACGATGGAGATATAGTTGTGGAGGAGGCCCATGGGTGTAGTGATGACAGGTGTTGTTGTGAGGCAGTGTAATGTAGTTTGTGACCTGTGTGGCTTGCTGAGCTTGATACACAGGTCACATTTTCATGCCCCTTTTCCCCAGCTCACAATGTAACAAATATTTTACAGAACTGGTCCGCTGAACAATAAAATTAGTATGGTCATTTTTCTAAAACAAGCTGTACCATTTATTGCCCAGATGAGGGGATGGAGCCTTTTGCTACCAATCATAGAAGTGAATATTGGAGAGTATTACATATGCCATATATAAGAGGTGAGGTTATGGCCAGGAGCCATAGGACCCATTTATTCATTATTACTTATCTAACTTAATCATATTCCACAGCACTTTACAGACTTCAGCATCACTCAATAAAAATTCTCTGTCTATGTCGTTGGTGTGTGGGAGGAAACCCAAAAACATACGGGGAGGACATATAAACTCCTTACAGATGTCATCCTTGGTGGGATTTGAACCCAGGACCCCAGTGCTGCAAGGCTGCAATGCTAAACACTGAGCCTCTGTATACAGTGCAAACCACTGAGCCTCCGTATACAGTGCTAACCACCGAGCTAACATACAGTAATTAGCACTGTACCACCATGGAGTGCTAACCACTGAGCCACCATACAGTGCCCACTGAGAAACCATACAGTGCTAACCACTGAGCCACCATACAGTGCTCACTGAGAAACCATACAGTGTTAACCACTGAGCCACCATACAGTGCTAACCACCGAGACAACATACAGTAATAACCACTGTGCCACCATGCAGTGCTAACCACTAAGCCACTATACAGTGCTAACCACTGAGCCACCATACAGTGCCCACTGAGAAATCATACAGTGCTAACCACTGAGGCACCCTTCCTACAGTTCTAACCACTGAACCACCCTTCCTACATTTCTAACCACTGAGTCACTGTGTAGCCCCAGGGTATGGGAACTCGGATGTCTGGGCCCTCTGCTTCGGTAGGGGATGTTGCTGGTGGCCTGCCCAGGTGTGTGACCCTGGGTGACGACAGCCCTAAAGGAGGTGGTTGATTTAGTATTTACAAAGGGATTAGAGTCTTTGTCTCGTGACGCCACCTGTAGTATCTGGTGACTTGACACCAGCGCCGCCACAGTCCTCCGGAGGGTGGTGGTATTGCGGCTAGGGTAGAGCAGCTCCCTACAGATAGAGCTAAGCCTTCGGGGCAGTGATGATTGTGAGGAACCGTTGAGAAAAGTCAATGAATGCAGGACTGAAACACAGAGGCACTTCACTCTTCCAGGTAATTTACTTGTAAAAGAAGACTGATCAAGATGGTGGTACAGCTCACTGTACTGCCCGCATGACAGCCGGCCGGGTAGTAGCAGCAGAATGCAGACTCTGTGGAAGTCTCTGGTGGTACCTTCTTGGATCTACCCTTGTCCTGTCCCTTCTCTCTCTTCTCGTGGTCTGCTTCTTGGGTAGTGGTACTTCCCAGGGGATGAACACCCTGAGAAAGTCTTCGGAGCCGGGACGAGTACGGTCAGAGGGTGGACACTCCAAGCCGCCTTGTCAGACCCGTGTACTCTGGGTGAACAAGTCAGGACCTTTCTGTCTGGGCTACTTCTTTCTCTAGCCCTCTCTTGAAGCCCCCTTTCTCTCTCGGGTAAGCTCGCATTTTCCGTCTTTCTTCAGGGAAGACACTCCTGAAGACTCCCTGTGCGTTCTACCTGCTCCTCTTACACTTTCCACTCTCCAACTCTCTTTTCGGGACCTCACCCCGGTTGCATCGGTGGGTGTGTGTTGGGTTCAGATCCTTCCACAGTGTTCTGCATTCTACTTGTGACAGTGGTAACCACACGTTCATCTTTGGGTGCAGTACCCCACTTGTGACGCCTGACCAGTGGGGCGCCACAACTGTCTTTCACATAATCATCATACTGACCCCAGATACATGGCAGGTTGGCACACTCGCCCTACATTGACACCGGTGCCTCTGTGGTGTAGAGAAGGAAAAAGAGGCCTAAAAATTGGTGATAAGAGGTTGGACTGCGGTCAATTATATGTCCACCCCAGTCCTATGATGTTAAACGGGACCCAGGGTGAAGGTTACACTAATAGCTCTTTTCCCATTTCTGCGTATGGGTCTTTTTAATTTCAGGCAATAAGAGGTTAAACAGACCTTAGTACTATGAGAATGAACAGGACTGGCCTAATGGAAGGAGCCACTAATGGAAGCCACTTACCTATTGTCTCCAGCCTCTGATAAGCCTCTTGTTAAACATTGGAGGAGCTGGGTAAACTTTGCTGCTTTTTAGTCTTTCCAGTGTGCAGCTTATGTGACTTCTTGAATCTCAGCGCGTTTCACCTCCTGTCAGTCACGTTTCACCTCCTGTCAGTCAGCGGTTCTGGATGTCTGACGGTGAAGGATGTCAATTGGAAAGGAAAATGGCTGCAGAAAGTACAGGGATTGGACTGCAGAGGACTGGGGTAAAAGTATTGTGTCTGATGAAGCCCCTCAGGCTATGACATCAGGAAGAATGATTGTCCAAGAAAGAAAAGGTGACCACTACCATGAGTCTTGTGTCTGCCAACAATAAAGCATCCGAAGACCATTCATGTGTAGGGGCTTCTCCTCCATGGAGGGGGCTCACTCACAATTTTGTCATGAAGAAAGAATGGGATCTAAAGTTCCTCCAAGAGCAACTTCTAATGATTCAATGTGGTGATGAATGATGCTTCTTCTTCCACCATGATGGAGACTATGTCACCAGGCAAAAGTGATAATTAAGTGGCTCAGTAAGCAAAACATTGAAATTTTGGGTTCACAACAAAGAAACTTCACAGATCTCAATGTTCAATCCACGAAACGTGGATGGACAATCAAAATCACACAAATTATGACAAAAGGAACATCTGAGTAAACGATCTACAGTAGAAACTCTGAAGCCGCAAGGTGTGAAAACCAAAACTTTTGTTTTATTTGTATTTACAGGACTGTAAAGGCCCAGTTACACGGTACGAGATCGTGAACGATATTGCTCAAACGTCACGGGTTTGGAGTCGTTCAAACAACATTGTTAGGACGTCTTTTCGTGTAGCACCGCGATACGACTACGATAAATCGTTGGATCGTTGATCAGATTTGAGAAAATGTTCTCAAATCAAGCAATCCTCGAGCAGCCAACCTGCTGCATCATTGTGTGTGACACCGCAATAACAATGTCGATAACGACTTCGCCTATTCACATCAGTGAGCAAATATCGCTCACTGGGTTGTGCGAACGATAGCTGATCGCCACATCGTTGGTGCATCATCCACGATATCTAGCAAGTGACATCTCACCAACGATGTCAAAAAGATGTCCTAACGACCAACATTGTTGGTGACATCGCAGCATGTAATGGTACCTTTAGATTAATGACCACCCCAACTCAGAACCCTCTGAGATCCAGTTTATGGCAAATGAGGATCAGAAATGCAGAGATTATGATTTCCAACATTCTCCAGGAACTACCGGTGTGTTCGTATATTTTATATCCTTCATGAATACAGGCTGTGATGACAGAGGTTTTCTCAATGCAAGTCATGGGTTCATGTTCTTAATTTGGCCAGACGTATTGGTCTTCTGCTTGTTATGTCATGTTTGCTAATTCATTGTTTCTTGCCAGACTTTTCTGAGCCTTTATTGTCAGAATATGTGTGTTTCTAATTTAATGTAAATTATCTACATCACTCAGAAGAGAATTATGCAAGAGAAATTATGCATGCGGATGAAATGCCAACCAATAAAAGTACAGTCTTATTCCACCAATTCTGTAAGATCATAATACCTTGAGATGTAGGCTCAGGCTATATAAAAGGTATTGTTTCAGTTACTAGTTGTTCATATGCAACATGGCTTTAAGCTAGGGGCTTCGGTCTCAATTGGAAGACCAGAACCTCAGCCTAGGAATTTAGGTTCCGGCTGCCAGGATAACTTTGTGTCATCATACTCTGTTGCATGGCCTCAGTCTAGGAGCTTCGGGTCCAAAAGGAGGAGCACCAAAACTGGATTATATTCTGCAGGCTTCAGTCGAGGATTCTAGGATTCAGCTGAAATGTCAGAGACTACTAAAAGAAGATACTTAGGTTGGGACAATTCGATCATCTGGCTACAGACTTTGCTGTGCTTGGTTAGCTTCCTAAGCTTGGTGCTATCCCTTTTCAGTGCGTAGCCCGCCGAAAGCGGTGTGCTGCTGGATTGGTGTACTTGGCCCTGGAAATGCACGAGCATTCTAATCCAGCAGAAGGGTGAGACTCTATTGCCTGTTAGATTGTGTGTTTTGCTTAGTATGTGTTATATGCCTTTGAGTGTTGTGGAGCCAATAAAGTCTTACCATTGTGTGGTTCTCTGACTATGTGTTGTCTGAGTAGTGTTCCCCCCACAGGTCAGGAGTTTGGGCGTTCAGTTAAGATGAGCCCTAGTCCATGAGGTCTTTCTAAAGGCGGTCGGACCAGGCGGATGAGAGCACCCTCTGACCCTCGTGTCTCCACATAGGCATTTCATCATAAATAAAGGCCCGTTCATATATGATAGTAAATAGCAGAATTTAAAACTAAATAATAAGTAAATAAAACCCTCCCAGCTTAGTCAAACCCCAAAACATTTCTTTTTCCCCAGTATTTTCTATTGAGAGCTTCCACAACTCTTCCATAGTTTAGCAGAACAAATTCATATCAACTCTTCTCCGAGTGCACACGACTTCCACACTGGCACTGGTGTCCCTGGCTCACTCAGGCTTAAGAGTTGATGTCTTTTCCTCAGGAGATTGTTCTTTTTCAGGTTCCTCCTGGGTGGATGACTTGGAAGGACCTCGCTGAATTTTCTGCGTCTTTCTGCCAAACTCAGAAGTCTACATCTCATAGCTCCACGGGTACGACATGTAAGTGAACTCTGTTCACAAACCATTAGTAATCGCACTATCCCATCTGGGGTACTCACAATGCATGGCACCCTTCATTCTGTGTCCTCTACTTAGTCCCACTCAATGGTGGTGGTTTCCTCGCAGGTCTTCTATGCTCAAAAAGCCTACTACACTCCTACTGATCAGCGGCTCCACATTCCATCCACCATGCCCATCATATGGCTGCTTGTTACAGGCTTTGTCCTACAACTTAGCTCTTACTAAAATTGCTGACCTCTGTAACTGACCCTGAGCGGTGGAAAGACCCAGCTAAAGTGTCCTTGGACACATGACGTAACCTGTGACACCGCACATTCTGCATGCTCACAAGCTCCGCACATGACATACCCACACGCACCCTCATTTGTCCAGGGCCTTCACGTACCACTCAAGGTACGCACATCATTTCCCTAATACATATTTCTCCCAATTTAGTCTAGGGTCACACTTGCATGCATTTTTTATGGTTGCTTTTTCCAGCCTGCGTTTTTGCAGGTAGGTGTGGAGCAGCCTTAAAAAATGCATGCAAAAACGCATGGTACCATTTAGGCTGCGTTCACAACAGTGCGTATTTTGTCGCGTATTTTTACGCATGCAGTTTTCTAAAGAAATACGCGCATTTTTTTACGCGCGTAAAAAAACGCATGTGTGTTCACACACATGCGTTTTTTGATACGTTTTTTTAAGGACGCGTTTTTTTCTGCATGTGTACTGCAAACACATAGAAATGAAGTTTGTTAAAAAAAAAAAAAGAAAAAAAAAGCCTTGTGATGTCATTTCCTTTCTTTTCCATTATTACATTCTCCATTGAAAAGTGTACTAGAAAATGGACAATCTACATGCTGCATTTTCTATGTCCAGCAAGGGTAACCCAAGCAGCTGGGGGCTGGAATCCTCAGCGTGGTGAGGCCCAACCGTTCTGGGCCCCCCATGCTAAGGACCGCAGCCAACAGCCGCCCCAGGAGTGGCGCCTCAATGAGAGATGCCAAACCTGGCAGGTACCTCGCTCTTCCAGCTGCCCTGGGCGGTGGCAGTCTGGGTAATAACGGGGTGGTGACACCTTTTTTGACAGCTGCCACCAAGCCCATATTGGTAATGTCAGCCGTCAGTGTGACAGCCAGCTATTAGCAATAGAGAAATTGAGATTGGAAACAAAAAAAAAAACACTTTGTAAAGATAATCTTATTATTAAAAAAAACTAGAAATAGGCCGATGCTATTGCATCAGGAGTGGGGTGAAATGAACAGGTGCCGTAGAAATAGCCGCTGAATAGCAAAGTCCTCTCTCCAGAAACTACACTGTTGTTGCAAGATTTAATGGAGTATATGGTGGCTCAGTGGTAATCACTGTACAGTGGCTCAGTGTTAGCACTGTATATGGTGGCCTCAGTGGTTAGCACTGTACGGTGCTCAGTGGTAGCACTGTATTAGTGGCTCAGTGGTTAGCACTGTATTGGTGGCTCAGTGGTTAGCACTGTATATGGTGGCTCAGTGGTAGCGCTGTGTATGGTGGCTCAGTGTTAGCACTGTATACGGTGACTCAGTGGTTAGCACTGTATGGTGGCTCAGTGGTTAGCATTGTATATGGTGGCTCAGTGGTTAGCACTGTATGATGGCTCAGTGGTTAGCACTGTATGGTGGCTCAGTGGTTAGCACTGTATATGGTGGCTCAGTGGTTAGCACTGTATGGTGGCTCAGGGTTAGCGCTGTATATGGTGGCTCATGGTTAGCACTGTATATGGTGGCTCAGTGGTAATCACTGTACAGTGGCTCAGTGGTTAGCACTGTATGATGGCTCAGTGGTAATCACTGTACAGTGGCTCAGTGGTTAGCACTGTATATGGGGCTCAGTGGTTAGCACATGTACGGTGGCTCAGTGGTTAGCGCTGTATATGGTGGCTCAGGGTTAGCACTGTATACGGTGGCTCAGTGGTAATCACTGTACAGTGGCTCAGTGGTTAAGCACGTATGATGGCTCCGTGGTAGCACTGTACGGTGGCTCAGTGGTAGCACTGTATAGGTGGCTCAGTGGTTAGCACTGTATATGGTGGCTCAGTGATTAGCACAGTATATGGGGCTCAGTTGTTAGCACTGTATACAGGGGCTCAGTGGTTAGCACTGTACAGTGGCCTCCTTTCTCCCTGGCCTCCCTTCCTGTCGTCCCTGGCCTCCCTGGTCTCGTCTCTCCATGTCCCTCTCCTCACTTAGCCTCCTTTGGGGGGAGCTCCAATGTGGAGACACACAGGGACCCTCCAAACATGGTGTCCGCTTAACAATTGACTCATTTTCCATTTAAATTGTTAGCGGACACCATGTCGCGTTTGGAGGGCCCCGTGTGTCTCCACATTGAGCTCCTTCACAAGTGACCCCATTTTGGAAACTAGACCCCCAAAGGAACATATCTAGATCATATTGAGCACTTGAACCCCAGGTGCTTCACAAATTGATCCGTACAAATGAAAAAAAAGAATTTGTGGAAAAAAAGTGCTTTTCATTTTTATGGGATGAATTGTGAAGCATCTGGGGGTTCAAAGTGCCAATATGGATCTAGGTATGTTCCTTGGGGGTCTAGTTTCAAATGGGTCACTTATGGGGGAGCTCTAATGTGGAGACACAGGGGACCCTCCAAACGCGACATGGTGTCCGCTAACAATTTGAATGGAAAATGAGCTAAAATTATTAGCGGACACCATGTCGCGTTTGGAGGGTCCCCGTGTGTCTCCACATTAGGCTCCTCCACAAGTGACCCCATTTTGGAAACTAGACCCCCAAAGGAACATATCTAGATCCAATTGAGCACTTTGAACCCCAGGTGCTTCACAATTGATCAATACAAATGAAAAAAAAAATTTGTGGAAAAAAGTGCTTTTTCATTTTTATGGATGAATTGTGAAGCATCTGGGGGTTCAAAGTGCTCACTATGGATCTAGGTATGTTCCTTTGGGGGTCTAGTTTCCAAAATGGGGTCACTTATGGGGGAGCTCCAATGTGGAAACACGGGGGACCCTCCAAACGCGACATGGTGTCCGCTAACAATTTGAATGGAAAATGAGCTCAAATTATTAGCGGACACCATATCGCGTTGGAGGGTCCTGTGTGTCTCCACATGGAGCTCCCCAAAGTGACCCCATTTGGAACTAGACCCCCAAAGGAACATATCTAGATGGATAGTGAACACTTTGAACCCCCAGATGCTTCACAAATTGATCCGTAAAAATGAAATAAAAATTTTTGTGAAATAAAACGTACTTATTCCTTATTACGGATCAATTTATGAAGCACCTGGGGAACAAAGTGCTCACTATGCATCTAGATAAGTTCCTTAGGGGGTCTAGTTTCCAAAATGGGGTCACTTGTGGGGGAGCTCCAATGTTCAGGCACACAGGGAGGGGCTCTCCATACGCAACATGGTTTCCGCTAACAGATGGAGCTAATTTTCCATTGAAATTGTTAGCAGACACCATGTCGTGTATGGAGAACCTGTGTGCCACCAGCACAAGGGCAACTGGAAGAGTTGGGCTGCAGCACCAGAAAATGCCGCCTCTAATGAATGCGCTATTTTCTTGGGTGGCTGTGGGTTGCAATTTGCAGCGTGGGGGACCCACAACATTTGGGTCTCTCCACGCTGAGGATTCCAGTCAGCCAGCTGCAGTTGTCTGGCTGGTACAAAAATCACGAGACTTTTATTTTTTGACTAATTCTAGAAAAAAAATGCGTAGGGCTCGCATATTTTTGGTCACCAGGTACAACTTGGCAGTACAGACTGCCAGGCAACCACAGCTGCTGTTGTACCTGGCTGCAACCAAATGCGAAGCTTTTTTTTTTTTTTCTAGAACTAATTCTAGAAAAGAAAAAATGACGTAGGGCTCCGCCATATTTTTGGTCCAGCCAGGTACAACTTGGCAGCTACAGACTGCCAGCAACCCCCAGCTGCCTCGTTGTACCTGGCTGCAACCAAAAATACAGCGAAAGCCCATTTTTTTTTTCTTCTAGAAAATTCTAGAAAAAAAATGACGTAGGCTCCGCATATTGGTCAGCAGGAAATTGGCGCTAAGATGCAGCAACCCCAGTGCCTGTACGGCTGCAACAAAATAAGTGAGCATTTTTTTTTTTATAGACAATCTAGAAAAAAAATGACGTGGGCTCGCCATATTTTTGGTCCAGCCAGGTACAACTTGGCAGCTACAGACTGCCAGCAACCCCCAGCTGCCTCGTTGTACCTGGCTGCAACCAAAATAAGAGCTTTTTATATTTCTAGACAAATTTGAAAAAAATGAGTAGGCTCACATATTTTTGGTCAGCGTAACTTGCGTACAGTATGCCAGCAACCCTGCTCGTTGTACGGCTGAACCAAATAAGTGAAGCCATTTTTTTATTTTGAACTAATTTAGAAAAAAAAAAATGACGTAGGGCTCCGCCATATTTTTGGCCCAGCCAGGTACAACTAGGCAGCTGGGGGCTGGAACCCTCAGCATGGAAAGGCCCAAGCGTTCGGGCCCCCCATGCTGCGAATTGCAGCCCCAGCCACCCCAGAAAATGGCGCATTCATTGAAGCGCCATTTTCTGGCGCTGTACCCATGCTCTTCCAGTTGCCCTGGTGCCGGTGGCAAACTGGGATAATAAAGGGGTTAATGCCAGCTTTTTATTGGCAGCTGGCACTAAGCCCGAGATTCATAATATTGGGCCAATCTTAGACCCGCCATTAGGAATCTCTGGTAAGTAGTCAATAAATACACACAGAGAAAAATATTTTTATTTTGAAAAAAAAAAAAAAAAAAATTCAGACTCCATCTTTATTATAAAGATCCGACGTAGTCCATAACGAAGGTCCCACGATGCTCGATCACCTCCGACATAGTCCACAACGAAGGTTCCACGACGCTTGATCGCCTCTGCTCAATCCAGAGACTACAGCAAGGGATCAAGTGTCCTCTTCCTACAGTCTCTGGGATCACAGATATGGTGCACTGTATGACAATGATCTGTCATACAGTGAACCATGACTATGATCCCAGAGACTACAACAAGAGGACACTTGATCCCTTGTTGCACCCATCCATCCACCCATGCACCCATCATCCACGCATGCACACATTCACGCATGCACATCCACATCCACGCACGCTGACATCCATCCATGCAATCTGACATCCACGCATGCTGACATCCACGTACGCACATCCACGCATGCACATTCACGCACACACATCCACGCACGCTGACATCCACGCATGCACATCCACTGACATCCACACACGCTGACATCCACGCACGCACTTCCACATATGCATCCACGCACGCACATCCACGCACGCACATCCACGCACGCTGACATCCACGCATCCACATCCACTGACATCCACACACGCTGACATCCACGCACGCACATCCACATATGCATGCACGCATGCACCACATCCACGCAGCACATTCACGCATGCACATCCAACGCACGCACTGACATCATCCATGCAATCGACATCCACGCATGCGACATCCACATCGCCACTCACGCTGCACATTCCGCACAACATCCGCGCAGTGACATTCCACGCATGCACTATCCACTGACATCACACGCTGACATCCACGCACGCACTTCCACATATGCATCCAGCAGATCCACGCACACATCCACGCAGCACATCCACGTACGCTGGATCCACGTCACATCACTGACATCCACACACGCTGACATCCACGCACGCACATCCACATATGCGTCCACGCACGCACACACTCACGCACGCTGACATCCACACACGCACATCCACATACGCATCCACGCACGTACATCCACATACATCCGCGCACAGTGACATCCGCGCATGGTGACATTCACGCACGCAGATCCACGCATGCTGACATCCACAACGCACATCCACGCACACACATCCACACATCCACACACGCACTTCCACATATGCATCCACACACGCACACATTCACGCACGCTGACATCCACACACACACATCCACGCACGCGCATATCCACATACGCATCCATGCACGCACACATCCACGCACGTACATCCACGCACGCACATCCACACACACGTCCACGCACACATCCATCCATGCACACGTCTACGCACGCACACGTCTACACGCACACGCATGCTCACGTCCACGCATGCACATGTCCACGACGCACACATCTGCGCACACATCCATGCACACATCCATGCACACACTATCCATGCACGCACTCGTCCACACACGTTCATGTACGCACACATCCATGCACGCTCATGTACACGCATCCACCACACACACATATACATATACACAACACACACAACATACATCCACACACACATAAACACATACATACATCACACACACACACACAACATACATACACGCATACAATACATGACATACACCACACACATAACATACATCATCCACACACACAAACCACATACATACATCACACACAAACACATACATACATCCACACACACACATACATACATCCACACACACACACACACACACATACATCCACACACATATATACACACACACACACACACACACATCCACACACACACAAAACACACACACATACATACACACACATACACACATAAACACATATATACATCCACACACACACATACATACACACACACACACACACATACATACACACACACACACAACATATATACATCACAACACACACACACACATACACATACATACATGCATACATACATACTTACCTCCCTCTCGGCTGGCCCATGTCCTCTGCAATGCCCTCATGTCTGTCGGTGTGCCGGTGAAGCGATCTGTCAGCTGAGGGGCTCAGCTGACAGTCAGCTTGATCGCTTCACCGGACGCCTCTCCCATGCATCCTGAGGAGCGGTGAGTATCCTGGGGGACTCACTCACACACACGACACAGACAGGACACACATACACATAGTACAAACACACCACACATACATTACACACAGATACTTACCTTGTCAATGAGGCGGTCCACATATACACATATTGAACGCCGGCCATCATGCCCAGACACTCGGTCACACAGGGACAGCCACGGGAAAGCAGGAATCCCAAAATTATGGGATTTCCTGTTTTCCCTGGGGCTGTTCCCATGTGACATCATTTCCTGCACATACCCCTTGCCCCGCGCTGGAATGCGCATCGTCTGAACGGCGATGCGTAATTTCAGGGGTTAAAATGGGGCCTATGGGAGAAAGCGCACGTAAAAAGGCGGAAAGAATGAACATGTTCATTCTTTTTACGTGCGCGCTTTCTCCCATAAAAGCGCGGCCGAAAATTGCGCTGCGTGTGAACAGCAAAAGTAAAGTGCATTCACTTTGCTGTGACACGCAGACGCAGGTCTGCTTTGGGGGGAAATACGCCGCGCAAAAAAGCGCAACAAATACGCCCAGTGTGAACGCAGCCTTAGTGCCTTGCAAAAATACATGCGTTTCCCATAGGGTCCCGTTTTTAAAAAACGCATGCATTTCCCATAGGGCCCCATGTTAAAAAAACGCATGCGTTTTTGAAAAAGCACCAAAAAATGCATCATGCTGCATTTTTTGGTGCTGAGCCAAAAACGCATCCCAAAAACGCATGGCACTTTAGACATGCGTTTTTGCTATTGGGGCATGCGTTTTTTACATGGGGGCCTATTGATGTGTGGGCCCCTCTGGCTAGGCGCCACAGAGAGGAATTGCATCTAGTAAATATATGTGGTATCTCTGTAAGTTGTGGGTTCGGGGTTAACTTGTGGAGTCTCAGTTTACGCACAACACTAGGCCACTTTACAGTAAAGGGACTGATTATTCAGTAGGTCCAAAAGGGGGTGGAGCCTAGGTTAGAGCAGAAAAAGTTAAGTGACAGTTAGTTAGTGCTGGGAAGGCAGTCAGAGAAGACGTGCCTGACAGAGCCGCTGACAGGAGGGATCCCCATCTCTAAGAGGGGGCCCAGGACAGAAGGAAATGGACCAGAACCGGTTGGAGCTGGCTGGTAACGTTTGGGGAACACCGGCAGCACGGAAAGCCGAGGTCAGCATTTTATCTTGGCCGCAAACCGACGAGCTGCGGGCCCACCGGGTTGCCGTTAGCGCCACAAGAAGGCACCTCGCCCCTCAGTACCAAATCAGGTTCAGGACACTAGAGGTAACGGGCTGAACTCCGGTGGCAGGTGAAGAACGGGTGAACTCCTGTCCGTACCAGTAAGGAACAAACCTTACCTACTAGCTACAGACCGTGGGACTGGCGGGACAGCTCTGCAACGGTGGTAAAGAGAGAGAAAAGGACAGAATAGACCCGAAAGACTAAAGAAGGGAACATCTAGAGACTCCATAGGGAAACCCGGAACCGGCAACAATTACCCGTTACACCAGACTGTACCATGTTTCACCTTAACATCTGCCAGTACTCAGTAAAGTGGAGTTAGAGTTGAACTGGTCTCTGTCATTCTTCTTGCCGGTGCCCGGATGGCCTCAGCACCATCAACCTCTCACCGGAGGGGTAAGAACAACCACTACTCCCCTCATCATCTCCATCACCGCTACCCTGAGGTAAAAGCTCCTCCTGTGGGGAGCTGGACCACACTATGCTGCACCCTTCATCACCTCAGCGGCCGGCTTGCAGCACCGGTATCCATATTACCGGAATCCACAGGTGGCGTCACGTACTCTCTTTATCCCCTGCAAATATCCCTCCCTCATCTAACAAATGACAGCCAGGGCATGGAACTGGGAACCCGACCAGCCGTGATTCCCCAGTTAAAAAACCATCAAACCCAGGCCCGGTATCTGAGTGTCTCTTGCCCTGGGCTTATCAGATGCGTTTTTCCATGCATTTTTCACAAAAGACAAGTGTGAAAAACGCATGGAAACCCGCATCCACCCTGCAAGTGTGACCCTAGCCTTACAGAAATATTTACAATGGAATCAACTCACAAACTAGAGAGGGTTGGTCTGGCCAACACGTTATCCACACTCTGAATAGGGATAGTTTAATACCACATCCAGACTGCTGTTAAAGGGGGCTCCAGATTACACATCCAGACTGCTGTTATAGGGGCTCCAGATTTCACATCCAGACTACTGTTATAGGGGGCTCCAGATTACACATCCAGACTGCTGTTATAGGGGGCTCCAGGTTACACATTCAGACTGCTGTTATAGGGGCTCCAGACTACACATCCAGACTGCTGTTATAGGGGGCTCCAGATTACACATCTAGACTGCTGTTATAGGGGGCTCCAGATTACACATCCAGACTGCTGTTATAGGGGGCTCCATGTTACACATCCAGACTGCTGTTATAGGGGCTCCAGACTACACATCCAGACTGCTGTTATAGGGGCTCCAGATTACACATCCAGACTGCTGTTATAGGGGGCTCCAGATTACACATCCAGACTGCTGTTATAGGGGGCTCCAGATTACACATCCAGATTGCTGTTATAGGGGGCTCCAGATTACACATCCAGACTGTTGTTATAGGGGGCTCCAGATTACACATCTAGACTGCTGTTATAGGGGGCTCCAGATTACACATCCAGACTGCTGTTATAGGGGGCTCCAGATTACACATCCAGACTGCCGTTATAGGGGGCTCCAGATACACATCCAGATTGCTGTTATAGGGGCTCCAGATTACACATCCAGACTGCTGTTATAGGGGGCTCCAGATTACACATCCAGATTGCTGTTATAGGGGGCTCCAGATTACACATCTAGACTGCTGTTATGGGGGGCTCCAGATTACACATCCAGACTGCTGTTATAGGGGGCTCCAGATTACACATCCAGACTGCTGTTATAGGGGCTCCAGATTACACATCCAGATTGCTGTTATAGGGGGCTCCAGATTACACATCCAGACTGCTGTTACAGGGGGCTCCAGATTACACATCCAGACTGCTGTTATAGGGGGCTCCAGACTACAAATCCTGACTGCTGTTATTGGGGGCTCCAGACTACACATCCAGATTGCTGTTATGGGGGGGCTCCAGACTACACATCCAGACTGTTGTTATAGGGTGCTCCAGACTACACATCCAGACTGCTGTTATTGGGGGCTCCAGACTACACATCTAGACTGCTTTTATAGGGGGCTCCAGACTACACATCCAGACTGCTTTTATAGGGGGCTCCAGACTACACATCCAGACTGCTTTTATAGGGGGCCCCACACTTTACATTCAGACTGCTGTTATCGGGGGGGGGCTGCAGATTACACATCCAGACTGCTGATATAGGAGGCTCCAGAATACACATCCAAACTGCTGTTATAGGGGGCTCCAGACTACACATCCAGACTGCTGTTATGGGGGGGCTCCAAAATACACATCCAGACTGATGTTATAGGGAGCTCCAGACTACACATCCAAACTGCTGTTATAGGGGGGCTCCAGATTACACATCCAGACTGCTAATATAAGGGGCTCCAGATTACACATCCAGACTGCTCTTATGGGGGTGGAAAGCTCCAGACTATGATGAAGCCCAGGGCAAGGGGGGTACTCGGACACTGGGGCTGATGACTTGAATAGGGAGTCACGAGTGGATGGGAACCCGGTTCCATGCCCTGGTTATCAATTGAGTAGATGGTGTTGGGGGGGATAAGGGAGTATTTACAGGGGATCGTGACGCCACCTGTAGTTCCCGATAATAAGGTACTGGCGCTGCAAGCCGGTCACTGAGGTGATGGTGGGTGCAGCAGAGTGTGGAACAGCTCCCTACAGGTGGAGCTATTACCTCAGGGCAGCAGTTATGGATCGGTGATGATGAGGGGGATGAGGGGAGTTGTAGGTGTTGTTGGTGTTGTAGTTCTTACCCCTCTGCTGAGCGGCTGATGGTGCTGAGCCCTCCGGGCACCGCAATAAGGATAACCAAGTCCAATTCAACTTTAACTCCACTTTAATGGGTACTGGCAGATGGTGATGGTATGCGGTACAGTCTGGTTTACCAGGGGTCTGTCATCAGTTCCAGGTTCCCTGTTATGGAGTCTCTAGATGTTCTTCTGTGGCACCCCAGGGGTTAATGTGCCACAGTAACATCACACGTGTTCCCTCCCCACAACACACTGACTTACACTTGCACCTCTGGGCCAGGAGGGGGAGCTCGACCAGCTCCCTTATATACTCCAGGTCAAGAGGAAGGAGTTAGTTCAGTTCCTGGGAGAACTGAGAGAGGGAGATTGTGGTGTAAAGAAGCTGTGACAGGCTTTTCCACAATCTGCTGCTCGATTCCAGGCCTAGCTAGGGTCTGAGGAAGGGAGAACTAAGGACAGAGAACCACATCTGGGAGCTTGAGTGCCATTACCACTCGCCCCAGAGGAGCGCACAGAACGGACACCAGATCCGACACTGTGACTGACACACACAGCACAGTAAATCCAGGAATAGTAGAGTTTCTAGACCACCACAGTACCAGAGCAAAGCAATACGGCGGGGTCAGCAGTACACAGAAGACTCAAGTTGCCTAGCCAAGGGGTACCAGAAAGGAGAGAGAGAGTGAGACTGTGCCAGCAGCTCAGCTAGAAGCAGCCGCAGGGCCACACACAGCGCAGCACGAGGAAGCTGAGGACCTGGACAGGGTGGGAGCAACCCGGCCCCAGTACAGACTTCGTGGACTATAACCTGCAACAAGATCGCAGTAAAGCTTTGGAAACTACATAAACGTGAGTGTGTGTTCCTTCACCCGTCTCCACTATCCATCCCTTACTATCACATCCACCATAGACTATAACAACCACTGCCCCGGGGATCTCGCCTCTACCTACGGAGAGTAGTACCATCTAAGCTGCCTAACATCATCCCCGGAGGTTCTGCAGCAGCGGTGGTCCCATTCCTGACCACACACCGTGGGTGGCGTCACAACAAACTATTATCCCCTGTAAATATCCCCCTTTTACTTGCCAGGGCCCGGGAAACGGTCCGGACCAGGCCCTCCGTGACATCCCCAGCAGCAAACCCAGTCTGGTTCCGAGTACCCCGTCCCAGTGGGCTCGATACTATCTTCTATGGCTTTCTGGGTTAAACTTATTCTGCTTCACTTCTACCACCCTCGCAGAGCTCTCCCGCCAGTCCCTAGATCTCCCACGGTGGGACACCGGTGTCCTTTACCTGTTCTAAGGGGAGACCTGACACTCCCGCCACCAGTATTCGGGCCGTTGCCCCTGTGATCTTGGATCTAGTATTTTGGTCCTGAGGGGTGAGGTACCCTGTGGTGCTGTCAGCTACCCCTTTAGTGATGGGTCTGCAGCTCGTCGGTCTGCAGCCAGAGATAAACGTCTGACTGCTACGGCTCCCCGCACTGCTGATGCTTCCCCAACGTGACTAGCCGGTTCCAACCAGTCCTGGCCCGTTGCCCTCTGTCCTGGTTCCCAGCTTGAATGTTGGGGTTCCTCACAGCAGAGTTGCTGTCAGGCTGGTCCTAGCTGATTGCCTTCCCAGCACTAACTGTCTAACTAAACTCTCCCTCCCATTACTTTATCCTAGGTCCACCCCCACCCTTTTGGGACCTACTAAATTACTGCCCCCCCTATTCTAAGTGGTGTGGTCCTAGGTGGGTGTAAAAATAGACTCCATAAGGTGAACCTTGAACTGGCAACTTTACAGGGTTAACACATTATTATTAAGATGCAATACTACCCTGTGGCGCCTAGTCACAGGGGCGCCACAACTGCACATCCAGAATGCTGGTATTGGGGGCTCCAGACTACACATCCAGACTGCTGTTATGGGGGGGGCTCCAGACTACAAATCCAGAATGCTGGTATTGGGGGCTCCAGACTACACATCCAGACTGCTGTTATGGGGGGGCTCCAGACTACACATCCAGAATGCTGGTATTGGGGGCTCCAGACTACACATCCAGACTGCTGTTATGGGGGGCTCCAGACTACACATCCAGAATGCTGGTATTGGGGGCTCCAGATTACACATCCAGAATGCTGGTATTGGGGGCTCCAGACTACACATCCAGACTGCTGTTATGGGGGGCTCCAGACTGCACATCCAGAATGCTGGTATTGGGGGCTCCAGACTACACATCCAGACTGCTGTTATGGGGGGGGGCTCAAGACTACACATCCAGAATGCTGGTATTGGGGGCTCCAGATTACACATCCAGAATGCTGGTATTGGGGGCTCCAGACTACACATCCAGACTGCTGTTATGGGGGGCTCCAGACTGCACATCCAGAATGCTGGTATTGGGGGCTCCAGACTACACATCCAGACTGCTGTTATGGGGGGGGGCTCAAGACTACACATCCAGACTGCTGTTATGGGGGGGGGAAGGCTCCAGACTATACATCCAGAATGCTGGTATTGGGGGCTCCAGACTACACATCCAGACTGCTGTTATGGGGGCGGGGCTCAAGACTACACATCCAGACTGCTGTTATGGGGGGGGGCTCCAGACTACAAATCCAGAATGCTGGTATTGGGGGCTTCAGACTACACATCCAGACTGCTGTTATGGGGGGCTCCAGACTACACATCCAGAATGCTGGTATTGGGGGCTTCAGACTACACATCCAGACTGCTGTTATGGGGGGGCTCCAGACTGCACATCCAGAATGCTGGTATTGGGGGCTCCAGACTACACATCCAGACTCTTATGGTGGGTTTACACACACCAATCATTGTATCCAATCTCTGAACCAATCTCTGGTTGCAGTGAAATCATGGACAGATTGCTCCATGTTGTACACAGCCACAAAATGGAACTATGTGTCCATGATTTCACTGCAACCAGAGATTGGTTCAGAGATTGGATACAATGATTGGTGTGTGTAAACCCACCATTATTCTTGAAGTGACCCCGCACTTTTATCTCATGGACTCATTAGTAGGTGTCGTATACTTTTTATTTTCCTCTCGTTACTATGTAATCTGTTTGATATTTAGCAGCTCTTGCCACTTTTTGACCTTTCATAGCATATAAAGGACGGTTACCTTACAGACAGGACGGATTTCTTCACAACCCAAATTCGCTACCTCCCCAACCCGAGCTAAAATCTGATCTGTCATCACGTCCCTCAATATTGTATGGGGCTGAATCCGCGGTGTGAATGCGCTGTCTACGGACGACATCACAAGAGATCTCAGTGTGAGGTCATTTGCACGTCGTATAAGAGCTTTCCTCGGTTCTGTCCTCCGTCTCTGTGAAATGTTACTGAATCAATGAGGCTCTTGTTCACATGCAATTACTCCAGAGCTGCCTCTGAGGCCGTGTCAGCGACGTGCGTAAAACAGAGAAATTATTGAACACCGTCTGGTTTCTAGAGACCTGTGATGGTATTTAGGATTAACAGACTGGCGCATCTGAGTCTTTATGTATTGGAGGTCCTTTGTACATTGTACGCCTGTGTAACCGCTCCCTCCACCTGGGTTTATCAGCTATATTACGTCCTGTCCTTGAAGAACCTGTAAGGTTTTGTCTCTTCCTAATAACAAAATGGACTTTCTTACATACCCACCGACTGGTCTGGATTTGTAGGGATGGTCCTGATTTTTCTATATAGTCCCACTAACTTGAGGTCCACTCAGGACATCCTTACTACTTGACCCTTGGGCCAATTTCTTAGCCATTTGCTTTCTATTAATACAGTTCCTCTGATTAAGATCACCAGGATTGACCCCAATCAGTAGAGTGAGAGCAGCCAGGGATGAGGCCACAACTTTGGCATGCCTTTATCATATTGACTCCCTTACCTAGCCTCCAAATTTAGGCCAGTCAGATATTCGACAACAACTTGAAAGGTCAGACCATTTTTTTCCAAACCAATATGTGTCACGTGTTACTGCTGCAGTCTATGTGTAAAGCTCTCTGCAGTTTTAATAGGAGTTAAATCCCTTTGGAACATTCAGTGTTAATGTGCAGATGCTGCTGTATTGCTGTGTGCAGCTCTACAGGTGGAGTTGTAAAATTGTCAGATCACCATGCCCCTGGTCTTCAAATAGCCTTCTCTTCCACCAGCTGATAGAGTTTCACTCTGCCTTGACCGTGTGAGCTGAGAAGACGTCTGTGCATTTGTGCTAAAGCTTCTTGTGCTTTCTTTTGTGAAGTTGCTGTGTATTCCGGTCCGTAGTGGGTGGCGGTGAGGGGAAGTTAGCACAGAGCTGATTGAGGAGCAGAGGGCAAGGGTGTGGCCTAGACTCCTCACCATTAGAGGTACCTCTCGGTACAAAAACTACTCATAAAAGGCAGCATCAGAAAAAATCTTACCATCAGTAGCCAGATACAAAACCAACAATGCACTTAGCAGGTTGCAGTCAGACCCCCTTATGAGGAGCATGCCCAGGTGTAGGCAGATAAAACACCTCTACCTACAATACATGTGGGAGGTGACTTGCCATTGGGTTTGCATAGGACGCTATTCACACTGATACACATGATGCGGAGTGTTGATAGCTACCCATTGGTCCTGCCACCTGACCAAACGGGCCGCCCAGCACGATGCATCCGCACTACTGGATGAACAGCGCCCCAAGGGGCCCAACCGCATCCCGCAGATGATAAAAAAAGTGCAAAATGTTTTTTATGATGAATGCCTTTTATATGGGGCATTGGTTCATGTATTAGCCAAGACACTTAAGCTCACGATCCACGTCACGGATCCCCATGCTCATGATTCTTAACAAATTTGTACAAAAGCTGCTCATAAAAGGCAGCATCAGAAAAAATCTTACCTTGGGGCACTGTTCATCCAGTGGTGCAGATGCATCGTGCTGGGCGGCCCGTTTGGTCAGGTGGCAGGACCAATGGGTAGCTATCAGACACTCCGCATCATGTGTATCAGTGTGAATAGCGTCCTATGCAAGCCCAATGGCAAGTCACCTCCCACATGTATTGTAGGTAGAGGTGATTTTATCTGCCTGCACCTGGGCTTGCTCCACATAAGGGGGTCTGACTGCAACCTGCTAAGTGCAGTGTTGGTTTTGTATCTGGCTGCTGATGGTAAGAGTACCTCTTGGTACAGAGTCAGACTAGGGACCCCAGTCTATAGGGGTAGACCAGCTACTCAGTTAACCTTGCCTGTTATTGCCTTCCTGCTTTCCATTCCCTCATCTTCTAACACCACAAACCCTGACAATATGATCCTCATAGGGAGTTGCATTTGACCTTTCCTGCACCCTTAACAGCAGTGGAGCAGCATGGAAAGCTACAGGGACAGTTGTCCCAGGTGCTAAAGTCTATGGGAGGAGTACAAAATGTTGCCCCCTCTTCCTCTATTGTCAAATGAGTGGAGCCGTTAAGTGCCGCTTGTTCTTGCTCAGCACTTCCTGTGCAGACCGCAGCAGGCAAGATGAGTTTCTCATTTGCTGTTTTGCTATGCATAGGCAGTGACCAACATGCAAGGCTCAATATAATAAATGAAGCTTTGTTCTCACAGTCGCTGTCTATGCAGAATGTAATAGGCAATGACAAAATTATCTCAACTGTGTAAACTGTGACCAAGATGAGAGAAGATCAGCAATGATTAGGATAGCATGCAATTGACCCACCCCAAGCCCGTGGGGACTCAGTACCCAGGCAGTTGCTGTAAGAGGAATGTCATAGGTGGTCTGCCCGGGCTGTGGCCCGGTGGTCACCAAAAAGTTGGGAAATAAAAATAAAAGAAAGAGTAAAGTCTTGTGACGCCACCTACGGTGTCCGGTGAAGGCACTGGCCTGCTGCAGACCTCCGGGGATGATGGACAGGCAGCCTGATGATAACGCTCACGTAGGTGGAGTGAGGGGTCCCCGGGGCAGTGATGCGATGATGGGGATTTTGGGGATTTGCACAGGGAGGTGGCTCGGCAACTGGGCCGCGGCTATAGTCTCTGGGCTGAACAGGACCAGGGCTGAAATGACACACACACGCTCTGAGTCGTTTTCATACCTTTACTGATGTTATGGCAGGCACGGTACAGGGTACACTCCAAGGGGTCGGGAAGCGCTTCAGGATTTCCACAGTGAGTGATTTGTAAGGCCTCCTTGTCTCTTTTCCCGTGATGAAGCCTCTAACCTGCGTAGAACTAGGCCTTGCCTCCTCTGTGTCTATCTCACCCGTATTGTAGCATTGAGAGCCTTTTGGTGGCTTCTATTACTTCTCCTGTGGTTCCTGGCTCTCGGGTTGGTTGCACTACCAGTGTCCGGGAGACTGGAGTCTCCTCGGTGAACCGGTGTTTTCTGCTGGCTTGATGCTCTCCTGCAGATTTGGACTCTGGTGTCCAGGTTGCTTCCTGGGGTTAACCGGTATGGCTCCTCTGCCCCCAATCTGCTCTTTAACTTGTCTTTTGCCTTGCCTACAACCCTCACTCTCGGGCCCTCACACTGGCTAGGCTGGTCTCTGGTACGGGCCAAACGCAGCACCGTTCACCTGATGGTCTACACAGTACCACTCCGTACTGCATGGACTAACAGACTAACTCATCCCCCAGCACCGGTATTTATAGGGGATCTTGCTTAAGGGCAGCAAGTGGAGCTCCCCCTACAGGTCTGGGGTGGAAGGTGTTGTGTGTGTAAAGGTACCTGTTGTGGAAATCCCTCCATGCCTTAGGTGGTTCTGTCGCTACCTGTAAGGGCAGGGTGCCACATTCCCCCCTAGTTAAAGTCAGTACTCCCGGACTGAGAAAACATTTTTCAAACATTCTTTAATGCAGCAAGTGACTCTTCTATGCGGGGTAACGGGTAGGTATCCTTATGTGCTATGTGATTTATCTGCCTACAATCAACACACATTCTCATGCTGCCATCTTTCTTTTTGACTAGGACTAGTGGAGCTGCCCTGGGACTGCAACTATCTCTTATGACCCCTGCATCCTTCATGTCCTGCAACATCTATTTGGCATGCTGATAATGAGCTGGTGAAATAGGTCTATGTCGCTCTTTAATGGGTGGATGGTCACCTTTAGGTATATGATGGTGTACCGCTTTTATCTTTCCAAAGTCAAGTGGATGCTTACTGAATACCCATTCATACTCCTGGACTACCCAATAGACACCATGCTTTTTATGGGCAGGAGTGGAGTCAGTCCCTATGTGAAGTTCCTGAAACCAGTCATCTAGCTGTCCCTTGGAATTGTTATCCTTCACCGAATCTGGTGGGGTCAAGGGTTCCACTACTTGTATGGCGTTGTTATTTACAGTGTACAGCTTAGCAACGGTGGAATACTTGGGTAGTTTAACCTAGTCCTCTCCACTGTTTAAGATGCATATGGGTACCCTTCCCTTGCGTACATCAACCAACCCCCTGGCTGTCAAGAGTGTAGGTCTATGTTCCGAACTGATGGGCTCTACTACTGCCTGGTAGTCCTGCCCTCTTGAGACCTATTACTGCTCGGCACCAGATTCATCTCACTCATTGGGGGTACCACAATGGGAACCAGATCTGTTACCCGTACACTACCAATTTCACTACCGGTCAGTTTTACCTGTTGATGATGCAGGAGGGCTGTGATTTCTCTCTAAAGAACTCTCCTCTGCCCGGATTTGGAAGTATCTGCAACTGTTGGAGCAAGAACAACACTTTGCCCAAACAATTTCCAACAACATTTGTACCAAGAATGATATACGGATCTCTGTCATTAGGATTAGTTTCCACCACAATAAACCCTTGGTCTTTCAACTCCACCCTCCACACTTTTATTGTTACCTCTCTAACCCCGACTAAGTTAAGTGGTAACCCATTAGAAGCATAAATAGTGAGGCCTGGTTCTGGTGGGTTGAGTTCAGCATTAGACCAGAATCTTTTGTGAAGGATATTAGGTATGGTGGTCACCTGCGAACCAGTGTCCAGCAATGCAGGTGTAGGGATGCTGTCTAGTATGATAGATAAGAATGGTCTTCCTCTTATGTATCTATCATAACAGTCTGATGGGCCTGGTCGGTCTACTCCTGGGGTTTGGCCCCTGCCCTCAAGAGTTACTGGTTAAAAGGACAATGCCTTGCAATGTGGCCGGTCTTTTTGCAGCAACGGCAGATGGGTTCTCCTGTGGAGCTGTGACAATCGTTGGTCCTCCCACGAAGCGACGTGGTCTTCTTCCCTCTCATTCGTGGGACATCCTCCAGGCTGTCAGCGAGCTGTATCTTTCCCGATGACTTGGACTCTGTCTGTAGCTGCAGGGCTTTCATAACTGTGGCCAGGTTCTTACTCAGCTGGTGCACCTGAGAGCACAGGCTGTCAAACCTGCTGGGGGTCGCAGTCTGCACATTTGTCTCGGCTGCAGGTGAAGAAGTAGGTGTTGTTGGTACAGGAGCGGCACCACCCTGCCACCGCTGGAGTGCAGAGTCTGAGATTTCTAGGGGCTGCAGCCCCTTAATAGCCATGTATTTAAGGGTGGTGAGGTCTGCATCCGGGTGATCTAGGGCCCACCAGCGTACTTGCCTGCTTTAATCTGGTTACCGTAGTCCCTGAATAAATTGTTCAACCAAAATTTTATTTTCATCCTGTACACTAGCTGGGCTGACCTGTTTCAGGGCCTGTAGCGCTTCCTGGAGGTGCCAGCATAGTCTCTGATACTGTCCTGCTGCTGTTGGTAACAGTGAAAGAATCTCATTCTTAGGTCAGTCTCAGTGCAGTTTTCAAAAGCTGCCTTTAGTTTATCAAAAATAACAGTTACAGGTTCCTGATCCTCCTCTGACCAGGTCTCGATTTCCCACTCTGTTGCACCGGTTTACTGTCCCAATAGTTATGCATGGCGCCACAAAAACACAGCATTCCAAGAAAAACACTTGCTACCCAGTGTCAAATTTGGGGAAGGGTCCATCATGCTTTGGGGCTGTGTGGCCAATGACGGCACCGGAATCTTGTTAAAGTTGAGGGTCGCATGGATTCCACTCAGTATCAGCAGATTCTTGAGAATAATGTTCAAGAATCAGTGTCAAAGTTGAAGTTACGCCGGGGATGGATCTTTCAGCAAGACAATGATCCAAAACACCGCTTCAAATCTACTCCGGCATTCATGCAGAGGAACCATTACAATGTTCTGGAATGGCCATCCCAGTCCCCAGACCTGAATATCATTGAACATCTGTGGGATGTTTTGAAGCGGGCTGTCCATGCTCGGCGACCTTTCAAACTTAACTGAACTGGAATTGTTTTGTAAAGAGGAATGGTCAAAAATACCTTCATCCAGGATCCAGGAACTCATTAACAGCTACAGGAAGTGACTAGGGGTGTTATTTTTGCAAAAGGTGGATCTACTAAATATTAATGTCACTTTTCTGTTGAGGTGCCCATACTTTTGCACCTGTCAAATTTTGAAATAATGCATATTTCACATTTTCGGTTAGTACAATAAACCTCATTTCAATCCTGAAATATTACTGTGTCCATCAGTTATTACATATATCACACTGAAATAGCTGTTGTAAAAAAAACAATTTTAAACAAAAAAAAACAGTAAGATTAAGAGGGGTGCCCAAACTTTTTCATATGACTGTAAAACAGCACAGCCTACATATTAAATATACAGCACAGCAGAAGCCTCCGTATACCCCAGCACAGTGTCCATATACATCAGCAAAGCCTCCATATACCTCAGCAAGCCCCAATAGCAGCCTCTATATACCCCAGCAGCCTCCATATGCCGCCATATATAGTCAGCACAGCCTCCTTATACAGTCAGCACATCCTCCATATACCCCAACACAGCCTCCATAAAGCTCAGCACAGCCTCCATAAGGCTCAGTATAGCCTCCCTATATCCCAGCACAGCCTCCATATACAGCCAGCACAGTCTCCATATACCACAGCACAGCTTCCATTATACAGCCAGCACAGCCTCCATATACACCAGCACAGCCTCCATTTACAGTCAGCACAGCCTCCATATATACCTAGCACAGCCTCTATATACCCCAGCAGAGCCTCCATTTACAGCAGCACAGTCTCCATATACACCAGCACAGCCTCCATTTACAGCCAGCACAGCCTCCATATACACCCAGCACAGCCTCTATATACCCCAGCAGAGCCTCCATTTACAGCCAGCACAGCCTCCATATACACCCAGCACAGCCTCTATATACCCCAGTACAGCCTCCATTTACAGCCAGCACAGCCTCCATATACACCCCAGCACAGCCTCCATTTACAGCCAGCACAGCCTCCATATACACCCCAGCACAGCCTCCATTTACAGCCAGTGCAGCCTCCATATACACCAGCACAGCCTCCATATAAACCCATCACAGCCTCTATATACCCCCAACAGCCTCCATATAACGCCAGCACAGCCTCCATATTCCCCAGCACAGCCTCCATATACACCAGCACAGCCTCCATATACACCCAGCACAGCCTCTATATATCCCAGCACAGCCTCCATATACACCCAGCACAGCCTCCATATACACCAGCACAGTCTCCATATACACCCAGCATAGCCTCTTTATACCCCAGCACAGCCTTCATTTACAGCCAGCACAGCCTTCCATATACACAAGCACAGCCTCCATATATACCCAGCACAGCTTCCATATACACCTGCACAGCCTCAATATACACCCAACATAGCCTCTATATACCCCAGCACAGCCTCTATTTACAGCCAGCACAGCCTCCATTTATAGCCAGGACAGCCTCCATATACACCAAGCTCAGCCTCTATATACCCCAACACAGCCTCTATATACCCCAGCACAGCGTTTATATACCCCAGCACAGTCTCCATTTACAGCCAGCACAGCCTCTGTATACACCCAGCACAGCCTGTATACCCCAGCACAGCCTCCATATACACCCAGCATAGCCTCTATATACCCCAGCACAGCCTCCATATACACCAGCACGGACTTCATATACATCCATCACAGCCTCTATATACCTCAACACAGCCTCTATATACCCCAGCACAGCCTCCATTTACAGCCAGCACAGCCTCTGTATACACCCAGCACAGCCTCTGTATACCCCAGCACAGCCTCCATATACACATAGCATAGCCTCTATATACCCCAGCACAGCCTCCATATACACCAGCATGGACTTCATATACATCCATCACAGCCTCTATATATCGCAACACAGCCTCTATATACCCCAGTACAGCCTCTATATACCCCAACACAGCCTCCCTAGTACATATAATCCACCATCCTGCTGCACAGTAAAAAAAAAACTGATCATACTCACCTTCCATCCGCTCCCTGTGGCTTGTCCTCCTCAGATGCTTCCCCACCACATCCTTATAGCAGCAGGCTCCCGGATGTGGAGCTTCCTCCGCCTTCCTGCACGACTGCAGCATATGATGAGGTTGCAGGGCGATAACTCATCACTACTGAGGAGGAAGCTCCACTGCTCCCTGGAGCCTGCACATGGCTAATCTGCATTGCATGCAAATTAGCCATGTGCACTGGCAGCTCAGTGAGCACTCAGCTGCTTGCTGAGGCTGCCTCATGTGCCCCTTGTTCACAGGGCTGTCTGTCCCTAATGGGTCCCTGGCTGTCCGGGCTGCCTGTCCCTGATGGCCAGTGGGCCCCCCAGCTGTTCAGGGCCCGACACTTGCCCGGGTATGCTGGGTGCTGACGGCCGCCCTGACTCCACATATATATTAGTTGGCTTGGAAAGTTTCTGATGTATGTTGGCCAAGACGTTCTTCAGAAAGGGTCACGTTGGCCCCCAATGTGCCCCAAGATCTTCCAGTTGACTCCATTTGAAGTCAATCATTTTTGATAAGTCGTAAGTGCAAAGTTTATGATGAGGTTAAAAGTTAACATGTTCTCATGTCCTGTGCAGATGGAGGATGGATTCACAATCCTTCTGGTGAACCCAAGAAATCTAAGGCTATCATTGCAATAGTCCCACCAGTGACCTGAACCGCACATTAGGGGATTGCTATTTATGCCATAAGGCGGCGCTTTATCTAAATAAATCTCCCCCATAGTGTGACCGAGTGCGGGGAGAGGAGGAGGTCACGATGGCTTATGGGACTGTATGTGAAGTGCAGGTGAAGATGAGTGGTTAGACTGGTCTGAGAAAGCTCTAAAACAATGCAAAAGCGGAGCAGCAGCTGTCACAGCTCCGGATTCCTCCAGAATCAGCGAGGGTCATGTTATCTTAAGTCAGACAAAAACCTGGAGTCATCAGAGTTAGGGACTTTCATTTACAATTGCCTAAAATAGAGAAAGACTTTGTGAAGATAATCTGCCATGTAAACACTGCGGATGATAACAGATCCGCGGATAAGAGAGGAATGCTGCGTATCCTCCGCGCTGATATATAACATCAAGATGTATTGTAATATGATCGACATATGGATGACATCTACAGAGAGACAGTGTGATAGAGGTAGATAAAGAGATGGATAATGAGATGGAAGGATGAAATGTGTGGAAGAATTGACAAATAGATGGTGGAAAGATAGCTGAGTGATAGAAGGAAACATAGACAAATGATAGAGAGATAGAAAGAAATTTACCAAAAAATGGACAGCATTTGTCACATAGCATCATGTACTTCACATGTTTTATTGGCCCATACCGACCGAATGTTTCGGTTCAAGTTCTGTCCATTTTTTGGTAAATATGCAAGCCAAGAAAAATATTGTAATCTGAGAGTCCTCAGTGATTGATACCTTTTAATGGCTAACTGAAAAGATGGTAACAAATAGTAAGCTGTGGAGCCAGTAACTCCAACAATTATACAGAAGCTCAAAAAAAGCTAAACAGCACTCAAGGTCTAGTCTGAACTGGTGTAAGCTGCAATACTGAACAATATACAGAAAAAAAGAAACTCAATTTTTTGGGGATATTTTATCTTTGTAAAGTAAGGTTCTAAGGCTGCCTTCACACTTTCAGATGCATCTGCAGCGTTTTGCAGATGCATCTGCAAGTATCAGCATGCAGACCGCGGCCCCTATGTTTATAATAGGGCGCACCGCGGTCTGAAAGCACTCATTCATTCCTATATGTGAAGCGTCCGCAGGCGGATGCCTGCTTACAGATCACACACTCCCGCCCGCACCATGGACGCGAGATGTCGCGTCCATGGTGCGGGCGGGAGTGTGTGATCTGTAAGCAGGCATCCGCCTGCGGACGCTTCACATATAGGAATGAATGAGTGCTTTCAGACCGCGGCCGCGGTCTGCATGCTGATACTTGCAGATGCATCTGCAAAACGCTGCAGATGCATCTGCAAGTGTGAAGCCAGCCTTAGTACACATATTGGCCAATACCTGTTTGCCCATCAACCGCGGCAAGGTGACCTCAGATCTGAAGGGTCCCTGTCCTACCATGACACTCTTTCCTTGGACTTGGCTAAGCCTCCATTTTAATAATTTTTATGGGAAGTATGGGGACTCACTTCAATCAAAGATCACCTGGGGCCAGAGGGGGTGCAGAGTAAAGCTGTGGAGCCAAGAAAAATATTAGAATCTGATAGTCCTCAGTGGTTGATACCTTTTAATGACTAACTGAAAGGACGATAAGCACAGCAAGCTATGGAGCCAGTAACTCCATCAATTATATAGAAACCAAAAAAAAGCTGAACAGCACTCAAGGTCTAGTCTGAACTGGTGCAAGCTGCAATTCTGAACAATACACAGAAAAAAAGAAACTCAATTTTTTTTGGATATTTTATCTTTGTAAAGTAAGGTTCTTAGTACACATATTGGCCAATACCTGTTTGCCCATCAACCGCGGCAAGATTTTTCTGTTCATATTACAGAACATGAATGAATAGAAGATACGGAGACCTGCGGCACACAGACCACTGATAACCATCAATACGCACAAAAAAATCATTGTTGATATATAAATGGGCGATATATGTCACCATGTTTGTAATTACTACACACACATAAATTATTTTTGGTATAAATCACCTTTTCAGAATAAAAACACTAAAATGGTACTTCTATTATTATAGTAGTGTTTTTACATTTTAGGCTAGTTTCACACTACAATTTTAGCAGTTCCGATGCTGTCCGATAAAAATCGGACAGCATCAGAATGATGTTTGCCTCCATGCAGCCCTATGGGCATCGGACCGAATCAGATGTGCACTAAATGGCATCCGATTTGGTCCGATCCGATTCTGTCCGATTTTTTTATCGGTGCAAAAATCGGAGCATGCTCCAATTTTTGCACCGAAAATAAAATCGAACAAAATCGGATCGGACCAAATCGGATGCCATTTAGTGCACATCTGATTTGGTCCGATCAATTTAACATGGGGCTCTAAGGAGCAGGGTCCGAGGAAACATCGGATGTGTCCTCAGACCCGATTTTACTGTACCGAGCATGCTCAGTACAGTAAAACTGCTCCAAACTGGGGGAGCAGGGCTTAAAAAAATAAAAGTATATGCACACCTATCCCCGAGGCCCCCGCCATCTCCCGCCGTCTTCTGCCGTCTCCCGCAGGCTCACGGTGTCCTCGTGGTGTCTGAAGAGGTCTTCTTCTTCTGTACAGGACCTGCCGTGATGTCACAGTCACGTGACCGCAGGTTACACCATAACCTGCGGTCACGTGACTGTGACATCACGGCAGGTCCTGTACAGAAGAAGAAGACCTCTGCAGACACCGCGAAGACACCGGGAGCCTACGGGAGATGGCAGGAGACGGCGGGAGACGGCGGGGGTCTCGGGGATAGGTGTGCATATACCGTACTATTTTTTTTTCAGCCTGGAGGCAACGATTTTATGCCGGAATCGGATGCCTATTTGGCATCCGATTCCAGGCATCAGAAGGGAGCCGATGCTGTCCGATTTTATCGGACAGCATCGGCTCCCTTCAAAATCGTAATATGAAGGTAGCCTTATAAGGTGGCTTATGGAAAAAAAAAAAAAAACCCGGTGGGAAAGATTGTGGTCTAAGATAAGGTTAAGGATATGTTCACACACATTTTTTTTTTTTTTGCGCGTGCTTTTAGCTCACATATTGTGGTCGCGCAAAAAAAGAAAAAAAAAAAGATGCAGTGCTTTTCAGACAGCACGCTTTTTTATGGGTCCGGGGGAGTAGTGATGTCACAGAATCCTGGTTCCTCCTCCCCTCTGTGACATGTGTGACTGCCCCCATTTCATTTCGCAGTGTATTAATATACACTGTGAAGTCTAAATTAAAGAAAAGTATTACAAATAATAAAAAATTGATACTTACCCTCCGGCAGGTGTTCGGGGAGCCAGGAGCCGGCACAACTGCAGGAATTGACCTACAAGGACCTTGCGTGATGTCATCGGGCGCTGTGATTGGCTGCTCACGGTCATGTGATATGCGCGTCATATGACGTTACATATCACAAGACCGTGAGCGGCCAATCGCAGCACCCGATGACATCATGCAAGGTCCCGGCAGCTCGTAACCTGCTGTTGTCTCAGCTCCCGGTAACCGGAACAGCTTTGGACGGGTAAGTATTTAATTTTTATTATTTTAAAACATTTGCTTAACTTTAATTTGGGTTTTGTATTGTATATTAATATACTGCGAAATCAAATGGAGGCGGTCACACATGTCACAGAGGGGAGGAGGAACAGGATTCTTCCTCCCCCTCTGTGACATCAGATCCTGCAGCATCGGCCCCTATGGGAGAAAGCGGGGGCGCAGGTGCGTAAAGAATTGACTTGTCAATTCTTTTTACGCCCGCGCTTTCTCCCGTAAAAGCGCGGTGTATTTTTACACTGTGTCTGTACGGCAAAGTGAATTTCCCATTTTCTTTGCCGGCAGACACAAGGCACATTGCGCATTTTTGAAAAGCGCATGCAAAAAAGCGCTAAAAAATACGCAATGTGTGAACGTAGCTTTAAGCTGCAGAGTGTATGAGACACCCTAATTTAACACAGAAAAGGGGATAACTCAGGTGGCCCTAAGGAACCCCCGAAGGGATTTTATGGGGAACAAGGGATCTCTCAATGAGCTTGGAGACCCATGTAAACCCAGGGTGAAGTGTGAATGCGAGGTGCAGCCACCTAAATGAGACCATAAAAGTATGTCCCAATACCGATTATACTGTAAAGAGCCAGATGTTTTTTAATAAATATAAGGGTTTATAACATATATTTAAAAAAAAAAGCACTCTGTCACTTTAACATTCCGGGACGCCGGGTATGACCTCATTCACATCTCCGTGTCTCCGGCACGTGTGCGGTACGTGCCGACACATGCGGAGGCATGGACATACAGGGACACATGATTCCCTATGGCCCTCTTCACATGTCTGTAATTCCGCACGGACCGTGTCACCGTGAGGAGCAGATGCGTGTCTGTGTGCTCCACACAGCGACATGTCCGTTTTTTTGCGGAAGGATGGACTGCTTTTCGGCAAAAGCGTCCATACATCCGTGTGACATCTGTGTGCACGGACCACGGACGAAAGTAACAAACTTAAAAAATAAAGAATTTCATACTCACCTCGGTCCAGCGCTGACACTTCCTCTCTCTTCTGGTGCCACTCATTAGGCTCACGAATATTCACTTCACTGAGCCTGACCGGACGTGAGAGGAGCAGCGGCGAAGGAGGGAGCTGAGTATGCGAGGACAGGCTGTTCGTGTGCTATTCACTGATCCACGGATAGCACACGGATAGCAGACATTGTGTCACACATCCGTGACACATGGCTACAAGCCCAGCCCACAAACAGCCTTTTCTCACTTGGTGTCACAGATGTGTGAAACAGGCCTATAACATAGACAACAGCATCACATGGTTCTAGTAGCTCTGCCCACAGTTGGCTGGATGGCAGGAGTGGGATTGGAGTAAATGCACAGGTGTAGAAACACCAAGATGGCGCTGTAACTCTGCCCCGGTTGCCACAGTAACAGACAACAACAGGAAATAAGCGAACGAGTGACGTCACTTCCGGGACGCCGGATTACATGCACAAACATGGTGAGACATAGAGTACATTTTTTTTAAGGTATTTAGTCAGCAGTAATATGCAGCAAGTATGCGGCAGGCCCCTTAATTAATGTATAAAGGGTTTGTTAAAGATTAGGTTCACTTAAGATGGAAAGTAATTGTTGTATTTGCACATTATATGCCACAGTGGAAGGTTACAAAATACCATACTTTTCTTTGCCACATCATAGGTAAGGTTGAAGGCACACTGTCTTGCATCAAACACAGAGCGTGTTTGATGCACGACAGTGATGCTAGTGTAATGCGTGTTTGTGGGTGTGTGTGGTGCGAGTGTGGTGCGTGTGGTGAGTATGCCTGCACGTATTGATGTGAGTGTGAGGTGTGAGTGCGTGTGTGGTACATGTGTATGTGATGCTGTCCATGGTCCTGAAGGACAGCGGGCAACATTTGTCGGGGAATTCAAACTCGCCAGCTGTCAAAAGCAGGTGAGTTTGAATTTCCCACCATGTGCATACAATAATAATCATCCTGCCCCGCTGTGACAGCGATGTAAGATGATTATTATAATGTGCTTTAACACTCATGTCAGCATGTGTCCAGAGACTGTCCAAGCGCCCTGGACACATGCTGAGGTCATAAATGGCCAAATTTGTGTTTTATGCCTATAAATCTGCAAAGTCGGTAATTGTCGGCTTTGTAGTTTCATTTCTAAACTCCTGCTGCTCCTGTCAGTGAACAGCGTTAATGTACGCTGTCCATGGTCCTGAACAGCTAAGTAATCAGCACAGTAGATAGACATGTCGCGTTCCTGGTGCGGACGAGAGAGTATGATTTGCGCGCAGGCATACGCCTGTGTACAATTCACATATTGCAGTGAATGGGAGCGCACGGTCATGCACAGTCAAGCACTGTGCGTTCCCATTATAAACATAGGGGCTTGCGGTGGCTGCGGTCAGCTTGCGGATCCCCTCCTCAGGACGCTGCGAAGGGGTCCGCAAGTGTGAAGCCACCCTTTGATTGTATAATGCAGCCCAAAATGTATTGTCTATAGCTGTCTGGAAGCCAGATTAACCTCGAGACAGATAACCCTTAATATAATTGCCCTGGCACAATCTAAGTCAAGTTTCAAAGACCGGACCCTATGTGTCATATATCACCAATTCTAGTTGTTTAAACTGTCATGTTCATCTACACTGTGTGCAGAATTATTAGGCAAATGAGTATTTTGATCACATGATACTTTTTATACATGTTGTCCTACTCCAAGCTGTATAGACTTGAGAGCCAACTACCAATTAAGGCTGTTTTCACATTGCATTTTTAGCCCACCTATGGCTGTCCGTTTTAAAACGGTCAGCCACGGATCCAATGTGACCCCCATGTATCCCTATGGGCATTGGATTGGATCGGATTTCGCCTAATTGCTATCCGATTTGTGTCATATCCGATTTTTTGCTATACCCAAAATTGGAGACTGCTTCGATTTTGGGCACCTTGGACCGAATCAGATCCGACATGATCCGCGGCCTTTAACATGGGGGCCTATGGAGCACGGGTCTGAGAAAACATCGGATCGCTTCTCAGACCCGATTTTAGTGTACTGAGCATGCTCAGTACACTAAAACTGCTCTGTTCCCCTTTAATTTCACTTCCTCAATGTATATGTATACATTGCTGAAGTGAAATTAACTATACAAAGGGTTAAAAAAAACAACAAAAAACATGCTCACCTCTCCAGCGGTGTCCCGGACTGTCTCGCTCCCAGGCTTAAGGACCTGGCGTTGCCTGACAACCCAATCAGCTGAGCGGTCATGTGATCGATCAGCTGATCGGGTTGTCACATGACCGCGCAGTTTAAATCTCCTGCCCGATCAATTTTGGCGGGCGCAGGATTTAAACTGCTCAGCTGATGCCAGTCATGTCACCGATCAGCTGAGCGGTTTAAATCCTAAGATTTAAACTGCGCGGTCATGTGACAACGCGATCAGCTGATCAGTCATATGACCGCTCAGCTGATCGGTTGCCAGGCAACCCCACGTCCTTAAGCCCGGGAGTGAGACAGCGCGGGACACCGCTGGAGAGATGAGCATTTTTTTTTTTTTTTAACCCTTTGTTCACTCCCACAATGTATATATATACATTGCGGAAGTGAAAGTGCCCGGCTTACCTGCACTTTGCAGGCTCGAGCTTTCTGTGTCCGGACCCATGAAAATCACGGACCCGGACACAGAAATGGCATTCGGAGGTCACCTCTGATGTGGTCCGTTCCTGTACGTGGGGTCCTGCAAAAAGTAGGATCCCACGGACAGGAAAAAAAAACGCAATGTGAAAGCACCCTAAGTAAATCAGGTGATGTGCATCTCTGTAATGAGGAGGGGTTTTTCTAATGACATCAACAGCCTATATAAGGTGTGCTTAATTATTAGGCAAATGCCTTTCCTTTGATAAAATGGGTCAGAAGAGAGATTTGACAGGTTCTGAAAAGACCAAAATTGTGAGATGTCTTGCGGAGGGATGCAGCAGTCTTGAAATTGCCAACATTTTGAAGCGTGATCACTGAACAATCAAGCGTTTCATGGCAAATAGCCAACAGGGTCGCAAGAAGTGTGTTAGGCAAAAAAGGTGCAAAATAACTGCCCATGAATTGAGGAAAATCAAGCGAGAAGCTGCCAAGATGCCATTTGCCACCAGTTTTGCAATATTTCAGAGCTGCAACGTTACTGGACAATCAAAAAGCACAAGGTGTGCTATACTCAGGGACATGAAGTTCAAACAGGAATGGTTTCAACGGTCCGCGCTGCTGCTTCAATAAATGTACTCCAAAAGCATTGTTTCCTCCATCTCCTTCTTTATTCCACCACATAAACCAACGTGTTTCGGTGCAACCCACGCACCTTTCTCAGGGTACATTACATGCTACATACAAAATCTCTTTTATATGCTTTACAAAGCAGATGTTGTTCACAGAAACCAAAAAAAAAATTTTTACATTCGTCATCAATGACACCACCGAGGGAGGACACCTCCCATCGTACAATATGGGAATCACATACATATTCCATGTTATTCTCAGTATATATGAAACATGATGTCATCTATGATGCAAAAAAATGGGAAAGATAATACCATTTCTGTGTGAAATGTATAAAAATAAAGAATATAGGGAGTCCACATGTATCGGGGTTGAACCCGAAAATCACGCAAAACAAATCATTATTAGTTCATATGCATTCGTATAGGAACTTGCAGCTTTACCTACTGTGCCATTCAAGATAATCATTTATGTGAACAAGAATATAGATCACATTAGACTGATATAGGTTCAAACACTAATATCTAGAACAATACAATTTTCTGTGAACAACATCCGCTTTGTAAAGCATATAAAAGAGATTTTGTATGTAGCATGTAATGTACCCTGAGTAAGGTGCACGGGTTGAACCGAAACGCATTGGTTTATGTGGTGGAATAAAGAAGGAGATGGAGGAAACAATCCTTTTGGAGTATACTTATTGAAGCAGCAGCGCGGACCGCTGAAACCATTCCTGTTTGAACTTCAGATTTTCCCACGGTTTTTGGCGAGACGATGGAGGTTCTGCAGCAGCTGCTAAAGCGCTCAAGCTGGTTGTGGGTGACACAGCCTGAAATGGTGAGTGTACCTTTATTGTGACATATAACGAACTACTTGTCCTTTTTGATAAGGCACCATCTGCACCTCTTGTGTCTCCTTTTATTTATAGACTAGATGGCGGCCCGATTCTAAAGAATCGGGTAGTCTAGAATCCATATATAGTTTTATTTACTAATAGATGGTGGCCCGATTCTAACACATCGGGTATTCTAGAATATGTATGTAGTTTATTTATCAAGATTTAACACATCGGGTATTCTAGAATATGTATGTAGTTTATTTATGAAGATTTAAGAATAATGCAATGAATACACAGGTTTTTCGGGATAAAATATATACATTATCATTTAAATCCTGCGGCAATATCACTGATTGGTCGCAGCCGGCCATGACCAGTCAGCGAAGACGGTTTAAATCCCAGGCCAATATCGCTGATTGTTTGCTTCTGCCCATTTGCGATGTGGTTGGGGACTGCCCCTTTAAGATGTGGTTGAGGACTGCTCCTTTAAGATGTGGTTGGTGACCGCCCTATTAAGATGTGGTTGGGACTGTTTCTTTAAGATGTGTTTGGGGACCACCCGTTTAAGAAGTGGTTGGGACTGCTCCTTTAAGAGGTTGAGGACAGCCCCTTTAAGAAGTGGTTGGGGTCCACTCCTTTAAGACATGGTTGGGGATGGCCCCTTTAAGACGTGGTTATGGACAGCCCCTTTAAGAAGTGGTTGGGGACCGCCCCTTTAACACGTGGTTGGGGAGACGTGGTTGCGACTGCCCCTTTAAAAAGTTGTTGGGAATTGCACCTTTAAAAGGTTGGAGACAGCCCCTTTAAGAACTGGTTGGGGACGGTCCCATTAAGATGTGGTTGGGGACCACCCTTTTAAGACATGGTTGTGGACCACCCTTTTAAGACATGGTTGGGGACTGCCCCTTTAAGACGTGGTTTGGGACTGCCTCTTTAAGATGTGGTTGGGGACTGCCCCTTTAAAAAGTGGTTGGGGACAGCCCCTTTAAGAAGTGGTTGGGGTCCGCTCCTTTAAGAACTGGTTGGGGATGGCCCCTTTAAGACGTGGTTGTGGACCACCCCTTTAAGACATGGTTGGGGACCGCCCCTTTAAGACATGGTTGTGGACCGCCCCTTTAAGACATGGTTGGGGACCAGCCTTTTAAGACATGGTTGGGGACTGCCCCTTTAAGACGTGGTTGGGGACCGCCCCTTTAAGACATGGTTGGGGACTGCCCCTTTAAGACGTGGTTGGGGACCGCCCCTTTAAAATGTGGTTGGGGACTGCCCCTTTAAAAACTGGTTGGGGACAGCCCCTTTAAGAAGTGGTTGGGGTCCGCTCCTTTAAGAGCTGGTTGGGGATGGCCCCTTTAAGACGTGGTTGTGGACCGCCCCTTTAAGACATGGTTGGGGACCGCCCCTTTAAGATGTGGTTGGGGACTGCCCGTTTAAAAAGTAGTTGGGGTCCGCCCCTTTAAGAACTGGTTGGGGATGGCCCCTTTAATACACTGAGCACAGTGTATTTGAATTATGGCGCCATGGTGCGCAGCACTATTCCGAGGTCGGCTCCCGGCTAGCTCGCGCCCGCTCCGTCCGCCGGAGCTCGGCCCTAAGCGCAGCGGACCTTCCTGAGGTCCGCTCCGCTTAGGGCCGCCATCTTGGTCCACCCTGAGCGGGCGTAGATGACGCTGGTGACGCTGGTGACGTCACTTATCTCCGGACATTTATCTCCGGACAAAGCCGCAGAAGTTGGCTTTTGACAGGAAGTAGAATTCTAGGCAATTATATAATAGATTCTCAGGGACATGGCCAAGGTAAGGAAGGCTGAAAAACGACCAACTTTGAACAACTTTGAACAAGAAACATAAGATAAAACGTCAAGACTGGTAAATATCTTAAGGCTGCGTTCACACATTTGCGTATTTTGCTGCGCTTTTTGCGCGCACTTTTTGCCGCGTTTTTCGGCCGTGCAAAAAAGCGCAACAAAATACGCAGGGGCTTTCACACACTGTGCTTTCTTTACTCCAGAAAGCGCAGTGATGTCACAGAGGGGAGGAAAAATCCTGCTTCCTCCTCCCCTCTGTGACAGCCCCATTAGATTTCACAGTGTATTAATATACACTGTGAAATCTAAATTAAACAGAGGCAAATGTATGTAAAATAAAAAAGAATGAATACTTCACCTGTCCGGTGCCTTCTCCCGCTGTCTGGTGCCTTCTGCCGCTCTCCGGTTCCAAGTGAGCAATGTACTGAGAAGACCTGTGGTGATGTCAGAGGGGGGGCGTTCCCGGGGCGTTCCCAGCGCTGATTGGCTGTTCGCGGTCATGTGATATGTATCACGACCGCGAGTGCCCGGGAACGCCCCTCTGACATCACCACAGGTCCTGTCAGTACATCGCTCACTTGGAATCGGAGACCAGATAGCGGCAGAAGGCGTCGGAGAGGTGAAGTATTCATTCTTTTTTATTTTCCATACATTTGCCTCTGTTTAATTTAGATTTCATAGTGTATATTAACCTTCCTAGCGTTATTCCCGAGCCTGACTCGGGGTTAACATTCACTACCAGAAGCGTTAACCCCGAGTCAGGCTCGGGCTTACCCGCGTTCGCGGCAGATGCGGTGAGAAATCCGCATCTACCGCATCTGCCGCACTTGCCGCATAGCTGCCGCACTTGCGGCGCGGTTGCGGTAATCTGCATAGGAACCAACCACCTCGGATGACCCTCATACACTGTTAATATGTGCCCCTGCAGCCTAGTAAACCATTAGCAGCACTGTTGTTGTGTGAAAAGTGGCTGCAGTACAAGTGAGCTAATGATTTTATACACTTACATGCCTGCGTACTTGAGTGCGTCTCCCTGTGTGTGCTGGCACTTGTGGGCTGTGCTCATCATGTCTGCTCTCCCCCTCCCTTATGCACGCCCCCTCTCAGCCTGCTATAGTGATGTGAGGCTGATTGCGTCATAAAGGGGCGGGGCTAAATCGCGGCATCCCGGTAGCCCCGCCCCTTTATGACGCAATCAGCCTCACATCACTATAGCAGGCTGAGAGGGGGCGTGCATAAGGGAGGGGGAGAGCAGACATGATGAGCACAGCCCACAAGTGCCAGCACACACAGGGAGACGCCCTCAAGTACGCAGGCATGTAAGTGTATAAAATCATTAGCTCACTTCTACTGCAGCCACTTTTCACACAACAACAGTGCTGCTAATGGTTTACTAGGCTGCAGGGGCACATATTAACAGTGTATGAGGGTCATCCGAGGTGGTTGGTTCCTATGCAGATTACCGCAACCGCGCCGCAAGTGCGGCGCAAGTGCGGCAGCTATGCGGCAAGTGCGGCAGATGCGGTTTTTTAACCGCATCTACCGCGAACGCGGGTAGCCCGCTTTTAGCAAAAAATTCTAGAACTAAACAGACCGCCAGGGAGGTTAATACACTGTGAAATCTAATGGGCGGCCACAGTCAAAGAGAGGAGAAGGAAGCAGGATTCTTCCTCCCCTCTGGGAGAATACGCAGAAGTAGCTGCGTAAACAATTGACATATCAATTGTTTACGGAGCTGCGTTTTCTCCCGGAAAACGCACTGCGTATTTTTACGCAATGTCTGCACTGCAAAGTGAATTTCCCATTCACTTTGCAGGCAGACAAAAGGCACATTGCGTATTTTGAAAAGCGTGCGTAAAAAACGCGGCAAAATACGCAATGTGTGAACGTAGCCTAAGATTCATTCTTCAAAGGTTTTATGGACTGATGAAATGAGAGTGACTCTTGTTGGGCCAGATGGAACGGCCAGAGGCTGCATCAGTAAAGGGTAAATAGCTCCACTTTTGACTCAGACGCCAGTAAGGTGGAGGTGGGGTACTGGTATGGGCTGGTATCATCAAAGATGAACTTGTGGGACCTTTTCGGGTTGAGGATGGAGTGAAGCTCAACTCCCGGACCTACTGCCAGTCTCTGGAAGACAACTTCTTCAAGCAGTGGTACAGGAAGAAGTCGGTATCGTTCAAGAAAAACATGATTTTCATGCAGGACAATGCTCCATCACATGCATCCAACTAGTCCACAGCGTGGCTGTCCGGTAAAGGTCTAAAAGAAGAAAAAATAATGACATGGACCCCTTGTTCACCCGTTATGAACCCCATAGAGAACCAGTGGTCCCTCATAAAATGTGAGCTCTACAGGGAGGGAAAACAGTACACCTCTGGGAACAGTGTCTGGGAGGTTGTGGTGGCTGCTGCACGCAATGTTGATCACAAACAGATCAAGCAACTGACAGAATCTACGGATGGAGGCTGTTGAGTGTCATCATAAAGAGAGGTGGCTATATTGGGCACTAAATTTTTTGTGTTTTGTTTTTGCATCTCAGAAATGTTTTTTTCTAAATTTTGTGCAGTTACATTAGTTTACCTGGTGAAAATAAACAAGTGAGATGGGAATATATTTGGTTTTTATTAAGTTGCCTAATAATTCTGCACAGTATTAGTTACCTGCACAAACAGATATCCTCCTAAGAGCCAAATCTAAAAAAAAAAACACTCCAACTTCCAAAAATATTAAGCTTTGATATTTGAGTCTTTTGGGATGATTGAGAACATAGTTGTTGATCAATAATAAAAATAATCCTCTACAATACAACTTGCCTAATAATTCTGCACACAGTGTAGTCTTGCATTGTGGTGGATTAGTCTATCAGTCCAGCATTATAATACAATTGGTGTCACCCTATATAATATACTATATGGGCTTGTAACTCATGTTAACCTGTTGGAATCTCCCTGAGAAACCCGGTATATTTACAGTGGCGTAACCACCGCGGTCGCAGCGGTCGCGGCTGAGACCGGGCCCGCCCCCTGGGGGGGCCCCGAGCTCCCCGGGGGGCCCCGCTGCCCGTGCCTCCAGCCGCCCGCCGCGACCGCGGTAGCGCCGGAAGAGGAGCGGAGGGAGGACTGGAAGTGACAGAAGACACTTCCTGCAGCCGCGCAGCAATGCCCGTCCCTTCACTGCTCCACAAGCCGGGAGGCAGAGCAGAGCAGGTACTCGCGGCGCTGGCAGATGTGTGGTGTATGCCGCCTCCCCTGCCTGCCTGCATGTGGTCTGGCCCCTCTCTTGCTTTGCCCGGGCCGTTGCGTCAGTGGGGGGGATCCGTCTCACTCCCCCCCTCCTTGCCCGGCTGGTACTCGCTCTCTGCCACGCCGGCCGCCGCTGTGGGCCCTTCCTGCACAGGAGGAGGAAAGTGGGGGAGACAGAAAAAGGGGACAGAGGAGTAGGAGAGCGGGGGATACAGGAGGACGGGGGATAGAGGAGGAGCAAAACGAGGGATGCAGGGAGATGGAGGAGAGTGAGGGACACAGGAGAGCGGGGACACAGGAGGAAGAGAGTGGGGATCACAGGTGAACTGGGGACAGAGGAGGAGGAGAGTGGGGGACACAGGAGGACAGAGGAGGAGGAGAGCGGGGGACAGGAGAAGGAGAGCAGGGGACACAGGAGAACGGGGGACACAGGGAGACGTAGGAGGAGAGTGAGGGACACAGGAGAGCGGGGACACAGGAGGAAGAGAGTGGGGATCACAGGGGAACTGAGGACAGAGGAGGAGGAGAATGGGGGACACAGGAGAATGGAGGACACAGGAGGAGGAGAGCGGGGGACAGAGGAGGAGGAGAGCAGGGGACAGAGGAGGAAGAGAGCAGGGGACAGAGGAGGAAGAGAGCAGGGGACACAGGAGAACGGGGACAGAGGAGGAGAGCGGGAGACACAGGAGAACGGGGGAAAGAGGAGGAGAGCGGGGGACACACAGGAGGAGGAGGATAGCGGGGATAGATGAGAACGGGGGATAGAGCAGGAGGAGAATGGGGACACAGGACGATGGGAGACGGAGGAGGAGAGCGAGGGACACAGGAGAGCAGGGACACAGGAGGAAGAGTGGGGATCACAGGAGAACTGGGAACAGATGAGGAGGAGAGTTGGGAACACAGGAGAATGGAGGACACTGGAGGAGGAGGCGGGCGACACAGGAGGAGGAGAGCGGGGGACACAGGAGAGCAGGGGACAGAGGAGGAGGAGAGTGGGGGACACAGGAGAATGGGGGACAGAGGAGGAGGAGAGCAGGGGACAGAGGAGGAGGAGAGTGGGGGACAGAGGAGAACGGCGGCAGAGGAGGAGAGCGAGGAACACAGGAGGACGGGGGATAGAGGAGGAGGAGAATGGGAGACACAGGAGGACAGGGGACGGAGGAGGAGAGCGAGGGACACAGGAGAGCAGGGACACAGGGGGAAGAGAGTGGGGATCACAGGAGAACTGGGGACAGAGGAGAAGAAGAGTGGGGGACACAGGAGAATGGAGGACACAGGAGGAGAGCGGGGGACACAGGAGGAAGAGAGCGGGAGATACAGAAGAACGGGGGACAGAGGAGGAGGAGAGCGTGGGACACAGGAGAATGGGGGACAGAGGAGGAGGAGAGCAGGGGACAGAGGAGGAGGAGGAGAGTGGGGGACAGAGGAGAACGGGGGCAGAGGAGGAGAGCGGGGAACACAGGAGGACGGGGAATAGAGGAGGAGGAGGAGAACGGGGGCAGAGGAGGAGAGTGGGACACAGGAGAATGGGGGACAGAGGAGGACACAGGAGGAGGTGGAGAGTGGGGCACAGAGGTGAAGAGAGGGGGACAGAGGAGAGCAGAAGACTCCACTACTGGAATAGGCTAACATGTGGGGTGACACTGGGTTTTGGAGTGAGTCTACTGTTTTGTGCAGTTGTCACTAATCCTATTTTTCAGAGCTCGGTGGGACTGCATATATAACACACTATATAGAGTGATATAAGGCTGCACTAATGGAGAGCTATGAGGCTGCATATATAAGGCTGTACTATAGGGGCTGCACTACATGGAGGACGGAGCCTGCATTATACTGTATAGAGGGCTGTGAGGCTGTATTATACTATATAGAGGTCTATGAGGCTACTATATGTAGGATAGTGGGGGTGCATTATAATAACTGGATGACTATTGGGGCTACCTTATGAATGGGGGACTATGGGATGCATTATAATACATGGAGGACTGTGGGGATATATTGTAATATATGGAGGAATATGGGATGCGTTATAATAATTGGACGCCTATCGTGGTGGGAGGAGGAAGACCGTATATACCAGAAAGGGGAACATATATACCAGGATAAGGGCCATATTCCAGGAGGAGGACCATATATAGCAGGATGAGGGACATTAATATATAGAGGGGTCAATTTGTGAGTCTTTATAGAACTTTGAACGTTACACGGGGCCCAAGCATCCGACCAACGTGTGTCCGTGGGGGGGGGGCCCAGGTCTGAATTTCGCATCGGGGCCCACCAGACTCTAGTTACGCCACTGTATATTTACCAGGGTCAATAAACAGGGAAAGAAAATCTGGTCATAACTTATTATAAAGCAGTCAGTTTTGGAATTTACCTTCAATCTGCACAACCTGTCAATACAGTCCTCACACATGCACGCTGTGCGCCCCAATGCACATATCGGCTCTCCTTCGTCAGGACGCGAAGGTTCAAAAGGTGCCAAACGTGTCTATACCCCATTATAAGATATACCATAGTTATTTTTGCAAACTGGAGTAAACACAGTTAACTGTTATTTTTGTTATTATAATTCTGGATTATATTGTAACCGGTTCTTCCTCAGAAACATGCACTTTTTCTGACATTTACCTGAGCACTTGTGCACTTTACCTGATCCTAAATTAAGCATTCACAGTGGAAGGTGTATGGTAAAGTTAGTGCACATTGTCTAGTTTTAGAGTTTTGATGAAAATTGATTAATGATTGTATTAAGTATTGAAATGAGAGATGATGCATAAATATCTGGGATGTGACAGCTGGAAAAAGGGTGTTTGGGCCCGAAACGTAGCCATCTTGTACCCTAGGCCAGAAATAAAGGCATAAGATCATCATCAGCCATTGGAGTGCTGCAACTGCTTTATCTTACGATAGATAGATAGATAGATAGATAGATAGATAGATAGATAGATAGATTGCTTGACCGTTTCCATACTCGTTGTTGCTCCACGTTTCAGGCTTCTGAATGGTAAAGTTATGTTATACGGTAGAAGGGGATTTATTGGTGAATGACTAGATGATATCATGACCACCCCTGTGAGAATGATAAATGTGACGGTATTGGTGGCTCCCATCTTATCCTGAATGAATACAGCATGTCTGGGCTGATATTAAGATGAAAGCATCTGATACCCCTGGGAGAGCGCCTCCCCTGTCCATGGACTGTATTGTAGCTCAACTCAATCGCTATAATGGAGCTAAGCTGTAATACCAGACCATGGACAAGGAAGGTGTTATTTGTGAGAAAAATGTATACTGTATATATTATTTCTTAAAATGATCCCTTTTATTTTCGAAAAACTATTAGGAAATGGAAGGGGCTTTCCAGAAGGAACAATGGAGACAGCGGTGCGCTTGAGTCATTGGCGATTTTTCCAGTCTTGCCCTATTCATAAAGTAGCGCTAAAACAACAGAGTTGGGAAGTTGCGTTGTGTCCTGCAGGGTCAGCATGGGAACCGCACTGACTAAGCACCGGCGGTCCTTGGATGGTCACCTCAGTCTGGGAAGGATCAGTAGGTGATGATTCGGGAGGCGTCAGGCATTCCACACAGTCAGTCACATGAAAGAAATATGGATCTTGGGAATCCACATTTACAGAGATTGCCTGCAGCCAGACATGGAGAAGAGTAACTGTAGCTGATGGTCACACGCTGGAGCCGGCGCCTCCTATGCTGCCGTCCTGTATAGAACATCGTACATTTTATCATAAAGATTTCCATCTAAATAATGTGCAGTAAATATAAGTATGTGTTCCTGGTAAACTTATGGTCGACCCTTCAGTTCATAGTGTTGTCAGTCATTTCCTGGCTAATGATCAGCCAACATGGCACTATTGTACCCGTAATACCGAATTCGGGATTTGCCCAATCTACCATTGTGGAGTTTGGCAATGTTGGCTTCCATAGCCCTCACTGTAGACCAGCTCCATGATCCGGTCATGCTTCTAATCAGTGACAGCTGATAGATCTGACTTTATAATGTGCCTACTAGTGATGAGTAAGCACTGCCATGCTCGGGGACTCAGTATTCATAACAAGCAGATGGATGCCCGGATGGGTGTGACTCGTGTACCCGAGTACAATGAAAGTCAATGGGGAACTCAAGCATTTTCCCTATTGACTTATACTTGTACTCAAGTCATGCCCGTCTGGGTGTCCAACTGCTCATTATGAGCACCAAGCACCCGAGCATGGCAGTGCTCGCTCATCACTAGTGTCTACTTAACATATGTGTATTTTATGGGGTCATTTGCAGACTTGCACTGTGTGAGCTCAATCATGCTATGCAAACTTTGGAGAGAGGATACTACCAAATGGTGGCTCCTATATGGCACTGCTATGTCTATGTGCCTAAGCATTAATAGCAGGTAATTGCTACCTACCTGCCTGTTGTGTCAGGCCCGTTCTTTGCCGACACAGAGCGAGCACAGACCACTCCTGCTGACAACTCAGCTGCTTCTGTTGACGTTCCATCAACAAAGCGGCGGCTTCTCTTCCGCTCTTCTCTGTAGAAGGGGGAAGACAGCCGACATCATGCTGATTGACAGCTGACTTCCCCAGGTTAGACAGCAGAAAGACGGCTGTCAATCAGCATGACGGCGGCAGCCAAGCTGCGTTTTCCGAACAGAGCGGAAAATAAGCCTCCACTCTGCTTGACAAAACCATTGTATCCCAGGTAGGAGCGGTCTGTAACACGCACTGTGCTGGCACAACAGATATGTACGGTGGTTGGCAACTACCTGCCTGTTAGTGCTTAGGCACATTTTTTTAAGTCCCCAATATATCCTTTAATGTCTCCCTTTTCTCCATTGTCTGTGTCGGCACATATTGGATTTGAACTTGGATCACTTTCAAGTGTAGTCCAAAGTTCACACGCACCTATGTGCGCCATTCTTTTCTCATGCCGAATTGGTCGGCACTGGCTCATAGATAACGCTGGGCTGAGTGATACCTGATAAAACATTGGATAGCCTTCAGCCATGTTATATGTAGGTATGAATGATCTTATAGTAATTTAACTTGGCCCAAGTGACAATGGCTCCTAATAGTCTCAGCCTGGCAGTCCTTCTACCATCCTTATATCTACTGGAAGCAGCTCATTTCAGTAATCTTACTATTACTAATTTGGGTGCACCAGAACTAATGTGAAAAGAGAAGGGCGAAGCATCCAAGTGAATATTTATTCCTTTAATTATGTTATCACCGATACAGGAATAGGCAACAATATTTCAACCCTGACATATGGATGGACCTTCACCAAGCTATGCCATTAGTGCTATCCCACTACATTTTTGTGGTCGGTGCACCATGTCCCCGCTGAATATTATAAAGCTTTGTATCTCCATTGGCTCCCTCCACTAGTTCTCTTTTTTTCGGAGAAGTCCATCAGTAATTTGGATGGTTTGGGATCGTGTGACCCCAACTTCTCTGTTACCTTCATCTTCTTGCCTGGAAGTAGTTGGCCAAAAAGGCCAAGAGTAAATTTCACAATCTGATTCCATAATTTTTGTCGGATTCTCCTGTCTCCTCTCTGTTCTTCTTCATCGCAGTCAACCCATTCTCAGGCTCTGAAGTGAATGCTCACAACACGCTCGACTGTTCATACTCACAGAACTCTTCTGGTGTTCTTCACATTTTTTCTTCCACAAAGAGATGGAGATGTCTCAGTATCTCCAACATAGAGCACTATCTGATTTGTCACCAAGGAGTGCATTTATCATTTTAGGTCAACTAGGTGGAAAGCTAGGGGGAGGCTGAAGGACAAGTTCTTTGAGTGCCAGATGCCAGAAGGGACCCAAATAAGCCACAGTGGTAGGAAGTAAGTCAGTGGAAGGTAGGCCTATGTCTTAAATTTAAAAAAAATTGTCCCCTGTCCTTCTTTTGCATCACAGCCAGTTTACTCCGTGTGAAATAAGTTGGAAGAAATAGTCCTCTTTGCTTTCTCTTGGATGCCCCATTCAGCGAGAATTTAAATGGACACAGCCAGAGGTGTGTGTAACATCGGCACCAGTGTCCCTGCACTGTACTGCTGGTTCCAGCTATGCAGCCTATACCACTCGACCTGTTTGCACCAGCTGTCTGCCTGTATTATCTATCCTGCCCATACCAATCTTCCTGCCAGTTCCAGATGTCCTGTGCATTTCTATCTGAGACACTGAGCCCGAACCTGCTTGGTTGACTGCTGGCTCAGCTGCAGAAGAATTGGGGACTGCCCTGGAGTGGCATCAGAGGCTCTAGTGAAGAACCAGGTAGCTGCTTAGTTACACCCCTCCAAGGTAAGCCTGGCCCGTGGCTCAGTGGGTCCACAGGAAGGCAACAGAAAGTGCGCACCATAATACAGCCCTGTACAATATGGGAGGGTGCAACAGCCATGATAAGCTCATGTACGCCAGTCTTTAGTATTGGGGAATCTGACATTTGCTGGAAGAACCATAGACATCTGACAGCACTTAAAGAGACACGTCAAACATGCCATCTCCGAGTGTAACCTCTAAGAGCGCAGCTTGTGCACTGACTGGCAGCTTTTTAATAGAGCATTAGAGGATTAGCAAACCTCTGTTTACTCTGTGATTCACCTGCCAGAGACTCGTCTGAGAAAAGGTTTATTCTGGACACTTTATATGGCTACTTACTGCATTTTTAAGAATGAAATAGTTGGGAGGTGATTAACCCTTTAACCCATTTTAAGATATTTATAAAAAAAAATTTATGTGCCAACTATTTATAAATCTCCATCGAGTAATAAGCGTCTTTATAAGTACAATACATCATTAATCTTGCATGCATCCTGAGTAACAGCATGTATTGTACTCCATGAGCTGCATTCATAATTCTGCTTGTAGTCTTAACCTGTTAGACACAGTCAACCTAGCTGAGCTGTGGTAGAGGACTGACTGTCTGAAATCTCGATACATGATCGGCTTGAGCTGTAAACATTTTTAACTGGGGATCACACATTGCGCAACGGTCAAGATTCTGCAAGGGGCGGACTAGCCCAGGTGGCAGGGGGGCAAGTGCCCCCCAGGCTGGTCATATTGCCCTCATCTAGGGCCCTCCCCTTACTGAAATGGGCCAGCCGCTTTGGCTGGCCGCAGCTGCTGGCATCAAAGAAGGCGACGCGCCGGGCAGTGTGGTGAGGGACAGTGGGCCGCGAGTCAGCTGACACAGCAAGCCCAAAGCTCCCACACTCCTCACCGTCACCATGTCCGATAGCACCAGTTTGGTGACGTTGCAGTGATGTCGAAACGACATTGTTGTGTGTGACACGTATCAAAGTTCAATGATAAGTCGTTGATCATTGGTCGTAGATTTATGGCCAGGACCATAAATCTATCATTGGTCTCCCGCTGGGCGCCCAGCATCGGCACGTGTGACAGCGGGAGACCAACGATAAACGAGCTCCCAGCAAGCGCTGGGAGCTGGTAACCAGGGTAAACAGCGGGTAACAAAGTGCAGCACTCTGCTTAGTTACCTGATGTTTACCATGGTTACCAGCGTTCTCGCTGGTCCTGATTGCTTGTGAGTCTGCCTGTGTGACAGCTCACCAGCGAAACAGTTCATGATGTGGCAGTGATCCACATCATTGGTCGGATCGCTGCCACATCGCAGCATGTAACGGGGCCTTTAGACTAGGATCACAGCAAGAAAACAGACCAAGAAGACAGTCCAATTACACTAATCAGACTCTGATCAGATTGGGATCCATTTTTCACAGATGTGGAGTATAAAAAAATAAAAGGTTCTCCCACTTTTCTTAGCCTGTGAAAATCGGGCCGCACTGTAGATGTCATCCAAGTACATCCGACGTTTTTTCACGGACTCATAAGTTTGATTGCTGAGTGCCACTCACTTCTCAGAGGCACATCGTGCATGCTGCAATTTGTTTCCTTGGACCTCTCTGTTCAAGGGAAAAATGGATATTGAATAACATTATTACGAGCGCAATATGATTTTTTTTTCATCCATAGTAAATCTATGCCCTCTGATGAAGAAGTGTGGAAACGTGCATCGGGGTCAGGATGTCCGCACACCACACTTACTCCAATAGCTCAGCAACCAATCTACGAATGTTTATATACTTCAGTTATTTCTTCCATTTACCTTCACTATCATGATCATTACAACTATGTATCTGAGCAGACAATCATTTATTGAAAATACATTGAATACACGAGTCCTTACACCAGGGGTGGGGATCTCCAGGCCTCAAGGGCCACAAACACTGCTTGTTTTCAGGATTTCCTTAGCATTGTACAGGGGTTGGAATCATCACCAGTGCAGGTGATCACATTACCATTTGTGTCAATACTAAAGAAATACTGAAAACCTCAACTTTTGCGGCCCTTGAGGTCTGGAGTACCCCACCCCTGCCTTACACAGATGCATGATTGCATAGTACAGATGAAAAAAAGACTCATATCCATCAAGTTCAACAGAGGAACAGAGGGAAGGAACGAGATTTGATTGATGATCCAGGTTTTCCTTCCTGATCCTGAGTGGTGATCCACTGGATCAACATTCAGAACAATAACTTTATACTTGTACTCGTATGTGTATCTCATATTGAAAGCATCAGTAGATGAGACAGGACCCAGGGTGGCAAAGAGTGTCCAGGACAGGGGTGTAACTACAATAGGTGCAGTGATTGCAGCCTAGGAGGCCCCAAAAGACTATTGCTATTAAAGATTTGCAATAATTGGGGGCCCTATTGGAGCTTTTGCATTGGGGCCCAAGAGCTTAAAGTTACGCCACTGAACAGAGCGCTCTGCCGCGGTCTTGTGAGAGATAAAGAGGCCGAAAAGCCAAAACGAAAAGTTTTTTGTTCCCAGTAGAACAAGGTCATCTGTAAAATTTCAGGAACAATTACCATGTTCCCTACATGCCCCTGTTTTTGTAATTGCGTGTCAGACCAAGTGCACTCAGAATGTCCGCCACTGTTTGATACAAGGAAAGTGAAATGAGATAATCCGTGTTTTCATCATGGGTAGGCCCCTCTTTCACAGGACATGGGGCGTACTTTAATGGGCTGAGCAGTTCTGGGCCTGTAAGAAAGGCTCGGGTCTTTCTCATCGCTGTGAGAATGGGCCCAGTGAATTCTTTCCAAGTGTTTACTCAGCATTTGTCTCCTGCCCCATCAGAGGAATGAGGAGGGGTGCCGACAGATCTTTTGTCCTACCGAACAGCCTGATGTGTTATGACAATGTTCCATGAATATTCAGAATGGCAGAAAGGATTAGGCCCAGAACATTTACCCTCGGGCTTCGTTCTCTCCCTCTCTCTCTCTTTTTTCTGCCTGGGATGTTCAGAGCGTTAAGGATGACCTGTTCATAGTCGGGGCATCCAAAACCAGATCTCCTCTATAGATAGGAGTCAGAGATCCCACGCATGTCCAAGTCTGTTAACGTCTGACGTGAAGATTGCTCAATCATAGTCATTGATGTGTGCTGATGCTCACTAAAAACATGCAAAAAACAAATAAACAAATTAAAAAACAAAGTAAAAGTAAAAATCAATACTAATTATATTATTGTTTCTTTTATTATCATAGGCTTAGTAGGCAGCTGGCTAGGGTGCAGATTTATGGGTTAAGAAAAGGAAAAAGTGTATAGCTACCGCATTTACATAAGACGCACAACAAATTTAGAGGAAGAAATTATGGAAGAAAATGTATTTAAAATAGGGGGTCTGTCCTATAATCTGGTGCGTCTTATATGCATGTGCAGTATAGCTTACCGGCGAGAGGCCATGATGGTGGTGGAGCGACACGGTCACAGCAGGCAGGATCGCATGGGTGGGTATCAACAGCAGCGGCAATACTGTCGGCAGGAGGCAAGGTCGCCAAAGAATGTCGCAAGTGGGGCAATCCTTATGGGCCTGGAGCTAGGGGGTCACGGTGTTCGACAGGGTGCAACGGTGTTCAGCGGGCATTGATACTTCCGGCTATCTGCACATGGATGCAGAGGCAGCTAAGGCACTGATGAATGTCTTGAACAGCCGATATCTCCATCTACGCATGCGCTGCCTCCGCAGCCATTGTCTTGAAATCCATGTGGTAGAGGCAGCGCAGGCACAAATCGAGCCCTCAGCTCTCTGAGATCTCTAGCTGTACTGGCACTGCCTCCGCTCCCATTTTCTTTAAATCCATCCGGTAGCGGTAACACAGGCACAGATCGAGCCCTCAGCTCACTGAGATATTTAGCTATATCCAGTGGCGTAATTTCAGGCCCAGGGGCCCCGATGCGAAAGCTCCAACGGGGCCCCCAATTATTGCAAATCTTTAATAGTATTAGTCTTTTTCTATAGGCCAGAGGGACGTTTGGGGCCCCCCTAGGCTACAGGGCCCAGGTACGATCGCAACCCCTGCACCTATTGTAGTTACGCCTCTGGCTATATCGGCTCTGCCTCCGCTCCCATTTTCTTGAAATCCATCTGGTAGAGGCAGCACAGGCACAGATCTAGCCCTCAGCTCTCTCAGATCTTTAGCTTTGCCTGCGCTGCCTCTGCAACCATTTGCCAGTACCTGGAAGTATCAATGCCTGCAGAACACCGCCGCACACCGCTGAACACACGACACCCCAGCTCCAGGCCTGCAAGCATTGCCCCACTACTGACATCCTCCTGTACTCCACTCAACCGCCCAACCCACAGGTAAGCAAGATTCAGATTATATAATATCCCCCATTTTTCCCCCTAATTTGGGGGTAAAAGTATGTATTAAAATCCCAAAAATATAGTAATTGTATGCCGAGTCCAAGTTGCTAATATGATAATGTCAGGGTACAGTGTTAGGCTCTGTGCACACAGTGCATCTTTATTGCATTTTTTGATGAGTTTTTGAGTGCAGCTTTATCACAAAACTGCATGCAAATCCTTATGTCAGCAAAGTCAATGAGAATCCTGAAGTTTCCTTGCAGAAATAAATCTGCAGCAAGTCAATTCTTTCAGCATTTTTCCACTCCAGAATGCATGAAAAACACATGCCAAATACGTGCATTATTGATGCAGCGTTTTTTCCTGCCTAGAGGTTCAGAAATCGTGCTGCAATTTCTGCAACCAAATACTCGCTGTGCACACATAGCCTTTTACAGCTCAGGGTTTGTTACAATTGTATCCAGTCTCAACAGTCCCATGTAGCGAAATTAAAATTCTGCTTTCTGTCTTGACTAAGCTGCATTCACACATTGTGTCTTGTTTTGTTGTGTCCATGCTAAAATAACGCATTGTTTTGCCTAAATTTTCTAAAATCACAGCTAAGGCTGGTTTCACATTGCGTTTTTTGGGCATCCGTGGCTGTCAGTTGTAAAAACTGTAAAACGATTTGGCCCCCATGTGTCCCTATGAGCATGGATTGGTGCTCTATTGCCATCCAATTTGTCACTGATCTGATTCTGATTCTGTCCAATTTTTTGCTGTACCCAGAATCGAATCCGACCCGGTCAGTGGCAATTAACATGGGGGCCTATGGAGCATGGGTCAGAGAAAACATTGGATTGTTTACCGGACCAGATTTTAGTCTACTGAGCATGCGCTCCGCAGCATCTACCGTAGCTCTGGGGGCTTGAGGACCTGTGCACCAGCTGACTGGGCGGGGCAACCCCAGTTTAAATCTCCCGCCTGCCAAAAGTCTCGGACTAGGACACAGAAATGGTATTCGTAGACACACATCCGATCCTGTAATTTCCTGTCTGTGGTCTCTTGCAAAAAACAGGGTCCCCACGGACAGGCAGCAAAAAAGCAACGACTCGTTTGCAGTGTTTGAATGCAGCGTAAATGGAGTCCAGGCAGAAACATCACCATTGACTGTGAAGTTTCCACCAATCAGATTCTATGGACAATCAATAAATATCTACATTTCTCAAATTCTGAATGTTTGTATAGATTCTATATGAACATTTCACCTTCAGAGAGGAAGAGGACTTGAACTCTAGCGCCACCTATTTTAAGGAGCAATCCTAAAAGTCAGTATTGACCCCTTAAAATGGATCTGTCAGGTCAAAAATCCACAGGTAACTGATATAATTTTCTAATTCTTCTAGTGAAGCTCTTTCTATTCATATATTTCTTTTGTTTATACTCCCCCTTATCATCTGTATAATAAAGATATTCATTCCATTTATCAATCACAGTGAGTGATCATTTAGTTTTCTGCTGCACACTCCCCAAGGAATGAATATTCATACATCAGTGCACAGAAGCAACTTCATTCGAAGTCACTCACATTCAAGGGGGGAAGCCTGTATCCTTCTGTCTGCTCTCCTTGTATGCAGCAAAACAAATGTCCAAATAAACACACAGATTCTCTCACAGACAGCACAGGCTAATGCTCAGAGCAACAAATGGAGGAGATTGCCTTACCTAGATGAGCTATTTGATATATGCCTGCCATGTCTTCCTCCCTCTCTTCATCAGAAGCACTGTGCAGGACAACAAAATGAAAATGGAACTAGACAGGCAGAGAATAATAGACAATAAGAGACAGGAGTGAATAATAAATGAACATTTACATACCTGGACTATTCAGTAGTCCGGTCAATTACTTTTACTGCTGAAGATAGCTGCCTCCTGGGTGTGAAGGTGCTTATAGCAAGAGAACTACAAAGGGTACAGTAATGATTTTTACATATTCTGAAAAAGCTGCCTTGACACTATTTAAGGGTACTATTAGTATCATACTGAAAAATGAACTGACAGAGTCCCTTTAACAAGCATTATCATATGACTTAGGATATAAGCCAAACTATAAACTCAATTTGCAGACTCAATGATTCAGGGTATTGCTCCTCATCAGTGGAAAGTATATGCCAGACCTGACATGTCTTCTCTCCATAAGGAGAAAAGTTATCCCTTATGGTACCTTTACACGCCGCGACGGCAGGCTGGATACATCCCGCTACAGGCTACAAATGTAGCTTGTAGCGCCAATGTAGCCCGTCGTAGCGGCGTCTGAAGACGTGACGATACAGCCGGCAACAGATACATCTGTTTCCTGGCTCTGCTCGAAAACTGATGGCTACAACGCCGATGGTAGCGAGCTGTATCGGCGTGTAAAGAAGCAACGGAAGGGAACTCGGGACAGCCTGCGATGTAGCTAAGGCGTGACCCTGGCTCCGTGTTACCGCGCCCCATGTGCGATCATTGGTGGAAGATGGTGCGTTGCGATTGGTTGTCGCCGCACAGGGCGGCATATTTAAGGAGCTGACGAGTCACACTACACAATTGCTCGAGCGTCAAGTATTAATCAGCCTCCTGCGATGCCTGCCCAATCATGGTATTATTGCTTTGTCCTATCAGCGTACGGACGTCTCGTAATCCACAATTGTAGCACGCCTATGTGCTGTCCCTGCTGCACCAGGTACGCCCATAGTAGCTGGTTGTAGCGGTGTGTAAATGAGCTACAGCTGGCTACTTGAGACACCCGGCGATGTAGCTAGCTATAGATGTAGCGTGGCGTAGCGCACCTTGTCGCGGCGTGTAAAGGTGATGCGTTGACCGTTTGTAACCGTTTGAGCGTGCTCGTGCACGTGAAGTAGCGGGATGTATCCAGCCTGCCGTCACGGCGTGTAAAGGTACCATAAAGGTACCTTTACACGCCGCTACAACAGGGTGGAAACAACCGGGTTTATGAGACAAATGTATCTTGCAACCGCCAAATCAACCTGAGGTAGCGGCGTGTAAAGTAGGTTGTTGCCACCCGTCACTTGCGGCACCTGTTTCAGAGCACTGCTCTAAAACAGGTTGATTTCAACCCGATGGTAACGGCGTCTAAATAAGGTAGGGTAAGGTTTTTTCGCCACCTAGATAAATCCCTGGGGCGTGACACAGCCTCCGTGAAACCGCCCCCCTTCAGCGATCATTGGAGGAAGCTCCTGCGTTGCGATTGGTTGTCGCTGCATAGGGCGGCATATTTAAGGAGCTGACCAGTCACACGACGCAATTGCTCGAGCGTCATGTATTAGTCAGCCTCCTGCGCTGGCTGGCCAATCATGATGCTATTGCTTTGTCCTATCATCGTACGAGCGTCTCGTAATCCACAATTCTGGCACGCCTATGTGTTGTCCCTGCTGCACCAGGTCCTCCCTTATTACCTTCTGTTACGGCGTGTAAATGAGGTAAGGTGCTCTACAGAAGGTAACTTGAGGCACCCGGCGGTGCATCCAGAGGTAGATTAAACCTTCTGTAGAGCACCTTGTAGCGGCGTGTGAAGGCGTATCGGGTACCGTTTGTAACCGTTGCTACGTGCTTGTGCACGTGAAGCACCCGGTTGTTTCCACCCTGTTGTAGCGGCGTGTAAAGGTACCTTAAGGGTACGGACACACTGGCGTCAAAATCAGACGAGTGCAATGCAAGAAAATATCGCATTGCACTGGGACCAATGTTAATCAATGCCTGAGAGCACATTGGCGTGTGTCGGACGCTTTTTTCACATCCAGATTCTGGATGTGGAAAAAGACGCAACATGCTGCGACAGTATGCGATTCATGCGCGAGACTCACCAATGCAAGTCTATGGGTGCGACAAAATCACAGACCGCACACGGACCGCACACGGGACCGCACATGGACCATCTGAGTGTGAAACGTTTTTTTCACAGCTGAAATCCTCAGAAGCTTGTAATACGCGCCGATAAGGAGGCATCATATGACTAATCAGGAAGTAACAGGCTGCAGAAGTCGGACGACTCCTGGAAGCAAGCCTCCACAGATCCTAGACAAGATGTCACACCACATAAATGTAGAGATGCTGATCTTCCTGGTCCATGAGAGGCCAGAGTTGTGGGACCCCAGAGACCAAGGATATGCCGACAGAAGGAACAAAGATGCGTCCTGGACTTACATTACCAGGCAACTGTTCCCTTGTTATGAGAACATTTCCCGTGAAGTGCAGAATAACCTTTGTATACATTTTACATTTTGCCAAACTTGGTTAATGGGAATAGTGGTGTCAATGTGTAAACTATGTGATGTAGACAATTCTTTATCAATATTAATTGTTTTTAATGGAGTGGACATGGTAGCTAAGTGAAGGAGACGTTGCCGGGACCAATACTGGCGTGAATTAAAGAATATGCCACCAAGGAAGCGGCAGTATATATATATTTCTAGCGGCTCTTTTTCCTTGCACCTGTGATGGACCTGAGACCATATGTATTTGGCATAACATTCTGTGTTCATGAAATGTCCTTATTTTTAGACTAGTATAGTCATAGTTGTAACTTGTTGATTTGTAGAACTGACAGCAACTTGAGAAACCCTTCTGCCTCAGAGTGGAGTACCACACAGATCAACCTGGCGATTCCGGTGACGAGGGCTTGGGCCCTTCAGTGTCTCAAAAAGATCCCATGACCTCATCTAGCGCAGCAGTCCCTGAGTCGCGGTAGTCTGAAAGGCTACCCCAAGCCCCACCTTTGTCGGCTTCCCAAACTCAGCCATCAGTGGAGCAAAGAGAAAGTGCCAGACCGAGTTTGCCTAGGCCAAGGTCCCCCCTTTCCTCAACTGTGACACGTAGGGCAAGGCGTCGTAGGCAATTATCTTCCTCTAACCTATGTCGTGATGTTGACAAGAGGGTCTTGCAGTACCTTGCGAGGACTAAGTGATGATGGTGAGGAAGCCTTTGGACACAGCCTCAGCAATTATTTGCATGAGATACCATGGCCACTGAGGCTGCGTGCAGGCCATCTACCAGGATGAGTAGCGTCGCTGTCGCCAGGCTACATGTACGGCTGCGGTGACCCCCGGCACCGTACCAGCCGAACCCACCTCACCTCCCCCTCGCCTTCCGCTGTTCTCACCTGATAACCGCCGCCCCCACCTCGCCTCCCCCCTCGCCTCCCACTGTTCTCACCTGGTACCCACCGCCCCCACCTCGCCCTCCCGCTGTTCTCACCCGATACCTGCCGCCTCCACCTCGCCTCCCCCTGTTCTCACCCGGTCTTCTCCCTCTATACAGAAGTCATGTGACAGGGCGGCTGATGTGACATCACACAGCCCACCCGTCACATGACCGCTTTAGCTGCAGAAGACGGGTTTGAACAGCGGGGACCCGGCTCCATCCTGCCCCCCCTTCATCCATCCTGCTCCCTCCGGCTCCATCCTGCCCCCCCGGCTCCATCCTGTCCCCTCGGCTCCATTCTGTTCCCCCCCGCATCCATCCTGCCCCCCCGGCTCCATCCTGCCCCCCCGGCTCCATCCTGACCCCTCCCGGCTCCATCCTGCTCCTCACATCCATCCTGCCCCCCCGCTCCGTCCTGCCCCCCCCGGCTCCATCCTGCCCCCCGGCTCCATCCCCACCCCCCCGGATCCATCCTGCCCCCCAGCTCCATCATGCCCCCTCTGGCTCCATCCTGCCCCCCCCGCTCCATCCTGCTCCCCCAGCTCCATCCTGCCCCCCTGGCTCCATCCTGCCCCCCCAGGCTCCATCCTGCCCCCCCAGCTCCATCCTGTCCCCCCCGGCTCCATTCCTGTCCCCCCCGCATCCATCCTGCCCCCCCGCTCCATCCTGACCCCTCCCGGCTCCATCCTGCTCCCTCACATCCATCCTGCCCCCCCGCATCCATCCTGCCCCCCCCGGCTCCTCCTGCCCCCCGTTCCATCTGCCCCCCGGCTCCATCCCGCCCCCCGGATCCATCATGCCCTCCCCAGCTCCATCATGCCCCCCCTGGCTCCATCCTGCCCCCCCGCTCCATCCTGCCCCCCTCCGACTCCATCCTGCCCCCCCAGCTCCATCCTGCCCCCCCTGCTCCATCCTGTCCCCTCGGCTCCATTCTCGCCCCCCCCGCATCCATCCTGCCCCCTAGCTCCATCCTGCCCTCCCAGTTCCATCCTGCTCCTCCGCATCCATCCTGCCCCCCCGCTCCATCCTGCCCCCACTCACTCCATCCTGCCCTCCCAGCTCCATCCTGCCCCCCCCTGCCCCATCCTGCTCCCCAGCTCCATCCTGCCCCTCCCAGCTCCATCCTGCCCCCCCCCCTAGCTCCATCCTGCCCCCCGGCTCCATCCTGCCCCCCAGCCTCCATCCTGCCCCCCCAGCTCCATCCTGCCCCCCCGGCTCCTATCCCTGTCCCCCCAGCTCCATCTCTGCCCCCCCGCATCCATCCTGCCCCCCCTGGCTCCATCCTGCCCCTCCGGACTCCATCCTGCCCCCCCAGCTTCTCATCCGCTCCTCGCCCTGCTCCATCTGCCCCCCCTCCATCCTGCCCCCGCTCCATCCGCCCCCCATCCATCGCCCTCCTCCCCCCGCCTCCATCCTGCCCCCCCTGCTCCATCCTGCCCCCCTGCTCCATCCTGCCCCCCCGCTCCATCCTGCCCCCCCGGCTCCATCCTGCCCCCCCGGCTCCATCCTGCCCCCCGCTCCATCCTGCCCCCCTGCTCCATCCTGCCCCCATCACATCCATCCTGCCCCCCTCCTGGCTCCATCCTGCCCCGCTCCACCTGCCCCGCTCCATCCTGCCCCCCCGCTCCATCTGCCCCCCCCTGACTCCATCCTGCCCCTCGGCTCCATCTGCCCCCCAGCATCATCCTGCCCCCGCCCACCTGCCCTCCTCCATTCTGCCCCCCCGACATCCATCCTGCTCCCCCAGCTCCATCCTGCCCCCCATGCTCCATCCTGCCCCTCGCTCATCCTTCCCCCTGCTCCATCCTGCCCCCTCGCGCTCCATCCTGCCACCCCCCCATCCTGCCCCCAGCTCCATCCTGCCCCCTCCTCCTGCCCCGGCTCCATCCTGCCCCCCCCCGGCTCCATCCTGCCCCGCATCATCCTGCCCCGCATCCATCCTGCCCCCCAGTCCATCCTGCCCCCTCTCATCCTGCCCCCCGCTCCATCCTGCCCCCCCGCTCCATCCTGCCCCCCCGCTCCATCCTGCCCCCTCAGCTCCATCCTGCCCCCCGACTCCATCCTGCCCCCCCAGCTCCATCTCCCCTCCCGACTCCATCCTGCCCTCCCTGAGCTCCATCCTGCCCTCCCTGGCTCCATCCTGCCCCCCCGCTCCATCCTGCCCCCCCAGCTCCATCCTGCTCTCCCTCCCTGGCTCCATCCTGCCCCCCGGCTCCATCCTGCCCCCAGCTCCATCCTGCCCCCCCGCTCCATCCTCATCCTGCCCCCATCCATCCTCCCGCCCCTCCCCCCATCCATCCTGCCCCACATCCCCCACACCTGCCCCCTCTCATCCTGCCACCCCCTCATCTCCATCCTGCCCCCCCTCCATCCTGCCCCCTGGCTCCATCTGCCCCCCCCTGGCTCCATCCTGCCCCCCCCCTCCATCCTGCCCTCCCAGCTCCATCCTGCCCCCCCTGCCCTGCCCATCCTGCCCCTCGCTCCATTCCTGCCCCCCCGACTCCATCTCCTGCCCCCGCTCCATCCTGCCCCCTTGACTCCATCCTGCCCAGCTCCTCCTGCTCCGGATCATTCCTCCCTCCCGCCCCCCCCCGGGTCATCTGCCCCCCTGCTCCATCTGCCCCCGGCTCCATCCTGTCCCCCCCGGCTCCACCTGCCCCCCGGCTCCATCCTGCCCCCCGCTCCATCCTGCCCCCCACTCCATCCTGCCCCCTCCCCGCTCCATCCTGCTCCCTCTGGCTCCATCCTGCCCCGCTCACCTGCCACCCCCTCCATCCTGCCCTTCCCCCGGCTCCATCCTGTCCCCCCCTCCATCTGCTCCCCGCTCCTCCCCCCCCGGTCCATCCTGCCCCCCAGCTCCATCCTGCCCCCCCCTCCGCCCGCATATCCTTCTGCCCTCCCCTGCTCCATCCTGTCCCCTCAGCTCATTCCTGCCCCCCCCATCCATCCCCCCTGTCCATCGCCCCCGCTCCATCCTGTCCCTCGGCTCCATCCTGCCCCCCATCCATGCCCACTCGTCCATCTGCCCCCGCTCCATCCTGCCCCCTGCTCATCCTGCTCCCCTTCCACCTGCCCCCCCATCCATCCTGCCCCCCTCCGCTCCATCTGCGCTCCATCCCCCAGCTCCATCCTGCCCCCGCTCCATCATGCCCCTGCCACTGCCCCAGCTCATCTGCCCCCGCTCATCTGCCCTCCTGCTCCTCCTCCCGCTCCATCCTGCCCCCGCATCATCCTGCCCCCCCCCGCCCCCATCCCTCCCCCATCCATCTCCCCCTGCCCATCTCCACCTCCCCCCCTCCCCAGCTCATCCTGCCCCCTCGGCCTCCATCTGCCCCCCGGCTCCATCCTGCTCCTCGCATCCATCCTGCCCCCCGCTCCATCCTGCCTCCCACATCCATCTCGCCCCCGCCTCTCTCCACTCCTGCCCCCCCAGCTCCATCCATCACCCCTCCCTCCTACCCCCCGGCTCCACTGTCCCCCCAGCTCCATCCTGCCCCCCGCTCCATCCTGCCCCCCCGCTCTCATCCTCCCCGGCTCCATCCTGCCCCCCGCTCCATTCCTGCCCCCCCGCTCCATCCTGCCCCTCCCTCGCTCCATCCTGCCCACTCCGCCCCATCATCCTGCCCCCTCCTCCATCCTGCCCCCGCCCATCCTGCACCCCCCGGCTCCATCCTCCCCCCGCTCCATCCTGCCCCCTGCTCCACCTGCCCCCCGCATTAGCTGATCGTTTCCCGGCAACACAGGTCCTAAAGGCCCTGTACCTAGAAGAGCGAGCCGCACCGTGAGTATCCTCACTAAGAATTTTTTTATTTTTACCATTTACTGTGGGAGGGGGCGGGGGCCAGGTAGTGAGCGGGGGGGGAGCGCGGGGAGCAGGAATATCGCCATATACCATAGTGCTGCTATACATGTACTGTAATGTACTGCCAATATACTATAAGCGACTGCTATACATTAGATTACCTGCAATGCAATCTGCTATATCTTATGTGCTGCATATACATGTACTGTATAAGTACGCATTATCAATACTATAACACTGCTATACATGTACTGTAATGTACCGCCATATGCCAAAGTGCTGCTATACATGTGCTGTAATGTACTGCCATATACTATAGCGCTGCTATACATGTACTGTAATGTACCGCAATATACCATAGCGCTGCTATATATGAACTGTAATGTACTGCCATATACCATAGTGCTGCAATACATGTACTGTAAAGTACTGCCATATACTATAGTGCTGCTATACATGTACTGTAATGTACCGCCTTATGCTATAGTGCTGCTATACATGTACTGTAATGTTCTGCCATATACTATAGTGCTGCTATACTTGTACTGTAATGTTCTGCCATATACTATAGTGCTGCTATATGACTCACCGCGGCCGGCTGACTCCGGTTTAGACAGGCGATTCTTCCTTCCTCCTTGTCACGGGTGGACCGCGCCTGCCGGTAGTGGGGCCCGGTGTAGTGCAGATCAAAAATGAGGACGTCTTTGTGGAACAGATTAAAAGGGGTTTAATTTGTTTTATTCGTGACACCACCTATGAGTAGTTCGGTAAGGGGCTACCGACGCTGCGGAACCCCCGGGGGATGGACAGCAGCAAGATGTTACGCTCCCCACAGGCTGAGCGGTGATCCCCGGGGGCTGGAGCTGCTCAAGATGTTGTGCGGCAGCTGCAGTTACCTTGTTGTGCGGACGGATAGTTCATAAAGAAGCACGGACACAGATAGTCTCTGCAACGGGTCTTTACTGTAACCAGCAGGCAGTACATGGTATACAGTGGTTGAGTAGTAGACCCGGGTGGACTCAGCAGTGATAGTGTTCCTCAGAGATCCGCAAGTGTTCCTCCATTCTACCTAACTTGATTTGTTGCCAGCGTCGCCCAGGAATACCAGGTCGGGTACGGGGAGGCTGCTTCAATGCCCTATCCATGATGTACGTTCTGGATGCTTTGGGGAGCCTTGGATCCCTCAGTGGGTACACCGCTGGTTAGACGACTGGAAACTGGCTGGTGGTGGGGTGCTCCTGTAAAGCTGATCCTCCACTCTTCTGGTTCGCGTGGCAGAGGTGAACTGCTGCCAGCTTCGGTACCAGTGAACCGGCTGTGAGTTGTGGGCACGGGAGTCTTTTGGGAACCCGTGTAGATATGCCCAATCCCGGTGGTTAAGGCCTCAGGTGCTGACACCCGACCGGTGACGGCCCAGGGGCCCGCACGGGGTGCGGAGCCCCCCTCCTCTCCAAGTTCAAGTCCTCAGACTCTGTCCTATCTCGAGGGTTCTAGGTTCTAGATCTCTCCTCTCGATTGTTGTGTTCTATTACACTACCCTAACACTCCACCCACCAGGACCTATGATTGGTCCCCTGTTCTAGGTGTTGCATGTTGGGTTGGATCTCCAAGTTAACTATTTCATTGCTGAGTCAGAGGATATTGCGGCTCCATTTGTGGCTGCAATACCCTCCTGTGACGCACTCGTTGCGGGGCGCCACACTATACATGTACTGTAATGTACCGCCATTTACTATAGTGCTGCTATACATGTACTGTAATGTACCTCCATGTACTATAGTGCTGTTATACAAGTACTATAATGTACCGCCATATACCTTAGCGCTGCTATACATGTGCTGTAATGTACCGCCATATACTATAGTGCTGCTATACATGTATTATAATGTACCTCCATATACTATAGTGCTGTTATACAAGTACTATAATGTACCGCCATATACCTTAGCGCTGCTATACATGTGCTGTAATGTACCGCCATATACTATAGTGCTGCTATACATGCACTATAATATACCGCCATATACTATAGTGCTGCTATACATGTGCTGTAATGTACCACCATATACCATAGTGCCGCTATATATATATGTAGTTCACTCACGTTGACTGAACAAGTTCTGTCAGTCACAGTATGTCAACTACATACAGTACATATTCTAGAATACCCGATGCGTTAGAATCGAGCCACCATCTAGTATATATATATATATATTTAATTATATCTCTATTCTCATAGGTATCTCTGTGCTTACATTCCATAATATTTTGACATCTCGACTACCGGTACATAGTAAATAACAGGAGACTGAATAATTGTGTTTATTTTTGTTCTTTAGATCTTGACCCAGAAAATCGGTTGCAGTCTACTGACAAACACAACAATACCCAAGGGCTCATGCCGGATACACTGAACGGTATCCTGTGTTTGCTAACTTTTAGATATAGTATTATGTTATGTACCTACATAAATGAGAAAGAACATCTGTAATGCTTGAATCAGAAATTTATATTTTTTTGTCTGATGTAAAAAGGTAAAGGTTAGAATGAAGTTATCTGAGCCGACAATATCCCTGTACCTTGTGTGTACTGCCCACTGTGATCTATGGCAGAGCTGTAGCTATAGGGGTGCAGACATTGTCATTGGGACCAGCCCCCAGAACCAGAGAGCTGAAAGTGTAAATGTCCTTTCATTGAAAAAAAGAAACAATAATGCACTGGTTGTTAATGAGGGATCACATAGCAGCTAAGATAATGTTTTTTTTTGTGCCATATGACTTATTTTCTCACATTTTTCTGTACTCTTTAAAAACTGCATTTTATGTCTGTGTGGGCGTGGTGTCTGCCAGCACTGTGTATGTATTTCCACAGCTTCTGAAAGCCGGTTGATAAGGAGCAGTACAATATAACAGCAGATAAAGGGTTAACAGAGATTGTGACTGAGCTGTGTGGAGCCAGATGACAAATATTTCCTTGGCACAAACTTCTGTGGAGTTTGCAGTGATCCTAACACTCTGACATTACTTAGCAACTGTGTTGTAGGCTGAGCTAATCTGATACATTGTTTCCTCACCAGCTGCAGTCAGGAGTGTAAGCCATGCCCTCTTTACCCTTATATGGTTACATGCTCGTATTCAGTGTGAAGACGGATCTGGCTGATAATGAGCTTCACACACAGTCTAGTGGGGACACCTTGTGGAAGGTTTATGAATGGTTTTCAACCAGAATTTTTTAATGAAGTCTATTTGAAAGTTTATTAAAATCACTTGCTCTACATTATTATTAACTACACATTTAAATGGTGGTTATGTTTTAACAAAGACCTGTCTTTTAAAAGTGTCCAGTTTTGCTATTGTTTTATTTGTGCTGTGTTTGTGCACATACAAGTGCAGCACAAAAATGCAGCACAAATAAGGGGACACACAACACAGACAGACACACAGACACTTTCTCACCCTCCCTGGCGAGCCCGCGGTGATCCCCAATGATTCTTCCTCTGTGCAGCGGCTGCAGCTGTTTTTATCTACCTGACAGATCCTGCGCACCATGTTGCAGCCTGAGTCACATGACCCATCACATGGTGCAAGGTTCCGTAGCCCTGAGTGAGCAGTAGAGGGAATATTATTTACAGGGAAAGTTTGTGATGCCACCTGTGGTTTTCAGCCAGGGATGGCCAACGTTGCAGTTTCAGACTGCTGGGGCAGATGGTAGGGCAGCCCAGATGGTATCGCTCCCCACAGGTAGATCAAAGCCCCAGGGCAAATGGTAAAGTCTATAGCAAGCAGGGAGGGGCTGTGATGATGAAGAGGCCCGCAGGCATGAAAGAAGGAGACACAGACAGTTTGTGCAGTTCTTTACCTTTACTTGCTGTTAGGGCAAGGTCACCCAGTCGGTGCTGTGCTCTCCAAAGTGCAGCCAGGATAGTCCCTAGGAGAATAGGATCACTCTGCCGAGACACCTTCATGGGCCTTCCCAGTTTGCTCTTCCTTGCGCTGGCTACTCGCCTCTCCTGCCCTGCGCCGTCGTGAACATGGTCCCAGGCTGATGGCTGCGGGGCTTGTCAGGTGACTGCAGCGGCACGTCCCCTGGCCCTAGTCCTAGCCACCGTCCTGCGGATTATTCACAGTTTGTGGTTACTGCTCCTGCAAAGCCAATGGCCTCCGGTTTTTCCTGGAGCACCCCAAAACCCGATCGTGGCCGGTCCCCTCCAGCAACTAGTCCCTCCGCCCGACTCGGGTCAGGCCGGATTCAAGGCACACAGGTGGATCCCTAACTCCTGTGTCCCCTAGAACTTTCTCAGGCCTGCGTCCGCTCCGGATTCCTTTCTCCGACATTCTCCTCTCTAACTACTCGCTAACCTACTGCTATCTCCTCCACCTGACCAGAAGATGGGACCCTCCCTCTCAATAGGTGTGCCAAATCCATTGGTCCTGATTTGGGATGATGTTGTGTGCAGTTCTGTGTCTCTTGGGTTTGCGACCCCTCTCACCTGGGAACAGTAAGATCACACCTACATTATGGAGTAGGTGCAGAATCACTGTGGCGACCAGTTTACAGGGGCACCACATTCCCCCTTGGCATTGCACAGCACGTCAGCAGGCTGCAAAACAGGTACAAGGTGTTATACAAAGAACTTACAATTTTTCTGTGTACACATTTTAACAACAATCAACAACAATATTACCTGTTTCTTCCCTTTATGGGAGGCGCTCCACTTAAACGTTACTCAATTACAAAAATGCAAAAAGATATTAAGACAAGTGCAAGTTCAAAACAGTCTTGCTAGGTCACCCGAACAAAGTGTCCCCTAGCGAGGTAAAGTGTATATACAGTGGGAATCGCCCCAAGCCTCCTTAGTTCATCCCCGAGCGTGGCTGCGGGGTTCTAGGCCTGGCCTCATTTGGCCCTTTGACCATGCCGACGGTTTATGTTTAGCCAGGCCGAGCTGTCTTAGCACACAGCTTGTTTGGATAAAGTTCAACAATATGCACACATGCAACTCACCATGTCAGCTTAAAAACCAAGAAAAGGCACGTTTGAGAAGTGCAACTATATACATTAAAAGTTCTGATTATTCATTGTCTATAATTAATTTGTCCATAATTTCTTACTGCTAACCCCTCCTCCTGACCAGAAGATGGGGCCCTCCCTCTCAATACTGTAGGGTGTGCCCAAATCCATTGGTACTGATTTGGGATGATATTGTGTGCAGTTCTGTGTGTCTCGAGTTTGCGTCCCCTCTTACCTGGGTACACTGACACCACATGTACGGAGTAAGTGAACCATCACTGTGGTGGCTAATCTGCAGGGGCGCCACAACTGCACAGAGGAAGGTAGAAGCTCCTGTGAACTCATCCCCCTGGGACCAACAGCACATAGGGGAAAAACTATCAAAACCTCTGCAAAGGAAAGGTGGAGACGTGCATGAACTTATTTTCCGGGGACCCAGGACCTGCACAAGTGCAGATATAAGTATTTGATCACCTGGGTACCAAGCTTTCATCGGCATATATACAGGTTTTGACTCTACAAATTCTGCCTTTCAGTGACAGTTGCTTATGAATGTGCATCTTCACTTGCTCCTCCATCTAGATCCATTTTCTTTCTGCAAGTGGGATTATAGGCTTTGCTAACCTAGGAGCAAGGTTTCTCAAAGTTAGTGAGGGGGAATAGATTTTTAATCTGTATATATTGGTAAGTTATCAATATTAATGTTTCCTAAGCATTTTCAAAAATGAATCCTAAAGCGGCCACCACTAGAGGGAGCTGAGGAGCGTATTGACTACTGTTTCATCATTGATTACAATGTGTAAACAGAAGGCAGTAAACTTCTGAACTTTAAATAATGGGAATCCAGAGTTTTATAATATTATTTTATGTCTTTTATTGCAGATTTTGAGTTTAACATCACAAAAATTACAGCAGCAACCTTTAAAGGAGATAGTAAAAAAATTTTCCCTACAGCAGTGGAGAATACAGACAAAAGAGGCCCCTTTGCAGTCCAATATCTCATATTATATACCCATATACCTAGATATACCCATCTCTTCAGAACAGCCTACAACCTGCAATGACCACAATGCAGTGGCATAACTTCAGGCCCAGGGGCCCCGATGTGAAACCTTTAATGGGGCCCCCAATTATTGCAAATCTTTAATAGTAGTTGTCATTTTCTATGGGCCAAAGGGACTTTTAGGACCCCTCTAGGCTGCAGGCCCGGGTGCGATCGCAGCCCCTGCACCTTTTGTAGTTACGCCCCTGCCACAATGCCACCTCACCACCAATGGACCTGGTGCCCCACCACCACTGGACCTGGCACTCCACCACCATCAGATCCGGTGCTCCACCACCACTGGACCCTGTGCTCCACCAACACCAGAGCAGTCCCAACCTACTGTCTCTCTCCCCATTGCCCTGTAGAATGTAAGCCCGCAAGGACAGGGTCCTCTCTCCCCCTCTATATCGGTCTCTCACTGTTAGCTTGTTCGTTGTATTTTTAAACTTGTTTGTATGTAACCCTTTCTCATGTACAGCACCTGTCTGGGGCCACAAGGGATTGGGTACTCAGGTCTCGGGCGGTCAGTTGTGGAGATGTCACGGGTGGTCCGTGCCCGAGCCTGTGCCCTTGGGTGACAATAAAAAGGGGTGTATTTACAGGGATTGGAGTTGTCAGTCATGACGCCACCTGTAGGTTCTGGTGAGGGCACCAGCATTGCTTGGGCCTCCGGGGTGATGGGCGGCAGCAAGGTGGAGTGGCTCCCTACAGGAGGAGCGGGATCTCCGGGGCTAAGAGTTATGATCGTGGAGTAAGGCAGCACAGTTGTTGCTGCACAGGGTTGGAGTAGGGGAGCGTAGTCGGTATGGTGCAGGATGAGGTGAAGAAGGGACACGCACACATTAAAGTCTTTTGGTACCTTTACTAATGACTGTTTGCAGGTACACACGTCCGGATTGAAGGAAAACACCTCAGGACTTCCACAGCGAGTTGGGATATAGGCCTCCTTATTCTGCTCTCCTGTTCTGAGTCTGGCAGGTATGGAACCTAACCGGACCATTACTTCTCTCTCTGCACACCCGGGTTGCTGCACTGAGGGCTCTCTCATGGGCCACCGCCAACTCTCTCCCCGCAGTCCCTGGCTCTCAATTGTTGGTGCTGTGGGTGTCCGGGAAGCTAAGCCTCCTTGGGATGCTGGATTCTCTGCTGGGTCTATCTCCTCTGTCCCCTGCAGACTCGGGCTCCAGTAAGACCGTATGGCTCCTCTGCCCCGGTTGAGTGTTCCTCACCTCTGCCTTCGGTCCCTACTCTCTGGACCCTCACACTGGCTTTTGTGTGTACTGGTTCGCGCCTAGCACGGCTCCAGGTACCAGTTCAGCTCACTAGTCTCTGAGCTACCTTCACAGCTCTTCTAGCGTCTGTACACTGTGTCTAACTCCGCCCCAGCACCTGTATTTATAGGGGAAACTGGCTTAAGACAACCTGTTGGGCTCCCCCTACAGGCCTGGGGTGGAAGGTGTTGGGTGTAAGTGTGGTTGCCAGCTGTGGAACATCCTTTAGTGTCCTAGGAAAGCCTGTGGTTATCTGGTACAGGGTGCTACTCACCATGGAATCAATGGTGCTCTATAAATGAATAATAATAATAATATCTCATCATAATGCACAATCCCACCTGCATTGGAGCTGGATGTGGCCCTCTCACTGCTCGGGCCCCTGTGCGGCAGCACATGTTGCCCTGCAGGATCAGTCCTGATTTCAGTTCCTGGTGCTACAGTTTTGGACCCTGGACATTACTGGTTCTCTGTAGGAGAGAAGGGCAGCATCATCATGACTGTCCTCCCCTGCCTTCGATGCGGTGCTGGCCCGCTGGGCCCCATCCCCAATGGCCAATTTGCACCTTCTATGGTTTTTTTTTTTAGCATTGCTTCAGCACCAAAAGGGTTAATCTCAGGACATCTCCCTGGGCAGACTGAAGATGGGTGAGGTTGACTGAAGGTGTCAGACATGATGCTCATTAATGATGGATTCACAAGTCATTGTTTCCAGGGGTGTTCTGCTAATAGAGAGATTAGTGTCCATCTGATGGAAAACTGTGGAAATGGCCAGAGACAGTGGGCTAAAGCCTCGGGCAACAAACACTTATCCTCTTTTCAGGTAATTAGCACTAACTTGCCGGCAGCACACACATTACCAAGGAAAAATGTGAAAATAAACAATTCACACAAAGGAACAACTTGTTACAAACTATCAGGTTGATATAGTAAGTGTATGGGGGGGTCCTGTCTGTCCGGGAGGTTCATGGCTTTTGGCATTAAATGTACTGAACAGGGGTGAAATGTAAGGGAAAAGAAAAGTAAATTCCACCTTGAAATTAGGACATTAGTCCTTGGGTGGTGCGTAGATCAAGAGTCAATCAGCAGCAAGCGGAAGAAAAACTGCTGTCCGGCAGCAAAAATGTCCAAGATAATGGATTAAGGCTGCCTTCACATTAGCGTTTGTGTCTGCATGCTGATGGCATGCAGACACAAACGCTGTCAAAAGTAGTGTTGAAATGATGTGTCCGCAGCGGATAATGTCCTGCGGACACATCACTAGGGAGCCCGGCAGCCAATCGGCGCTGTCCGGGGGCGGGCTGGAGGAGGAGTTCAGCGCCGGAGATCTCCTCCTCCCCGCCGCCGGTAAGCACCAGGGACCTGTCGGCAGGCAGTACAGCTGATCTGACAACTGTTTGAATCTTCCCGCGCCGACACCGAGAGGAGATGTCGGCGCGGGAAGATTCAAACAGCTGTCAAATCAGCTGTTTCTCCCCGCCGACATCGCTAGCAGATTACCGGCGGCGGGGAGGAGGAGAACATCAGAGGCTCCAGCTGATCTCCCGGTGGCCGTCGGTGAGCTCCTGTGACATCACCGGCGGCCACCGGGAGATTTTTCAATGGGTCCGCAGCGTTCTCCCGCGCTGTCAAGCGCTGAACACTGCGGACCCATTGAAGACAATGCATGTTTTGTGCGCTTGGGGACGCTTGCCGATTTTCCAAGCTCCCTGAGCGCACAAAAAATGCAACATGCTGCGTCCCGGGTGCGGATGCTGGACACCGGAAGGAGCAGATATCGTCCGCATCCGCACCCGAACGCAACAAACGCAGGCACTATGCGTTCCTATGTTAAACATAGGAACCGCAGTGCGCGTGCGTTTGACTGCGTATGGGAACGCAGCATACGCTGCTTTCCCATACGCAAATGTGAAGGCACCCTAAGACAAACATTTTATTGGAGAATCCTTCAAAGCAGATCATATTAAAAGTATTAGGGGGAGGAACTCCAGTGATCATTGACCCGTTTCGAACATGAGTATTGAAGTACAGTGTTGCTCGAAACAGCCATTGTCCATTGTACTGCCCCCGTCCTCCTGCATCCATGGCTTTTAGCAAACGAAAATAAAGGATTTTTATAGATTGTAGAGTTCCACCTAAAGGTCCAGTCACATATAACAACGCACCAGTGATCCCGATAACGATGTGCAGAGATCGCTGGTGCGCCGTTTTGACATCGCTGGTAAGATGTCAAATAGGCATCTCACCAGCGATGGTAAAAACGACGCATCAGCGATCCAGAATTATACCGAGGTCGTTAAGAATTGTCACGCCATAGCGTAGCATTGAGATCGTTGGTCATTGTCCCTGTCAAACACAACGATGTAGAGCTCCCAGTAGGAGGGCAAAGACGTAGAAATGACCCAGAGCAGTGTGTAATGGTGCTGTCACACCTGGCGACGTCGCTAGCAACATCGCCAAAAAAGTGATGTATCAGCGATGTCGCTAGCGACGTCGCGCTGTGTAAACGAGCGGCGCGACCGCGTTTTATCACTGGTCGCAGGTTGTCAGGTTTACGGGAAGAACAGTAAACCTGTCAACCGGCGACCTGCGATAAGGCTGGATCGCGCCGTGTGACATCACCAGAGCGATGTCGGCAGCGACCCAGCCTATACCGCAGCGTTGCTGCGGATCGCTCGCTGGGCTGAGCCCAGCGAGCGATGTCACCGCCCGCATCGCTGCGGTGTCGCCGGCCGCAGCGATGCTGTGTGACAGCTGGCCAGCGATGTCGGAACCGAGCAGGCACCCGCGCATCGCTTCCGACATCGCTGGCCAGATCGTGCTGTGTGACGGCACCATCACAATCAATGATCCCACAGCAGGGGCGTGTCACACAGAGCGAGATCGCTAATGGGATCGCTGTTGCATCACAAAATTTGTGACGCAACAGCAATCTCGTTAGCGATCTCGTTCTATGTGACAGGGCCTTTATACCGAGGTCATTGGGAATTGTCACTCCACAGCGTGGTATTGAGATTGTTGGTCATTGTCCCTGTCAAACACAACTATGTAGAGCTCCTAGCGGGAGCACAATGACGGAGAAATGATCCAGAGCAGTGTGTAACGATCAACGATCTCACAGCAGGGGTCAGATCGTTGGTGTGTGTCACAAATAAGGACATCGTTAGCGGGATCGCTGTTGCGTCACAACATCTGTGACGTTACAGCGATCTCGTTAGCGATCTCGTTATGTGTGACAGGGCCTTTATTCTTCTATACTTGGCTCTGCTGGATCACCTACTGAAGGTGGAGCACCGCTCTCTCCAGGAGGCCAATTAGTGCTCATTGTACTCATTGTTTTGTCCCATGAGAAGTATGCTAATGCCAGATCTGTTTGACTGTTTGTGTGATATTATACATGGTGACATCATGGTGTGGATATGATGTCACTACCTGAATAGCTCTGGAAGAGCCCGGATGAAACTGTGCCTTATATGACTCCTATACTTACATCAACTTGTAACTGTAGGTGTAAGTCCTGTCTGCATTTGTCATTCATGGTCCCAGTAGCAATCTTCCAGCAATCTCAGGTCAGATGTCGCCATGACATGACCCTCACCCTAGAAACCTGAGCAGTGAACTTCCTGATAAGGTGGATACAGGGTGAGACCTGTCACATCTGTACTGACCAATGCGTTAGTGACCCAGAACAAGAGATTCCTGGTAAACAATTCATGGATTAGAACATGAGGAGTCAATAGGCAATGTGCTCATTATAGGACATAAAACTGTCTACCATGTTAGCCAGTAAATAGAAAATATTAAAATGTGAGAGTATCTGTGGTTAATATACCTTTTAATGGCTATCTGAAAAGATGGTAAGGTAGCCATGGTACCATGTTCATCAGACATGGAGATTTGAAATTAAGTTTTGACATAGCCACAAAGCCTATTATGGATTGCTACATGTGTAAAAGATCAGAACCACCACCATTATATGAATGCATCACCGAAACCACCGTCAATACATGGATACAGCGTCAAAACCACCGTAAGTACATGAATACAGCATCAGAACCACAGTCAGCACATAAAAGTGGCACCAGAACCACCATGAGTAAATGATTACGTCACCGAAACCACCGTCAGTACATATATATAGTGTCATAACCCCAGTCAGTACATGAATACAGCACCAAGCATAGTGGAGCGACCAATTGCAATGTCAGGTCAGCCCCATATACAATTTTATCGCTTGAACCTACAATTCCCAGTAGTCCTTAAGAATGGCAAGGAGATGCTGGAGTTGTTGTTACCAGTCATCATTAGACTGCTGACTATGCAGGAGCCACAGTGTTGATGAGACACAATCAGTATCACAAATAAACATTCACATCCAGGTACCTTTATAGGTAATATTTTCTCTGATTGGAGTTGTTCCCATCCCTCTTGTCTCCATGTAGTAAACATGTCATGATGAGATTTCTCACCCAAAACTCATCTTTGCTGACTTCCCTCTTCTCTGTCTTCTGCAGCACTCACTGACACAATTCTCTTAAAAATAAAAGTATCATTATACTGCCCCACAAGTAAAAATATCTCACCTGTTGTGGTCCTAAATCAATAACTTCCACTCCCTGAGCTTCCTTCATGAAATATTCCTCCCCTCACACTGCCCCTCTCCATAATATCCACCACACTGCCCCTCTCCATAATACCGCCACACACACATTGCCCCCCTCCACAATACTTGCCACACTGCCCCTCTCCATAATACCCCCACAGCCCTTGTCCATAATATCCCACTTACACTGCCCTCTCCATTAATACCCCCCACTTTGAAACTCTCCATAATATCCCCCAACATTGCCCCTCTCCATAATATTCCCTCACACTGCCCCAAAAAAAGTATACTTATCTTCTACTATATAAAAGCCCTACCCGGCCTGTCAGTCTGAGTCTCTGTAAGGTTGTTCCAAAAACAGCGCCATCTATGGGACATTGTGTAAATTGCAGTTAAACTGGGAAAATACAGTTCAACTGGAATATGAAGAAACCCATAAGTTTGGTTGATCAGTCAAAGAAAACAGTGCCACCTATAGGACATCTTGGACGAGCGTGCCTCACACCATCTGGGACACTGGCAGCAGTACAGACATCTATTATCGCCTGCACGTGAGTCTGCTCTTGTCGAGCCCACTGGGACGGGGTACTCGGTACCGAACCGGGTTGCTGCTGGGGATGTCAAGGAGGTTCTGGTCCGGACCGTGTCCCGGGCCCACACAAGTAAAAGGGGGAATATGTACAAGGGATAAATGTTTATCGTGACGCCACCCACGGTTTGTGGTCAGTAATGGGACCACCGCTGCTGCAGAACCTCCGGGGACGATGTTAGGCAGTTGTAGATGGAATAGATCTCCGTGGGTAGAGCTGGGTTCCCCGGGGCAGTGATGGTTGAAGTGTAAGATTGTTGGTGGTGATAAGTGCAGTTCACTTACTTTCCTGCTGCTGCAACCTTCCTCCATTCAGTGTCCAGAGCTGACAGGCTGTGGCTCCCCAGGTGGGAACTCTCTGCTGTCCTGCTGGAAGGAATCATTCACGGGCAAGGGAGCAAAGCTATTATAAAGTTCTGTTTGCTGATAATCATACATGGGAGTCAGAAGCAGGGTTTACCGTGTTTACTTTGCAGTTTTTTTAGTACAGCAGTTCAGTTACAGTTCAGTTCTTACACGGGTTACAGACGTTCCCCTCCGAGTTCCTTTCTACTCCCTGCAGCCAGGTTGTTACTCTGTGACTCCTCACGCTCTCTATCGTCCTTTCCAGGCTTTATTCTCTCTCTCCGTGTGTGTGTCTCCTGACAGTGTAGCGGTAGCTCGGACCCTTGTGGGTCCTCGTGGTCGCCACTGAGCTGCCTGTCCTCTGAGTAGGAACTCCAACCTGGAGTTGGAGCTCCCCGTCGGTGAATCTGGGGAAACCGGGTAAATCGTCGGTCCCCTTCAGAGTGAACATTCTGCTTCCAGCCTAGCTTCAATAGTCCTCTCCCGCAAGGCACTATCAGGCTCCCTCCTGACCCGTGTAACTCTGGTTTCAATATGGAAGGCTACTCCGCCGAGAGTTGGTCAGTGCTGCCGTATTCCTAGGACCCAGTGCTACTGGTCCTCTCTGTCCTCACACTCCTGGGGTTCCGGCTATGGCTGTGCTTTCTCTCCGTGGTTTCACTGGCACGTTGAATTCTGCATCCCATCAGCCCCACTCCTCCAGAACGTGTGCTTCCTACTGTCTGCTCAGCTCACTGTGTCCTACTCTGGTCTTTTCAGCTGCGTGACTTCTCAGCCTGCTGCTGGTCTTTGCTGCTCAGCCTACTCCGGCCTACTCCTGGTCTTGGCTGCTCGGCACCCTCGGCATACTGACCCCTTCCCCCTCTCCTTCCTCTATTTCTACCGTCTGTCACCTGACCTGCATTCTGTCCCACCCACTGTCCTCTAAACCCACCACCCCTTGCCGCCTAGAGTTCCGGGCTTCGGGTTGGATGCTGCCTCCTAGTGGTGTGTGGGATGTCAGTGAGGGGTTTTGTGTCAACTGTCTTCCTTCCAACCTGGCTGCAGTTCCCTATGTGGCCTCCTGGTCGCAGGGGCGCCACACTCTATCATATCCTTGGGGCGGACCCATCCTGCTGCGGCTCTTCCTCCAATTTGAATGCAGGCTGGTGCCATGGCTCATCAGCTTACAGGGGGAAAGAGACGTCATACAGGGCTGAGTGAGGCAGCGCACAACGAGGGCACAGAGAGTGCACAGGGGGAGAGACAGCACAAGGGAAGAGAGAGCACACAGGAGGAAGAAACACAATACAGGGAGAAGAAACTGCACAAGGGGAAAGAGAGAGCGCACAGGAGGACAGACATCACCAGAGGAGAGAGAGCACACAGTAGGGAGAGATAGCACAAGGGGAGAGAGCACACAGGGGGGAGAGACATCACAAAGGGAGAGAGGGCACACAGGGGTGAAGGACAGCACAATGGGACAGAGGGCGCAGGGAGGATGGAAAGCAGCAGCACATGCCAAGCCATGGCCATCCCATGCAGCAGCGGCTCCTCCTCGGTGGCATTGTGATTATTAGCGGGAGTAGTCGGACTAATATGTAATCATACACATTTTAGAATTACCCAATGAAATAGAATTGAGGCCCCATCTAATAAATATATATCTAAAGGGATATGAAGAAAGGTACAAATGAAAAGATAACCAGAAAAAAAATTAATGAAAAGAACAATCTGCTAGATATGGTATGTCAAAGGTAAATGTAATGCACACACTACGGACAGGCACCTCGCACCCGACGCACGTTTCGGTAATAGATTCCACTTTCACTAGACTCTCATGTTTACTAAAACAGTTCTTGCAAAAAGCTTTTATTTCAAATCAAATTTTATATTTGCAGAACTTTTTTGCTAATGGATCTCTGCTGGATCCGTTCTAACGGATGATTACTGCACATGTGAACTTTGCCTAATGATGAGCAGCGGTCAGGGAACATCTCAGTAACTTCCCTGGACTTGTACAAATAGCATTATATTCCCTTGATACCAATGGAGCCTAAAAAATCCAACTGATAACAGATGTAATTACACAGGTATTTTAGCCTCTTATGTCACCACCTTATAAATAATACCCTGATTACCTTAAATACTAATTAACATTCCCTGAGGAGGAGCCACTCATAAATCCAGTAATCCAGCTCTCAGGACCTCTCTGCTCTCAACCCACTAGATCTCTCCCCCTGATAGGGGAGTCATTATAATAACTCCAGCCATGGGCAAAAGTGTTGGCACCCTTAAAATTGTTCCAGAATATGAAGTATTTCTCCCAGAAAACTATTGCAATTACACGTTTGTGTTTATTTCCATTTTGTTTATTGAAACAATACAAAAACAACACAAGTAACAGGTGTGGGCAATATAAAAATCACATGAAAAGGGGAGAAGTTGCCTCAATATTTGCAATGTACCTACAGTCAGATATGGTGGAGGGCAGAGATGTTTTAGGTTGTTCTGCTGTCTCTGGCACTGGGGGCAAGACATCATGAAATCTGAAGATACCAAAGGATTTGGGGTCACAATGTAGAGCCCAGTGTCATAAAGCTGGGGCCGTCTAGGGTATGGGTCTCCAGCAAGACAATGACCCCAAACATCAAGAAGCCCCAGAAATGGAGGAAACAAAGTGCTGGAGAGTTCTGAAGTGGCAGCAATGAGTCCGGATCTAAATCCCATTGATCACCTGTGGAGAGATCTGAACATTGAGAGAAGATGCCTCAAATATGAGAGATTATAAAGAAGAGGAGAAACTCCAGATGAGAAGAAGCTTGTGGAGGTTATAGGAGGCGACTGATTGCAGGGATTATTCCAAAGGGGGAAACCAAATATTAAGAGAGGGGGTAACAATTGTGTCCGGACCATTTTTGGAGTTTTGTTTAAAATTATGTCCAATTTGCATTTTGTTCTCATTTTTTGCGTTGTTCTAATACACAAAGAAAATAAACCTGTGTATAACTGAACATGGGGAACTGTGATAATGTGATCATATTCTGGGAGAAATACTTCATATTCTGGAACAATTTCAAGGGTGGGCGCCAACACTTTTGGCCATGACTGTAAAACAGCGCCACCCCTATCTACAGGATGAGTCTGGGGAGTGCAGCCTAATATTAACTGGAGGGGGACAATAATTTTGTCATATTCTGGGGTTTTATGTGAAATTATGGGCAATTTGCCTTTTTTTTTGCCTGTTTTTTTTTTTTAGTTGTTCCAATACACAAAGAAAATAAACATTTGTATAAGAAAACATGTGAAACTGCAATAATATCCTGGGATAAATTCTTTATCTTCTGGAAGAATTTCAATGGAGCCAACACTTTTGCCAATGACTATCTATCTATCTATCTATCTATCTATCTATCTATCTATCTATCTATCTTCTATCTATCTATCTATCTATCTATCTATCTATCTATCAATCTATCTTCTATCTTCAATCTATCTATCAATCTATCTATCTATTATCTATCTATCTATCTTATCTATTATCTATCTATCTATCTATCTATCTATCTATCTATCTATCTATCTATCATTATCTATCTATCTATCTATCTATCTATCTATCTATCTATCTATCTATCTATCTATCTTATCATTATCTATCTATCCATTTTAGATAATAGGATTACTATATAATCATAAGATTATTAGTATTATTATTAATAATAAATAATTACATAACATAATTATTTAAATGGATTAGTTATAGTTAAAATAATGTTACACTTTTACATTTAATATATTAATAAATACATGCTATTATCTTTTAAATGACAATATAATAATTACAATTGTTTTAAAATATTTTATTTGGTTATTTTCAATATTTAATTGTAATAATAACACTAATATAGCATATCCAGTATTAATAACAGTAATAATCACATATAATTCTCTGTCATGTATGTTGGTACTATACAACTACACACATAATTCTTAAAGTAAAGCCATGTTTGCAGCTTGAGATGCTATTATCACCTCCTATATATACTGTGTAATAAGGCTCATGTATGTGTTTATCAATCTGCAGCCGATGTTATACTGATTGTTACAGATCGGCCGATACTCCGATCGTGCACACATTCATTCACTGTATTCAATCACTGTGCACCCTCAGGCTCTTTTGCATCCGGATTACATTCCGGATTAGCAGACTCCCGACAATTGCAATGTATCTTGTGCAGGTGTCATGCTGGGATCTGTAGTCCACCAGACGTGGTGCTCATGGTGCAGTAGTCCCAGGTCTGGAGCTCATGTGTGTAGGGTTAGGGGCTATCTGGGGGCTCCAGGGGGGGAGGGCAGGGGCCGGATTAGTGGCTTTGACTTTGTGCCGGGGCATTGGGAGGCGCCAGGTCTGTGATATATAAGACAGGTCGGAGGAGCAGAGCAGCACCTGGTCTGTCTGGAGACTCCCAGATGACATTCACTGAGGGGAAGCACAGAGGGATTTGTTTATGAATTTGGCAAACTTCTCCTACTACTCCGGCATGTGCACCATGACTGTGGACTCCCAGCCTTCACCCACTGAGGCCTCCAGCCCTATGGGGAGCTCCCCCAACCTGTCCATGGAGTCACCAGGCTCAGGCAGGACCAAGGAAGGGCTGTCCATCAAGTCTGAACCCAAGGGGAGCTGTAGCCCCATGGAGGAGATGAACCCTGGACATGAGGAGCACACCCAAACCCCAGGAGGAAGGAGAAGGAAACGTCCAGTCCAGAGGGGGAAGCCTCCCTACAGCTACATAGCCCTGATCGCCATGGCCATAGCCAACTCTCCAGAGAGGAAGCTCACCCTGGGGGGGATCTACAAGTTCATCATGGAGAGGTTCCCCTTCTACAGAGAGAACTCCAAGAAATGGCAGAACTCCATCAGACACAACCTGACTCTTAATGACTGCTTTGTGAAGATCCCCAGGGAGCCTGGACACCCAGGAAAGGGAAACTACTGGACCCTGGACCCTGCAGCAGAAGACATGTTTGATAATGGCAGCTTCCTAAGGAGGAGGAAGAGGTTCAAGAGAACAGATATCACTACTTACCCTGGATACATGCAGAACAGCAGTGCCTTCACTCCAACCCCAGCTGGAAGACCATCCTTCCCCAACAGCCTGTACTCCAGTGTGGGGTCTGGGTACAACCACCAGATACACCCAACATCCCACCACCACCACCCAGCCATGGTCCATCACTACCAGAGCCCTGCTGGATCAGTGCAGGGGCAGCACAGGATGTTCAGCATAGACAGCCTAATCAACCAGCAGACCATGATGCAGCCATCTCCAGGAGCAGAACTCAACCATCACTCCCTGGGGATGAATGGGGACCTGGAGCCCATGGGGAGCAGCTGCTCTGTGGGGGACCTCTCCTGCTTCCAGACTCAGTCAGTCAGTCCCACTGGGGTAGGGTCTCTAATGAACAGAGCTAATAACCCAATATCTTCTAATCTGACCTATTCTTACTCCTCTTCTCCACCTCATCTCTCTGTGCCTCAGAGCAGCTACTCCCCCAATAACTCCCAGATCTATGGGACCTCCAACAGACTCTCCATGAGGCCTGCAGGCTGCATAGGACACACAGAGCAGCTGCTCACACTGCCCTCCCCGCAGATCAATGGGGTCTGCCAGTATAATAACAACTCCTACATCAGACAGGCAAACTACTCCTCTGGGCTGGAGCGATACATGTAGACCCATCACCATCACAAGGGGGCGCTCTAGAGCTCACTGCAGACATTCCACAGCTTTATGTTTGATGCTTCCAGGTGACGTCAGATCTGAAGTATAATGCACTGATTATGGAATATGGTATTATATGTTTACTGAGTCCTAGACTGTTGTTATTTCCCCAAGTTCAGTTCTGTGTAGCACAAAAATAAATAATGTCTTCAGGTAAAAGAATCTCATTTCCTTATTACTGAAGTAGAAATCTATCTAATATCTATCTATCTATCTATCTATCTATCTATCTATCTACATATCTATCTATCTATCTATCTATCTATCTATCTATCTATCTATCTATCTACATATCTATCAATCTATCTATCTATCTATCTATCTATCTATTTACATATCTATCAATCTATCTATCATCTATCTATCTATCTATCTATCTATCTATCTATCTGTCTGTCTATTATTTATGTACTTATCTATCTACTAGCGCATCTCAATGGATTAGAATATCATCAAAAAGTTAATTAATTTCAGTAATTCAAAACAAAAATGAAACACATATATTATATAAAGTTATTACATTACACACAGAGGGATCTATTTGAAGTGTTTATTTCTGTAAATGTTGATGATTATGGCTTACAGCCAATGAAAACCCAAAAGTTATTATCTCAGAAAATTAAAGTAGGGAGGATGAAGGGTTAAAAACCGCGCTGCCATAGTCCATGATACATCAAAGGGTGAATATAATATTGATTTATTAGTCAATGCGTCTTCGGACTCCCAGAAACGCCCTGAAACATGGCAATATGGTATTGATTTTTTATGACGTTCTAATTCACTGAGATGCACTAGTATATGTCTATTTCTTTCTATCTATCTATCTATCTATCTATCTATCTATCTATCTATCTATCTATCTCTCTATCTATCTACTGTCCATTATCTATTTACCTATCTATCAATGTGTCTATCTATATATTTAATCTATATCTATCTATTCATTTATCTATCTAATCTATCTACTATCATCTGTGTATTACATATGTACTTATCTATGTGTCTATATCTATCTATTTATCTATCTATCTATCGATTATCTATCGATCGATTATCTATCTATCTATCTATCTATCTATCTATCTATCTATCTATCTATCATCTGTCTGTCATCTATGTACCTGTCTATCTATGTGTCTATTTAATCTATATCTATCTATCTGTGTATCTATCATCTGTCTATTATCTCTATACATATCTGTGTGTTTATCTTTCTATTTAATCTATTTAATATTTAATCTATCATATATTATATCTATTAATCTATCAATCTAATATCTAGAAATAATATGATGAAGACAGCACTTCAAAATTGAACAAAAATGGCTATTTATTAACCATATGGTGTTGAGACGTTTCAGTTCCAAGGAATCTATCTATCTATCTAATCTATCTATCTATCTATCTATCTATCATCATCTATCTAATATATCTTTCTAATATCTATTTAGTTATTTGTCTATAAATCAACTTAATATCTATATGCATCTAATATCTTTCTATCAATCTATGTACCTATCTTATATATATAATAACTGTCTAATATCTGTGTAGTATCTATTTATCTATTTATTTATCCTTCTATCTATCTACTTCTGCCTGAAAATGGGACACAAATGAACAGATTGTTTCAGATTATTCAATTGTTTGCAGTATTTCTATACAATCACCTAACCATTTGGATAGATAAGATAATAGGGCTGTCCCCTTATTTGTACCACAAAGCTGGTAAACTGTCATGTGAGAATTATGTCTTGAACACATCAATCTTGCCTTGTATTTCTTGTACAAATGTAGACATTTTTCATTTAAATCCAGTTATACAAATATAGAATTTTCAGCTGTTTATTTACAAACTTCACATTTTCCATTTTCCCTTGTGTTAGGAGGGTGATTTTGTTCTTTTAGTTATTTGTTTTCTCCTTCTGTATGTATATTGGTATCTTTATATGTTTTTTAATGTGATGTCATATATTAGATGTACTAAGCTTTGTCCGGTATATTACACTTGAAACTACAATCCCCACAAAATTAGGATTAGTAGATCTAGAATCAGATGGAAGGAGAACAAAAACCTCGGCCATTCATTCTAACTATAGATGGTTAGAAATGATCTCATTTTATACTTTTAATTACCTAATATCTACACAATTGTAACTATCAGTGTAAAATAGGATTTAGTAATATAACTGTTGTGAATACAAATCCTAGGTAGGTGTGGGTATAAATTGCTGGATGATAGATAAATAGATAGATAGATAGATAGATAGATAGATAGATAGATAGATAGATATTCCTTTGTTGTAATTATTGGACATTTTTACTTCTGTTTTTGAGATACATTTAATAAGTATTTCAGGGAATATTTAATATATCTGCATATCTACTATAGTAATCAAAGACAATCTGTCTTTTTATCTATTTACAAAAATCCTACCTGCCCTTTAAATTTGTAGGCTTTTATAAGTATGTATATTCTATATACAGTAGCAATTATGAGGTTAATATTTAACATATTCTATGTGTGCACATATAAGTGCTTACAGAGTGCTGCAGACCTATCCCATATCTATCTATTTGTCCATCTAATCTATCATTCTATCTATCTATCTATCTATCTAATCTATCTATCTATCTATCTATCTAATAATAATGATAATAATTTTTATTTGTATAGCGCCAACATATTCCGCAGCCACTTTACAATTCATAGGGTATACAATACAATACAATAATATATAATAAAATACAATACAACAGTACAAATATAATACGATACAAACCATATGAGACAAAAAAAATAGATAAATACATCACTGAGCCTATTAGGAGTGCAGACCCTGCTCACAAGCTTATAATATATGAGGAAATAGGGGAGACACAAAATATAATAGCAAAAGAGGCAGTCATATATGGTCCAGCTATCAATATAATAAATAGGGGATTCACATAATGCTGCATGAACCAGTTACCAGCTGGGATCTGTACAACAGATAAAGTGCTATAAAATGCATGGGGTGTAGAAGGATGATACAAGAGGCCAGATATGGAGAAGGACAGAATGGGAATAATTACATAGATGAGGTAGATAGACACTATACAATAATTGAGGCAAAAATAAAAGTGACCCTGCTTAAAAGAGCTAACAGTCTGCAAAAGGATAGGGGGTTACACAAAGTACAGGGGCTTATTACACTGATGGTCCAGGCATCTTGAGGAACAGGGGGATAGAAATAAAGTTACATGAATGGTCACCAGACAATCTGTGCAGAACTTTTGGGTTTGGTGGAGTTTGAAGAAGAGATTCTGTCCACAGAGATGGTACTGTATATAGCCCATTCACTAAGGACTTCTATTAGGGAGCATAATAGGCCGCCTTAAAAAGATGTATTTTTAGGGAGTATCTGAAGCTATGCAAGTTGTGGATAGTCCTGATTTCTTGGGGTAGAGCATTCCAGAGGATTGGTGCAGCTCGGGAGAAATCTTAGAGCCGGGAGTGGGAGGATCGGATTAGTGCAGATGTTAGTCGAAGGTCATTTGTAGAAAGTAGGGAATGGGTGGGATGATAGACAGAGATGATGTGAAGAGCTTTGTGGGTCAGAACAAGCAGTTTGAAATGGATCCTGTAGTGTACATTGCAGCCAGTGCAATGATTGGCACAGAGTGGAGGCATCTGAGTAACGATTGGCCAGATGGGTGATCCTGGCTGCTGCATTAAGGATGGACTGGAGAGGAGAAAGTTTAAAGAGTGGGAGGCCGATTAGTAGAGAGTTGCAGGAGTCAAGGCAGGAATGGATCTGGGCCATGGTGAGGGATTTTGTGGTTTCCATGGTGAGAAAGGGGCGACTTGTAGAAATGTTCTTCAGGAGCAAGCGACAAGAGCGGGCGAGAGATTGTGTATAGGAAGTGAAGGAGAGATCTATCTACCAAAAAACAAAATTGTGATATCTATCTATCTATCTATCTATCTATCTATCTATCTATCTATCTATCTATCTATCTATCTATCTACGATATAAAGAATTCAGCTGCAGCACTCCATTAAGATGTCATCTTATGCCTTTATTTTGGCTTCAAGTTCAGGGCACAGGCTATGTTTCAGGTTCCCTCGCCTTTTGTTTCAGGCTCTCTCACCTTTTGTCAAGCCTTGACAAAATGCGAGGGAGCCTGAAACATAGCCTGTGCCCTGAACTTGAAGCCAAAATAAAGGCATAAGATGACATCTTAATGGAGTGCTGCAGCTGAATTCTTTATATTGTATGTATATTGTGCTGTGAAGGGAGCCAAACTGAACTGCAACCGCAGGCATTGCTGCTCAAAAAGCTTTGTGTTTTCTATCTATCTATCTATCTATCTATCTATCTATCTATCTATCTATCTATCACTTCAACACACATTGTCAGCGTTTTCTTTCCATATATAAATACTGTGTATATACCGTATATACTCGTGTATAAGCCGAGTTTTTCAGCCCAAAATTTGGGCTGAAAAGTCCCCCCCTCGGCTTATACACGGGTCATATATGGTATATAAGGTGGGGGCTGTGTCCCGGGGCTGTGGAGGCTGGAGGAGGCGGGGGGAGGCTGCTGTATGAGCGGCCCCGTCACATGGGGCCGCTCATTAAATATGCACTGCTTCCCCCTGTCAATCAGCGGCAGGGGGAAGCAGTGCATATAAGCCCCCAAATGCTGGCACTCGCCCCCCCTTGTAAGGGCCCCCCCCGATAGTTATATTACCATTCCGGACTTCTGATCAGCGCCGCTCCTCGGTGCTCCTCGCTGCTCCGTCCTGCTACATCCGGGATCTCCGGCCGTCGCAGGCATATGACGTCATCGCGCGACGATCGGGGATCCCGGATGTAGCAGGACGGGAGCCACGAGGACGGAGCGCCGAGGAGCAGCGCTGATCAGAAGACCGGGATGGTAAGAGAAGCGGGGGGGGGGGCCCTTGCAAGGGGGGGCGAGTGCCAGCATTTGGGGGCTGCTGAGGACCCCCAGGGGGCTGCTGGGGACCCCCAGGGGGCTGCTGGGTACCCCCTGGGGGCTGCTGGGGACTCCCTGGGGGCTGCTGGGGACCCCCAGGGGGCTGCTATATGTACCCCTGGGGGCCTGCTGTATACCACTAGGGCTGCTATATACTACCACTGGGGCTGCTGTATACTACCACTGGGGCTGCTATATACTACCACTGGGGCTGCTATATACTACCACTGGGGCTGCTGTATACTACCACTGGGGCTGCTGTATACTACCACTGGGGCTGCTATATACTACCACTGGGGCTGCTATATACTACCACTGGGGCTGCTGTATACTACCACTGGGGCTGCTGTATACTACCACTGGGGCTGCTATATACTACCACTGGGGCTGCTATATACTACCACTGGGGCTGCTGTATACTACCACTGGGGCTGCTATATACTACCACTGGGGCTGCTGTATACTACCACTGGGGCTGCTGTATACTACCACTGGGGAGGCCTGTATACCACTGGGGGGGGCCTGTATACCACACTGCTGGGGGCTGTATACCTGTGCTGGGGTCCACCCTCGGCTTATACACGAGTCAATAGGTTTTTCCAGATTTTTGGGGCAAAAGTAGGAGGGTCGGCTTATACACGAGTATATACGGTAATATATATATGTATATGTATATATATATATACAGTATATATCCTGCTGCTTCTTCTCAGCCTGCAACACTGGAAGGCTCTTCTGCATGACCAGGAGCAGCTATATGATCTCCAGCCAGATGCACTCAGCAGGATGCAATGAGCTTCAGTAATATAGGAAAAAGGCGTCACTGGTGCAAAACATCAGCGCTCCCATCACTCTCAACCTCTTTATCTTGGAGGGGGTGATTTCAGGTATTTTTTATGCACAGAATAAGGCACCCATAGGGCGCCAGTCACACACGTGCAAAGTGTGCCCAGTCTATTACTTACGCTCTTACTTTTAGTTTTAGGCAGACTGTTAGGCACTATACCGATGCATCACAACAAGATAGATGCTCCATATGGCCCAGCTGCACCCTTCATAAAGAAAAAAGTGCAAAAAAGCACAATACAAGCATAGATAAAATGTGAGGTATTGGTATTTTGAAAAAAAAAGTAAGCTCGTAATCCACGTCAAGGATCCTCACACTTACGAGTCCCTAAACACTTAATTCATGAATGATAATAATTTGCAAGAGAAGGAACAAAAGTTCAAAAAACTCACTAAGAGCAGCTATATGGTCTGTAACCAAATGCACTCAGCAGCATGCAATGGGCCTCAATAATGTAGGAAAAAGCATCACCAGGGGCGTAACTACGATAGGTGGGGGTTGCGATCGACACCCGGGCCCTGCAGCCTAGGGGGGCCCCAAAAGTCCCTTTGGCCTATAGAAAAAGACTAATGACTATTAAAGATTTCCAATAATTTGAGGCCCCATAGGAGCTTTCGCATCGGGACCCCTGGGCCTGAAGTTACGCCACTGAGCATCACAGATGAAAAATATGCGCACTCCCATCACTACTCTGTCCATTTGCTTGGAGACCATATAGCTGCTCTTGGCAGTTTTTTTTTACTTTTGTTCCTTCTTTTGCTAATTATTATTACTCTTCTGCATGACAGCAAAGTCTATGACTGTTTCATAAACGTCAGATCTGTGGCAGAATCCACCGGGTTCCTTATCACAGATCAGTGACTAATTATAAGTTGGTAAATAACTATAGGGAGTTACAAGGTTAAAGTTGTATCCGGTCCTTAAAATTTAAGGGTATTACAAGTCTCCAGTAATATACAGCTGGGTACGGAAAGTATTCAGACCCATTTAAATTTTTCACTCTTTGTTTTCATTGCAGCTATTCAGTGAATTCAAAAAAGTTAATTTTTCTCATTAATGTTCATTCTGCACCACATCTTGGCTGAAAAAAACAGAAATGTAGACATTTTTGCAAATTTATTAAAAAAGCAAAACTGAAATATCAATGGTCATAAGTATTCAGACCCTTTGCTCAGACACTCATATTTAAGTCACATCTGTCATTTCCTTTGTGATCCTCCTTGAGATGGTTTCTACTCCTTCATTGGAGTCCAGCTGTGTTTAATTAAACTGATAGGACTTATTTGGAAAGGCAACCAACCACCAGTGTATGTAAGCCTGCTTTCACATTACGATTCTCGGTCATCCGATTGTATCCGTTTCAAAACGGATACAATCGGATCTGAAATCGGACCCCATGTTCCCCTATGGGAATCGGATCGGATCGGATGTGCCACTATTGGCATCCGATTTTGGCACCATCCGATACGATCTGATTTAATTACGGGCACAAAATCGCAGCCAGCTACGATTTTGTGTCCGTGACTCAAATCGGACAGCATCGGATCAATGCTGATCCAAGTGCCCACAACATGGGAGCCTATGGACATCGGATCCGAGTTCACCTCGGATCCGATGTCGGCTCCGTATTCCCTGCCTCTCCCTGCTGCTGCCTCCTCCATCTTCTTCCCTCTGCTATTCTATTCTGTCCCCCGCTCCTCTATCCACATCTAATCCCTATCCTGTCCCCTGTCCTCTTCCCTGAGTGTAAAAAAAAAAAAAACTCCTCCTGGAGTATACATCACCTGTCACCGGCTCCCACGATGCAACACTATCAGGGCTGAAGAGCCTGTGATGATGTCAGAGAGCCGGTCAGCTGATGGGTCGTGTGACCGTCTCTGTGACATCATCCCAGGCTTGTCAGCCCAGATGGTGTTGCATCGTGGGAGTCGGTGACAGGTGATGTATACTCCAGGAGGAGTTTTTTTTTTTTTTACACACAGGGAAGACAAAGGGACAGGATAGGGATTAGATGAGGATAGAGGAGCAGGGGGACAGAATAGAATAGCGGGGAGACAGCATAGAATAGCAGAGGGAACAAGATGGAGGAGGCAGAAGCAGGGAAGAGACAGGGGACCGCAGGATCCACACGGATCCTGCATAGGATCGGATTGGATGGCTATTTGCCATCCGATTGCAGGGATCCGTGTGGATCCGTGCCTGTCCGTGGGATCCTCCTTCAAAGTCGGATCCCACGGACAGGCACTAAATCGTAATGTGAAAGCACCCTAAGACCTCACAGCTCATAGTGCACGTCAGACCAAATGAGAATCATGAGGTCAAAGGAACTGCCCAAGGAGCTCAGAGACAGGTTACAAGGTTAAAAAAGAATTTCTGCAGTACTCAAGGTTCCTATGAACACAGTGGCCTCCATAATCTGAAAAATGGAAGAAGTTTGGGAACACCAGAAGTCTTCCTAGACCAGACCGTCCAGCCAAACTGTGCAATCCAGCCTTGGTGAGAGAAGATAAAAGCAATCACTGTAGCTGAGCTCCAGAGATGCAGTAGGGAGTTGGGAGAAAGTTCTACAAAGTTAACTATCACTGCAGCCCTCCACCAGTCGGGCCTTTATGGCAGAGTGGTCCGACAGAAACCTCTCCTCAGTGCAAGACATATGAAAGCCGATAGAGTTTGCAAAAAAACACATGAAGATCTCCCAGACTATGAGAAATAAGATTCTCTGGTCTGATGAGATGAAGATAGAACTTCTTGTTGATAATTCTAAGCAGTATGTGTGGAGAAAGCCAGGCACTGCCATCACCTGCCCAATACAATCCCAACAGTGAAACATGGTGTGCAGTATCATGCTATGGGGGTGTTTTTTAGCTGCAGGGACAGGAGGCTGGTTGAATTGACGGAAACATGAATGCACCAAGTACAGAGATATCCTGGATGAAAACCTCTTCCAGAGTGCTCTGGATCTCAGACTTGGCAAGATTCACCTCCAACAAGACTATGACCCTAAGCACACAGCTCAGATAACAAAGGAGCGGCTTCAGAACAACTCTGTGATCATTCCTGACTGGCCCAGCCAGAGCCCTGACCTAAACCCAACTGAGCATCTCTGAAGAGACCTGAAAATGGTGTTCACCAACGTTCACCATCCAAAGTGAGAGAACTGGGAGGATCATGCAAGGAAGAATGGCAGAGGATCCCTAAATCCAGGGGTGAAAAACTTGTTGCATCATTCCGAAGAAGACTCATGGCTGTACTAGCTGAAAAGTGAATACCAATACTGAGCAAAGGGTCTGAATACTTATGACCATGTGATATTTCAGTTTTTCTTTATTAATAAATTTGCAAAAATTTCTACATTTCTGGTATTTTTTAGTCAAAAATGGGATGTAGAGTGTACATTAATGAGAAAAATGAACTTTTTAGAAGTTATCAAATGGCTGCAATGAAGCAGAGTGAAAAATGTAAAGGGGTCTGAATACTTCCTGTAACCACTTTAAGTGATATTTGCAATGCTAGCTGAAGGCTCTGCACTGAATGAAGGGGAGCAATGCTCACCCCCTTATTAAGGACCTGCACTGAATGAAGGGGAGCAATGCTCACCCCCTTATTAAGTCCCTGCACTGAATAAAGGGGAGCAATGCTCACCCCCTTACTAAGCACCTGCACTGAGTGAAGGGGAGCAATGCTGATGTGGCGCCCCATCCGTCTGGATGTCACATGGGGACTTGAAGCCTGCTATGAGTAAACCCAGGAACAGAGTTGTAGAACCGTGTGAAACTGTGTTATTTGCATGGCAACCGGCTGTGAAGCCACTGAGTAAGATAACGAGACCTAACATTAACCCCCTGCCTGCCAGAGACTACCAATTACTCTATCCGCTGCCCTGGGGACCCGCTCCACCTGTGGGGAGCCACTAAATAACAGCTGCCCGTCCATAATCCCCAGAGGTTCTGCAGCAGCGGCGGCTACCCATAGCCGCAAACCACGGGTGGCATCACAAACAATTCTCCCTTTAAACCAACATATCCCCATATACCCCCCAAGAACTCTTTGATGCTGAACCCAGGTTCACAGAGCCAGGTCTCGACCCTTGTGACTCCCCAGAAGCAAGTAATCCCAGTTCTGAGTGCTCCACGACCCTGTGGCCCATCAGTATTTGGTGTCACGAACAGGATGCGAATGGCCCGGTAGAACTTGATCTTGTGTGCCTTGAAAGACTTTTGAACTGTTGTGTGACAAAGACTTTGCAAATAGCAACCATGAAAGACTGCTGGCCCTGGGGCATGTTTCGGCCTCCTGTCGTGGGATGGGCCAGCAAAAGGTGTGAAGAAGTAGATCCGCCCCGAGTGCAATACAAAAACCAAGGGAACCTGCTTAGCACCGTGCCGACCTCTACAAGGGAAATGATTGATAGTCGGAAGGGTGGGGTACAGACGAGAGACGATAGCCAAAAAGAGAAAACATGAGTTGGCTGTGCTGTGAGCAAGATGGAGAAAATGGCGGCAACGGGTCATGAGAACCTGGCTGACAGGAAGACTGAGGAGGGAGCAGGCGTTCCCACGGATGAGGAGGGGAACCTGGATCAGTCTCTGCCAGTGGACCGAGATTTTTGGAATGCTGCATTAAAAGACCTGGCTGTACAACTCAACTGGGCTCAAGGTTGGGCTTTAAAGGCCTGGAAAAAGAACATGTTGGCGCAGGTGGCTGAGAGGGTCAAAGCCCTGAAAAGCGAATACCATCCAAGACTGAGTCAGAAAAGCCGCAGCTGACCACCAGAGACAGCGCCACACAGGTGGAGGTCGAGGATGTGAGGATGCCTAGCCCTACTCCACAGGCTCTTGACCAGTCATCTGGGTTGGGAGTTGCGGAGTATGAACCGAGTGATGGAGAAGAGCAGAGTGCCCCGGTGAAGGTCGGGCCAATCCATTGGGTGGAGCGGCAGGAGGATTTGGCAGAACTTCAAGTTGCAGCCTGGATGAAGGAAGCCAGAGTGTGGAGCAGACCTGAGACCGACCTGATGGAGGAGTACTGGCAGCAGAGACAGCGCAAGGAAGAACAGGAGAGCCGACGACGCCAAGAGAGATGGTGGGCCCAGGAGGAGGAGAACCTTCGGGAGAAAGAGCACGCCCGGAAGGCCCCTGCTGCTGACCCGAGGCAACGCCACCGCGGAGTGGTGGTAAACTTCCACTTGAACAATGGGTGGGGGTTCATTAAAGAACCAGACTTCGAGAAAGAGGTCTTTTTGAGCAGGCGCGATGTAGAATCCTATCTACCAAAGGGACACCTGGGTAGGACCTTTACCGAGGCGACCAGGTGAGCTCTAAGCACCACTTGGGACCGAGTTGGGACCAAGGGGATGGTATGCCCTGAGGGTATACAAGTCACAACCTCCCTGACTTGCACCTGAACTAAAGTGAAGAAATGTGAAAAATTTGCAGAATGTAAAAAGTTAATTTATGTGATACGTAGCAGCTGATAATGTACAGCGATGATGTGTCTTGTGTATAGTTAGGTACCTGTTGCGTTTGTATAGAGTTTAATGTAGTTCCCAGTAAAATGGTACCGGCGCTGCAAGCCGACCGCTGAGGTGATGATGGGTGTGTGGAGCCCCACGGGACGGGGGTACTCGGTACCGGACCGGTCGGTAGTGGGGAAGTCACGGGTGGCTTGGTCCGGACCGTGTCCCTGGCTCGACAATTAAGAGGGTATTATTTACAAGGGGATTTGTCACGGGTGACGCCACCCACTTGGTGCGGCCAGTGATGGGGCCGCCGCTGCTGCAGAACCTCCGGGGGTGATGGAATGGCAGCGGAGATGGTATAGTTCTAGTGGGGAGAACTGTATCCCCCGGGGCAGTAAGGGTTAAGTCTATTGTGTTTTACCTTACAAAATATCGCCACAGATTAAACTGTGTTGGTATTTTTATAGTGAATCAGCACATCCAATATTTTATGGCAAAAGTTACTTTATTAATTAAAATTAATTCATATAAAAATTATTTATCATACACAACACGTCCTAAACGGGAACACAGTCCCTATCATGCACAAAGTACTAGGGTGGGCTAAAAAAACAGCACAAAAGTAGCAGCAAATTACTAACAGGGAGCAAAATAATATATTTACAGCACCATCACACTTATATTAAAACAGTCACTAAATGATCATATATTGAATACTGGAGTGTTCAAATTACCTGGTGCCAAAATGGACTCCTTTAGACCCCTGACTGCCACAGTGCTCCTGCCTCAATCCCACAGCCGACGTACGTTTCAACGTTAATCTTTTCCTCAGGGCGTGCATTGAAGGGTTAAGTCTATTGTGTGTAGTTGTAGCACACTTACTTTGCAGGCTGCAGGGATCTCTCCTCCTGGCTGGTGCTGACAGGCTGGATCTGTATGAGGGAGAATAGTGTGCAGATGGAGGCAGACAAGAGAGGCAATTCAGGGTTTTCCAAAGCTTTACTCGTTGTTCTCTCTCAGCAGGTTACAAGTCATTTGCAGTTCTTACAGCACAGTTACAGTTCTCAATACACGAGTGCTTTCTCCCTCTCCGGGTTCTCTTTGCTCTGCAGCCAGGCCTCTCTCTCCCTGTGACCCCTCACACAGTCTTTAGTGTCCCTTTCCGGGCTGTTGCATTCTCTTTCTCTATGTTGTGCGACACTGGACAGTATGGCGTTGACTCAGGCTTATGTGAGACCTAGTGCGTCACTTAGCTGCCTGTCCTTTTGGGTTAGGGATCTCAATCTGGAACTCAGAGCCCCCGTCGTGTTGTCTGGGGATGCCGGGTGAACTACGGTCCCCTATAGAGCCGACACTCTACTCAGCCCAGCCTCCAGCAGTCCTCAGCACGAGGCTCTACCAGGCTCCTTCTCTCTGTTCCTTCTGGTATTCTAGGAGGGCTTCTCCACCTGCAGTCAGTGGCTTCAGCTACTGTCTAGGGCACGGGTTCCACCGTCCCTCTCTGTCCTGTCACACTCCTGGTGGCCTCGGCATCGGATGGGCTTTCTCTCCCCTCTGGCTCGCACTGGCTCAGTACGGATTCTGCGCTCCTAGCCTTGCACTCACAGAAGTGTGATTGTCCTTCAGTCTTTACATCTCAGCCTACTGCGGCCTACTACCTTCCTTCACTCCTCCCCCTCACTATATACTGTCAGTCACCTGACCTCTGGTGTGCCCAACCCACTCCTCTGATCCACCACCCCTCCGATCTCATATAGCTTCTAATCTCAGGGCTGGATGTAACCTCTCTGACACATGGGTTGTGTGGGCTGTGAGGGTGTTGTTGTTCAACAATGTCCTACCTGCCTGGCTGCAGTTCCCTTTGTGGCCTCCTGGACGCAGGGGCGCCACAGGTGCAGCAGAGAGTAGTCCAGCTCCCTACAGGTGGAGCTATTATCTCAGGGCAGCGGTGATGGATGTGGATGAGGGGAGTTGTAGTGATGGTTAGTGTTGCAGTTCTTACCCCTCTGCTGACCTGCTGATGGTGCTGAGCCCTCCGGGCACCGGTGGGAAGAACAACGGAAACCAGTTCAAGTTTTTCTCCACTTTACTAAGTACCGGCAGATGGTAAAACGAAACACGGTACAGTTTGGTTTACCAGGTGGATGTTACCAGCTCAGGGTCCCCCTTATAGAGTCTCTAGATGTTTGCTTTCTTGCTCTTTCAGGGTTACTTTCCTCTTCCTTGTCCTACCACCCTCGCAGAGCTCCCCCTCCAGTCCCCTGATCGCTCACGGTGGGGCACGGTTCTCCTTTACCGGTTCAGACGGGGCCGGTTACTTCCCTTGCCACCGGAACTCGGGCCGTTGCTCCTGTGGTCTAGGATCTATGTTTGGTCCTGAGAGGCGAGGTACCTTGTGGCGCTGTCAGCAACCCGGTTTCTAGGGGTCTGTACCTCGTCAGTCTGCGGTTAGAGTTGAACTTCTAGCCACCGCGGCTTCCTGCGTAGTCGGTGTTTCCCTCAACGAGACCAGCTGGCTCCAACCAGTCCTGGCCCGTTGCCTAAAGATGGGGCTCCCTCCTGTCGGCTGTGCTGTCAGGCCTGTCCTTCCTGACTGCCTTCCCAGCACTAACTAAGTAAAACTGTCACTCTCTCCCACTACACTAGCCTAGGCTCCACCCCCCCCTTTTGGGACCTACTAAATTACCGGTCCCCCCTATTCTACGTGGCCTAGTCCTAAGTGTGTGCAAGTACAGACTCCACAGGTTTAACCCTGAACTGACAACTTACAGAGAAAAACACATTTATTGTCACAGTGTAAAACTCCCTGTGGCGCCTAGCCATAGGGGCGCCACACACTCCCTTGATGAAACACACCCATCCGCGGGTGTTAGACCAAACTTGGAATAATTGGGAGCTTTATTAACAGGTTAACCGGGTAACTTTAAACATGTATAAACGATAAGATTACTTTTGTTCTTCCCTTGCGGGAGGCGCACTGCTTTTAACGTTACATTTAACTTGACTATATTCTAGTCCATACTGGTCCAACTCGGACCAGGTAGCAAGTCGCTTGATCAATGTCTATCAAGTACTGCAAAGGAAAACAACAAGACAATGCAAGAAAACACACTTAAATGCACAGTTCACACTTTTAAACAGTGCAATACTGGGTTAACCTCTTCACTGCTTAACCTTGCTGACCCAGATTGCGAGCCACCTGCGGGGACTTGCGTGGCACTCGTATGTTATCACATCCCCATGATACAGGTCCCAGTCCAGGTGACCCTGGGGTAAATGTTCCTCTACGTTCCTCCGGCCGACGTGTACCTCCTGGTAGAGGCCCTCCTCTTTGGCGAACCCGTACCTGGTGCCAAGGTTTAAGGTGGTGACCACCCCCCTATTATGTTGATCCGGGGGCAGTGGGGGCTGACTACGGGCCATGACGCGGGCTTTGCGAGTCTCAAGTTCTTTCGCATACCAAGCCTCGCGCCTTCGGTGCCGCTCCTCGGTCAGCTGGGGCTCCTCCAAGAACTGTATGAGGTTTCCCACCTCGGCGACATCCTCTTCTCCAGGGGATCAGCAACTGGTTCGGGGGTTACCGGGGGGTCTGTTTGAGTCGTGACCGTCACTCGGAGCTCCTGGTCTCTTTGGGCTGCAGCCCTCCGCTGTTGATTTAGCTGGAACACCATTTCTGCTCCCCAGCGCCGGACGGTCCACTCCATAGCCTCCAGGATCTGAGCCCGCAGGTCATCAAGGGCCGTCCTCCAGAAAGCACCATCCTCACCGTCCATCTCTAATGTCAACACACCCGAGGCAGAACGGTCAATCAGTATAGCTTGCTCAATTTCCTGGATTAGCTGCTTAAAGTTGGGTACAGCCATTGCCTCACAACCGGTTCGTGGTAACGAGTTCGGAGCCTGACTAGGTATCTCGTGTGTGCTTTCGGCCGCACCCTGCTTATCGTGTTTCCCCGAAAATAAAAAACACCGTCTTATATTTTTTTTGCTCCCAAAGATGGACCATGTCTTATTTTCGGGGGGGGGGGGGGTGGTCTTATATACGGTGTATCCCACTGCAGCCTCCCATACACACACAACACAAACACACACCCATACACACCACACACCCATACACACACACACATATACCCATACACACACACACATACCCATACACACACACACACGTAACCATACACACACACACACATAACCATACACACACACACGTAACCATACACACACATAACCATACACACAAACAGATTTTTACCAGTGTCTCCCCACTCTCCAGTGGCCCCAGCTCTCCGGAGTCCGCGATCTCCCCGCTCCACGGTGGCCCCCGCTCTCCGGGGTCCGCGCTCTCCCCGGTCCATGGTGGCCTCTGCACTCCGGATTCCCGCTGTAGCTGCAGATCTCCGCCCAGGTCAGGAGCCCTGCGCCAATTACAGGACAGGAAATGTGAGCCAATCACAGCCCAGGAACCGCGAGCCAATCAGAGGCCATGCACGAGGTCAGCTGGCCGCGGATTGGCTTGCGGTTCTTGGGCTGTGATTGGCTCACGGTTCCTGCCCTGTAATTGGCGCAGGGCTCCTCACCTGGGCGGAGATCAGCAGCTACAGCGGGAATCAGGAGAGCGGGGGGCCACCAGAGAGCGGGGAGAGCGCGGACACCGGAGAGCGGGGGCCACCGCAGTGCACCGAAGGTATGCCTTATAATCGGGGGGTGCCTTATATTAGGAGGTAGGGTGCATGCTTTACTTTCGGGGGGCGCCCTATTTTCGGGGAAACACATTAGTTCTTATAATCCCGAACTGGTGTGGGCTGGCGCTCGACCCGCCCCCTTAGTTGTTTAAGAGCAAGGGGGCGGGGAGACTTTTTGGCGCCTCTTAGATGGCCCATGTATGCTGAGGGGCCGAGGCACGCCCCTGGGCCTGCACATAGTCTCTTTACATCTGCTGACCCGCCCACCACAAAGATCCTATGGGCGAGCCTTTCTGGAGCTGCCACTACTCTCTTCACTCCTCGGGAGAACTATGGGGCAGAGTTTATCTTCCCGCTCTTTTCCTTCACTGTGGCACAGTTCAATTATGTAATGGCGGATCGGCGGGAAGAACAACGGAAACCAGTTCAAGTTTTACTCCACTTTACTAGGTACCGGCAGATGGTAAAACGGAACACGGTACAGTTTGGTTTACCAGGTGGATGTTGCCAGCTCACCATCCTCCTTATGGAGTCTCCAGATATTTGCTTTCTTGGTCTTTCAGGGCTACTTTCCTCTTCCTAGTCCTACCACCCTCACAGAGCACCCCCGCCAGTCCCCTGATCTCTTATGGTGGGGCACAGTTCTCCTTTACCAGTTCAGACGGGGCCGATTACTTCTCCCACCACCGGAATTCGGGCCGTTGCTCCTGTGGTCTAGGATCTATGTTTGGTCCTGAGGGGCGAGGTACCTTGTGGCGCTGTCAGCAACCCAGTTTCTAGGGGCCTGCAGCTCGTCAGTCTGCGGTTAGAGTTGAACTTCTAGCCGCCTCGGCTTCCTGCGTTGCCGGTATTTCCCTCAACGAGACCAGCTGGCTCAAACCAGTACTGGCCCGTTGCCTTCTGTCCTGGCCCCCCACTTAAAGATGGGGCTCCCTCCTGTTGGCTGTGCTGTCAGGCCTGTCCTTCCTGACTGCCTTCCAGCACTAACTAACTATCTAAAACTGTCACTCTCTCCCACTACTCTGGCCTAGGCTCCACCCCCTTTTGGGACCTACTAAATTACTGTCGTCCCCCCCCCCCCCCCCCCCCGTATTCTAAGTGGCCTAGTGTGTGCAAGTACAGACTCCAAAGGTTTAACCCTGAACTGACAACTTACAGGAAAAAACACATTTATTGTCATAGTGTAATACTTCCCTGTGGCACCTAGCCATAGGGGCGCCACACATTCTAACACCTGGATATGTTTATCTTTGAACCATTCCATTGTAGATTTTGCTTTATTTTTGTGATCATTGTCTTGGAAGATAAATCTCCGTCCCATTCTCAGGTCTTTTGCAGACTCCCAACAGGTTTTCTTCCAGAATGGTCCTGTATTTGGCTCCGTCCATCTTCCCATCAATTTTAACCATCTTCCCTGTCCCTGCTGACGAAAAGCAGGCCCAAACCATGATGCTTCCACCACCATGTTTGACAGTGGGGATGGTGTTTTGAGGGTGATGAGCTGTGTTGCTTTTACGCCAAACGTATCGTTTTGCATTGTGCCCAAAAAGTTAAATTTTGGTTTCATCTGAACAGAGCACCTTATTCCACATGTTTGGTGTCTCCCAGGTGGATTATGGCAAACTTCAAAAGAGACTTTTTGTGGATATCTTTGAGAAATGGCTTTCTTCTTGCAACTCTTCCATAAAGGCCAGATTTGTGCAGTGAACGACTGATTGTTGTCCTATGGACAGACTCTCGCACCTCAGCTGTAGATCTCTGCAGTTCATCCAGAGTGATCATGGGCCTTTTGACTGCATCTCTGATCAGTCTTCTCCTTGTTCAATATGAAAATTTAGAGGGATGGCCGGATATTGGTAGATTTGCAGTGGTCTGATACTCCTTCCATTTCAATATGATAGCTCGCACAGCGCTCCTTGAGATGTTTAAAACTTGGAAAATCTTTTCGTATCCAAATCCAGCGTTAAACTTCGCCACAACAGTATCTCAGACCTGCTTGGTGTGTTCCTTGGTCTTCATGATGCTCTTTGCACTTGAAACAGAACCCTGAGACTAACACAGAGCAGGTACATTTATACAGAGACTTGATTACACACAGGTGGATTCTATTTATCATTACCAGTCATGTAGGACAACATTGGATCATTCAGAGATCCTCACTGAACTTCTGGAGTGAGTTTGCTGCACTGAAAGTAAAGGGGTTACGAATAATATTGTACGCCACACTTTTCAGTTTTTTATTTGTTAAAAAAGTTTAAAATATGCAATAAATGTCGTTCCACTTCACGATTGTGTCCCACTTGTTGTTGATTCTTCACAAAAAAATTAGAATTTATATCTTTATGTTTGAAGCCTGAAATGAGGCAAAAGGCTGAAAAGTTTAAGGGGGCCGAATACTTTCACAAGGCACTGTAGTTGCAGAACTGTGTGAATTGTGCGGCAACTGGCTCTGAAGGCCACTGAGTAAGGTAACGAGACCTAGCATTAACCCCCTGCCTGCCAGAGACTACCAATTACTCTATCCGTTGCACTGGGGACCCGCTCCACCCGTGGGGAGTCACTACATCCCAGCTGCCTGTCCATCGTCCCCAGAGGTTCTGCAGCAACGGTTACCCATAGCCGCAAACCACGGGTGGCGTCACAAACAATTCTCCATTTAAATCAACATATCCCCATAAACCCCCAAGAACTCTTTGACTCTGGAGCCAGGTCTGGACCTTTGTGACTCCCCGAAAGCAAGTAACCACGATTCCGAGTGCCCCATGACCCTGTGGCCCATCACTCACCCCCTTACTAAAGCCCTACACTAAATGAAGGGGAACAATGCTCACCCCCTTACTAAGGCCATGCACTGAATGAAGAGGAGCAATGCTCGCCCCCTTACTAAGGACTTGCACTGAATGAAGGGGAGCAATGCTCAGTCACTTATTAAGGCCCTGCACCGAATGAAGGGGATCAATGCTCGCCCCTTAATAAGACCCTGCACTGAATGAAGGGGAGCAATGCTCGTCTTCTTCACCATTGTACACAGTACAGTGACATCCATGAGCTTTTAATGACATTTTGTGACGACCATCCACCGTGAGGCCGAGCTGCTGGTAGGCAGCACCCGAGAAACCCCGAGACCCTTAACCCCTATACAGGGATCTGGAATTATAGCGGAGCCCAGGGGGTAGCTGCCTATATGAGCAACAGAGCCGGGAGGTCGCCAGGGAAAATCAAGACCCGAAAAACGAAGTCAGAAGTCCGAGTCAAAACCGAGAGGGCAGCGAAGGTACAAAATCGTCAGGCAGTAGCAGAGTCAAAAATCCAGGCAAAGGTCAAGGCAAAAACCAAGAGGGCAGCTGAGGTACAAAATCAATAGCAGAGGCAGAGTCAGAAATCCAGGCAAGGTCAGACACGAAACTAAACGCACACAATCACTGGGGAACCAAAACTATATCTGCGGCCTGCAAGCCAGGCTCCAATGTACTTGAAGGGCACGGCTACCTCCATAGGCTGGAGCTCACAACCTGATGACCTCATCCGGACCGCCCCTAGATCCAGGCCAGATGGAGATGCAGGACTGGCTCCACCCACGCCACCTCTGACAGAAGAACGCAGGCTGCGCCTAACGGACACCTCTGCAGGGCCCTTTCCTCTGCGACCAACACCACCCAGAGGGGAAACACAGCGGCGCTCAGCGACAGAGGCAGACGTCACGGGAGCAGTTCCATATGAGGACAAGGCCCTCCTATCACCGGCGCCACCAGCCGAAGGAATCCGGCTCCTCCCAGCGGCCGAGGCAGGAACACCAGCCACCGAGTCCAATGGCGATGTGACACATTTGCTTTCCCAGTTTGTCCCTTGAAATATGCAAAAAGAAGAATACAGCTTAGATAATGGATGCTTGATAAGGTGCTTGACCATTATTTCGGGTCTCAGACCACCGTTTAACTTACACTGAAATCATTGCTCCTATCCTATGCTATAATGTTATGCATCTATAGTTGTAAACTCTGTAAACTTGAATTCCACATAGATCAAATCGACTGCCATGATGCACAAATTAGATAATGCCCTTATCTTGAGATTAATGGGGCATAGTGTTAATCTCTAAAATACTGAGCTTCTCAGGCATAATTTATATGAATAGATTGCCCCCTATGGGCTGACACTAGTACATCGTAGCACACAAAGACCAGATCCATCATCAAAGACTTCTACAATGTTGGTGTTAGGAAAATAAAGCTTTAAGGGGTTTTTCTTACGAAAAAAGTTAAATTTAGATCTTGGAGTAATAATATTTTCCACAATTGGATGTGACATGCCCTGCGCAGGGCCGTGGGGTACATCCGAATCGGGCAACAGTTCTGCTGGGGAGTCACGAGGGTTGAGATCCAGTTCTGTGGCACTGGCGGGGTCAAAAAAGGTCAGGGAATATAGGGATTTAGGGATGGTTGTCGTGACACCACCTGTGGTGTTCGGCTATTAGTGGCCGATGCTGTGGTGCGGGACTTCTGGGGATGATGGGATGGCACCTGTGGTAGTTTCGCACCCCACGGGTGGAGCGGTTCCCCAGGGCAACTGGAGAGATGTTCAGGGATGGATGGCAAGCAGGATCATTTCCGTCGTGCAAGGCGGATTGGGCCGTTTCTTCAGCAGGACTTCTGCAGCCTGCGCGTCTTTTCAGTTTACAGCTCCGCAGGCGGGAAATGAACAGTCTCACACATAGTTCTGAGTTCTAAACCCAGTTTACTTAGCTTCTCACTTGGTAGAGTTACAGGGTACTGTCCTTGCACAATCTCAGTCCGGATAGTCCTCAGCAGCCGGGATAGCTCATCCAGGATACCTCCTTCATGTTCCTTCCTCCTCGGGTTGCTTTCTCTCTCAGCGCCGCCAGTTCGCTTAACTCCTGCTTGCGCCTCCGCACACCGTGCGCAAATACAGCAGCCACGGGTCTTCTCAGGTGGTCGACCAAGTACCCTGACCCTAGTACGACTGCCTTTTCGGCAGATGTGTCGGGAGTCAGCCACAGTTCCTCTAGATCTCGTGGCCTCCAGTTCTGTGGTTGGAGAGTAGACTCTCCTCGTCACCTTCAGGGCCGGTCCCCTGGTTCTCAACCTGCCCTTCCGTTTCACTCAGATTTGGTTGCTCCGGTGGATCGCTCACTGCCCGTACCCCTAGGGCTCCCTCTGCGTCTCTGCAGTCTGTTGTTCAGGGACCCAGGATTAGCGCCTCGCTGCTCAAGTCCTCTGGATCCTTCTCCTTCCACTGTTTCCTCTCGACTCTTTCTACTTCCTTTCTGACTGCCTCTCAACTAACTTCCCACCCTCCACCTTTCTCCCCACCGTCTCACTGACTAACTGGGCCCTCCCTCTATTTGGTCCGCCCGTCGCCCCTTGGACCGGGTGCGTTGGGTGCTTTTGTGGGTGTCTGGACGTACCATCCCATTTACTGAGTACAGGAATACTACATGTGTGGAATGGGTGCAGTACCCCTCTATGGCGACCAGACTGCAGGGGCGCCACATTCCCCCTTAGCAAAGATTAGCACGTCCTCGTGCGGCTACATGGGTTAAAATTATGTTTCAAAGAGAACTCACATTTTTATAACATGCATGTATGACAACAATAAACTTGACAAGAGTGCTTCTTCCTGAACGGGAGGTTCTTTGCTTAAAAGTTACGTAACAAAAACACACTATCTACGATTAAGTAAAAACAGTATAGGTATAAAAAGTATAAAAAGAGAAGTGCAAAGAGTTAGTTCAGCAAGCATCCCTCACTGGGTGTCTCTATGATTGTCTGTTTCAGCTCTGTTCTTCATGGAGGACCCACTACCAAAGAAAACCCAACTTAGGTCCTGGGAGGGCGACAAGACAATGGACTACCGTTTTTCGGCCTCAACAAGTGAGTTTTGCTTCGTGGTCATCAGATTATGTAAACACTGATTAGTTCACTATAAAAGCATTAGGCCTAAAACCAACAGAGTGCACACAGTAATGTGCCAACTCTCATACATGAAAGTCCTCACCCACCCTTGTAGACTGTGAGCCCTCGTGGCAGGGTCCCCTCCCCTCCAGTATCTTGAAACTTGTAAAGCTTGACTGTTCATGTTCTGTATGTGTTGTGGTGATGTGGCCCCTGGCCAGGGCATCACACGGGTTATCGGTGCAGGTCTCTGTTCACATGGGCCGTTTTTCCTGAGTGTGTGTGCTGTGTGAAACCTGTCCGGTGTACAGTGGGTTAACAGCTGAAGGGTTTTCATGAGCTGAGTAAAACAGCTCAGTGTGAGTGCTGAAGATCTGAGAGATTCATGAGCCTAATGAGCGGCTGAATCTGTGTGTATGAGTGCTTTGTTGGGCTAAACCTGAATGGTGCACATGGGTTTAATCAAATCTCAGGTCTGTGTGTGACTGAAGGTGGGTTTACACGCTTCAATATCGTTGCGATATTGCAACTCAATGGCGCGGGAGCGCGCATTTAGTGCACGTTTCTACCCAGTGAGCCACCCGCCACCAGGGCCACTGGAGGAGCGGGGTTCAGCGACAGAGGATGGCGCTTCAATGAACGCGCCATCCTCTGGGGCGACTGCGGGCTGAAATTTGCAGCGGGGGGTGCCCAGAAAGCTTGGGCCTCCCTGCGCTGCAGATTCCAGCCCCCAGCTGCCTAGCTGTACCTGGCTGAACATAGAATTTGCGCGGATCCCCACGTATTTTTTTTTTATTATTTCATGAAATTCATGAAATAATAAAAAAAAGGGGGCTCACCTGTATTCTTGTGTCCGGCCAGGTACAAATAAGCACCTGGGGGTTGGGGGCAGCCCGTCGCTGCCTGCTGGATCCGGCTGGTTTCAGAAATACGGCGAAGCCCACGTCATTTTTTTTTCTGAAAAATCCATAAAACAAAAAGGGACTGCATCTTTATTAACCCCTGGACCATGGTCGAGGGGTTAATAAAGATGCAGTTCCTTTTATAGGATTGTTTTATTGATTTTTCAGAAAAAAAAATGACGTGGGCTTCGTCGTATTTCTGGAACCAGCCGGATCCAGCAGGCAGCGTCGGGCTGCCCCAAACCCCCAGGTGCCTATTTGTACCTGGCCGGACACAAGAATATAGGTGAGCCCCCTTTTTTATTATTTCATGAATTTCATGAAATAATAAAAAAAAATGCATGGGGCTCCACGCAATTTCTATGTCCAGCCAGGTACAGCTAAGCAGCCGCCCCAGAAGATGGCGTGTTCATTGAAACGCCATCTTCTGGCGCTGAACCCCGCTCTTCCAGTGGCCCTGGTAGCGGGTGGCTCACTGGGTAATAAAGGGGTTAGGGCCAGCTTTGTATTATCAGTTGGCCCTAAGCCCGAAATTTATGGCGGTCACGCCAATATTAGACATGACCGCCATGAATTTCCAGTAATCAATATAAAAAAAAAACACAACACAGAGAAAAATAATTTTATTATAAATAAAACAGAAGACAATTAGGGACTCCATCTTTATTTAAAAAATCCTCTTCCGTCCGACGTAGTCCAAAACGTAATCTCAGCTCTGCTACATCCCTGTGCATAGACACACAGGGATGTAGCAGAGCTGAGAACTGACTAAACAGTCAGGGTTCAGCTCAGGTCATTATGACCTGAGCTGAACCCTGCTGTCAGCCCGACTCGCTCTGCCTCCGGAGATTTCCGAGCGGTGACAGAAGTTAATTTATTTTACTGCTTCTGTCACCATTCGTGAATCTCCGGAAACAGAAGCAGAGAGACTCGGGAGCGAGTCTGCGGCGGCGGAGGCAGGGGTAAGTAACCGGCCGGTCCGGTGCACTCCCCCCCCGGCAGCAGAGGAATCGCTGCAATACTCGTTCCATTGGAATCGCTAGACTCGCAATGAGTAGCGAGTCCTGGACTCAGACTCGTCAGAGTCTAGCGATTCCGAGTAGTTTAGGATTCGCCCATCCCTAGTGTTGTGTGTTACCAGTGGTTTATGGCGTGAAATAAACTACTGTGTTTTGTTTCCCGTTAAAAATGTCACTAATGTCATTTCATTGTACTGCAAGAAAGTACCCCAAAGGGCGCTACCTCACAGTGTCCATGTTATTCCCTCCTCATATGTAAAGCGTCATGGAATCTAATGGCGCTATATAAATTAATAATCTATTATAATTTATAATAAAACCCTAAGGCAACTTCCGTCAGGATGTTTCGGTATGGTACGTCACATCCTGGCTGAAGTTGCCTGTACACCCATCTGGCTGCTCCAATATGGCCGCCCGTTGGCGGGAGCGGGGCTTGCAAGGCCACACTCCCGCCATCGGTACAAGCGCCACCGGAAACCCCCCCCCGGCCCCCGGCCCCCTCCGATCTCACCCCTGCCTGGCGTTAGTTATGCTCACCTATCCTCTATCCAACGCTGCCTCCCAGCAAGGTCTGTGTGGTTACAGGACCTGTGATGATGTCACAGAGCGTCGTCAGGTCACATGGCCGCAGTTACCATGGTAATTGCGGTCATGTGACCCGATGATGCTCTATGACATCATCACAGGTCCTGTAAGCACAAGGACCTTGTTGGGAGGCAGCGTTGGATCGAGGATAGGTGAGCATAACTAACGCCATGCCAGGGGTGAGAACAGAGGGGGAGGGGGGCGAGGCTGAGACACAAGGGGACAGGCAGAGGGACACAGAGGCCCGGGGGACACAGGCATAGGGGGACAGGATACAGAGGCACAGGGGAACACAGACAAAGGGGAGAGGAGAGGCACAGGGGGATAGGAGAGGCCAGGGGGACACAGACAGGGGGAGAGGAAAGGCACAGGGGGATACGAGATTCACAGGGGGACACAGACAGGGGGAGAGGAAAGGCACAGGAGGACACAGGGGGAGAGGAAAGGCACAGGGGGACACAGAGGCACAGGGGGACACCCCGGGTTCATCCTGCCCCACTCGCTCCATCCTGCCCCCGCCGACTCCATCCTGCCCCCGCCGGCTCCATCCTGCCCCCACCGGCTCCATTCTGCCCCTGCCGACTCCATCCTGCCTCGCTCGCTGGCTCCATCCTGCCCCTGCCGACTCCATCCTGCCCCCCTGCCACCATCCTGCCTCGTCGCCGGCTCCATCCTGCCCAGCTTGCTTCATCCTGCCCCGCCGGCTCCATCCTACCCCGCTTGCCACCATCCTGCCCCCCCTGCCACCTTCCTGCCCCCCCCGCCACCATCCTGCCTCACGGGCTCCATCCTGCCCCCCGCCACCATCCTGCCTCCCCGCCACATCCTACCCCCGCCACCATCCTACCCCGCTCGCTCCATCCTGCCCCGCTTGCTCCATCCTGCCTCCCCCGCCAGCTCCATCCTGACCCCGCTGGCTCCATCCTGACCCCGCCGGCTCCATCCTGCCCTGCTTGCCACCATCCTATACCCCCCCTCCGGCTCCATCCTGCCCCTCCGGCTCCATCCTACCCCTCCGGCTCCATCCCGACCCTCCGGCTCAATCCTGCCCCGCCGGCTCCATCCTGCCCCCTCGCCTATCCGCTCCCCGCCGGCTCCATCCTGCCCCTGCCGACTCCATCCTGCCCCGCTCGCTCTAATCCTGCCCTGCCAACTCCATCCTGCCCCCCGCCACCATCCTGCCCCGCTGCCGGCTCCATCCTGCCCAGCTTGCTTCATCCTGCCCCGCCGGCTCCATCCTGCCCGCTCGCCACCATCCTGCCCCCTCCTGCCACCTTCCTGCCCCCCGCCGCCACCATCCTGCCCCCCCGCCACCATCCTGCCCCCCCACCACCATCCTACCCCGCTCGCTCCATCCTGCTTCCCCCGCCGGCCCGTTCCTGCCCCACCCACCACCATCCTCCCCGCTGCCACCGCCTAGGCTCCATCCTGCCCTGCCGGCTCCATCCAGCCCCCCCTGCCATCATCCCCTGCCTCCGCCGCCTCCATCCTGCCCCCGCCGGCTCCATCCTGCCCCACCGTCTTGCTCCGCTTGCCACCATCCTGCCCCCCCCCTGTCACCTTCCTGCCCCCCCGCCACCATCCTGCCTCACAGGCTCCATCCTGCCCCCGCCACCATCCTGCCCCCCCCAAATCCTGCCCCCCCGCCACCATCCTACCCCACTCGCTCTATCCTGCCCCGCTTGCTCCATCCTGCCTCCACCACCAGCTCCATCCTGCCCTCCGCCACATCCTGCCCCCCCCCACCATCCTGCCCCCGCCGGCTCCATCCTGACCCGCTGGCTCCATCCTGCCCCCGCTTGCCACCATCCTATACCCCCCCCTCCGGCTCTATCCTGCCCCTGCCGGCTCCATCCTGCCCCCTCCGGCTCCATCCTGACCCTCCGGCTCAATCCTGCCCCGCCGGCTCCAGCCTGCCCCGCTCGCCACCTTCCTGCTCCCCCGCCGGCTCCATCCTGCCCCTGCCGACTCCATCCTGCCCCGTTCGCTCCATCCTGCCCTGCCGGCTCCATCCTGCCCCCCCGCCACCATCCTGCCCCACCGCCGGCTCCATCCTGCCCAGCTTGCTTCATCCTGCCCTGCCGGCTCCATCCTGCCCCACTCGCCACCATCCTGCCCCCCTGCCACCTTCCTGCCCCCCCCACACCATCCTGCCTCACCGGCTCCATCCTGCCCTCCCGCCACTATCCTGCCCACCCGCCACCATCCTACCCTGCTCGCTCCATCCTGCCTTCCCCGCCTGCTCCATCCTGCCCCCCCCACCACCATCCTGCCTCCGCTGGCTCCATCCTGCCCCCGCCGGCTCCATCCTGCCCCGCCGGCTCCATCTTGCCCCGCTCGCCACCATCCTGCCCCCGCCGGCTCCATCCTGACCCTCCGGCTCTATCCTGCCCCATCGGCTTCATCCTGCCCCGCTCGCCACCATCCTGCTCCCCTGCCACCATCCTGCTCCCCTGCCACCATCCTTCTCCCCCGCCGGCTCATCCTGCCCCTGCTGGCTCCGGCTCCATCCTGCCCCGCTCGCTCCATCCTGCCCTCCGGCTCCATCCTGCCCCCCGCCACCATCCTGCCTCACCGCCTCCATCCTGCCCTCCGCCACCATCCTGCACCCCCCATCCTGCCCCCCCACGGAGAGGTGGAGCGAGCCGCGCACAGGTGAGTATCCTAACTGAGGACTTTTTTACTTTAATGGTACCTTTACACGCAGCTACAGGTAACAGGTTTTCCACAGGTAACTTACTGGCTGCAGTGAAATCATGGAGACATAGTTCCATTTGTACACAGCAACAAGATAGAACCATATCTCCATGATTTCACTGCAGCCAGTAAGTTACCTGTGGAAAACCTGTTACCTGTAGCTGCGTGTAAAGGTACCATTACTGTGGAAGAGCAGGGGGCCGCGGGGAGCGGAGTATCGCCATATACCATAGTGCTGCTATACATGTACTGTAATATACCGCCATATACTATAGTGCTGCTATACATGTGCTGTAATGCACCACCATATACCATAGCGCTGCTATATATATAATATATATTACTAGCTGGGTGCCGATGCAGATGCATCGGATTCTAGAAAGCGAGTCTTGACTCGCAATGGCGCTTCGCGGCAATGCTTCGCGCTGCTAAGGCGACTCGCCATGCCGCTGTCGCGGGCATAGCGAGTCGCCTTAGAACTGCTCGCAATGGCCGCTGCGCGGCCAATGCTTCGGTCGTATCACATGACCACGTGACATAATCGCAGCGAGAGCGGTCTCAAAAGGGGCAAAAAACTCATTTGTGATTATATAATAGATATATATACTGTATATATATATATAAATATATATATTGTTCACTCACGTTGACTGAACAAGTTCTGTCAGTCACAGTATGTCAACTACATACATATTCTAGAATACCCGATGCGTTAGAATCGGGCCACCATCTAGAAATAATAATAATTAATTGTCCATAAGGAACATTCACTCTCACAACACTCTCACATTATGCACAAGAAACTATATACAGGGTTCTCTGCCATCTCGCCTCATTCTCTCTTCCACAGGTTTCGCTGCTTGCTCTTATGTCGCCCCAGGGTGTGGGGTACTCGGGTATCAAGCTGCAGAAGGGGTTAACTGTGTCACGGGGAATGGCGGCCGTACCTGACCCCGTGTCCCGGGGGACTATTCTCTTTAAAAAGAGAGGTTATGTACAAGGGACTATTTACAAAGTTAGTTTGTCGTGACGCCACCTGCAGTTCCTGGTGAAGTAGTACCAGCGCCGCCACAGTCCTCCGGAGGTTGGTGGTATTGCGGCTGAGATGTTGTAGTCCTCCACAGGCAGTAAATAAATGGCAGTAACATCATTATTCTGGTGCAAGATCAGCACATTAAGAGCCACCTGCACATATTAGATGGAATCTAGATTCACTACTACCCATATGCATCCAGTATCCTGCATAACAACTATAAAGTGAATATAGTGCAAGTTACCAGATACGTTATGGCGCTGCCGACCCTACGCCGTTTCGGCTTCCTTCGTCAGGGGGCACCTTGCTGAGTCTTGGGGGGTTTAAAAAGAGGCTGGACAGCCAGTGTAGATAAGGTGCAGGTGTGCACCCATGTGTGTGAAGCCGTCTGAAAGCGGAGAAGCAGGGGGCGGAGCCATCGCGTCACCTCGAACCCGGTCATATGACGAATCACATGGTCGGGAACCACCAATGAGCGGCGGGACCGCCTTCTGACGTCACCGCTGTCATGGTAACAGCTAGGAAGCATAAGTATGCTAATTCAGGAAGGGAGATTAACATAATAAGGCATTCTCTCCATCAAAACTGAATCAAAACCTAGCGGTCCACATCCAGCAGCACAGTGGCAGACCTTCAGCCCGGCGGGCCCTGGTGCAGGACCGGGAGGGGGTTGGGTGCTAGCAGCTTTAGGTGAGGAGCGGGGGGGGGCTAGCATATTTAGTTGAGGAGCGGGGGTGGGGGGGTTGCGCTAGCTGCTTTAGGTGAGGAGCGGGGGGGGGTGCTAGCATATTTAGGTGAAGAGCGGGTGGTCGGGTGCTAGCACGGGGGGTTTGCGTGCGGCTCCTACCTGCACCGAGCCGCGCATTGCATGTCTTGGAGCCGGGGCTCCAGAGGAGAGGTGGGGCAGGAACAGCCAAGGGAAGCGGGCAGCTTTCCTCAGTTAACCTCCTCTCCTCTGACACAGGCTCACAGGGGGCCGCCTACCGGTGCTTGGGGGGCCCCCTACCCGGTCGGTAGGTCCGCCCCTGCAGCAGCATTGAGCTATAGCATAATTGCATTGCAAGACATATTTTTTACAGAAATTATAACATAGTAAGATGTTACTAAATAATAAACATCTACAGTGTTAGCCAAAAGTATTGACACCCCAGCAATTCTGTCAGATAATACTCAGTTTCTTCCTGAAAATGATTGCAATCACAAATTCTTTGGTATTATTTTCCTCATTTAATTTGTCTTAAATCCATCCATCCCTCCATCCTCCTGGCGGTGGTCCCATTATTCACCACAACCCGTGGGTGGCGTCACGACAAACTAATCCTTGTAAATACCCCTTTTACTTGTGAGAACCCGGGACACGGTCCGGACCAAGACCGCCGTGATATCCCCAGCAGTACCCTGGTCCGGTACCGAGTACCCCGTCCCAGTGGGCTCCACAACTTGGCGTCACGATCAGGATGGACCTGGTCCAAAAGAACCGGACCCCGTGTGCCTAAGATTCGTGTTCTAGACTGTTACCGACAAATCTCTGTGTAATGGCGGCCATAGGAGCCTGAGGCCATGTGCAGGGAAAGCGTGCCCAGACCCCCCATCGTGGGCCGGCCCGGTACAAAGCGAGAAAAGAGAGGCCCACCCTGGCTCCCCTTAACTCCGGTGGAGCTAGCCATCAATCCTAAAGAAGAGCCTCCGCCCCAAGTGCACCTACCAATGAGAAGCTGGCGGGAGCTGAAGAGGAAGTCAACACCCAGGAAAGGCGGGACAGGAAACCGGATGCAGAGCAGTCGCCATTATGGGACATACGGACGGAAGACGAGGACGCCAAAGAGAGAGCTGCTGCAGGAAGACCCCAAGTGATCCCGGAGGGCCCACAGAAAGAGTGTGTGGAGGAACCCGGCCAGTGAAAGACCTTCGGTGACCACAGCAGCATGGCTGAAGGCAGAAGGAGAAGTCCAGAGGTCCAAGACACCCAGCAGGGTGTGCTGCCACTGCTGCCGCAGCAGATGACCCGGGTTCAGGCAGAGCAAAGAACCCGGATACAGATCGATATACACCAAAGTCTGCAATCCCTAACGGTGCAGTCCGGCTGGGCTGATATCTCTAATACCACCTGGAGTAGGGAATCGCAATTGCTAGTGTATTTAGAAGACGAGATTGTACCCGCAACTACACCCCGGATGGCAACTACAGTGATTGACCCACTAGAAGCCCTGGCGGAGAGGGACCTACAGCTGCCGGAGCCCCTGATATCCGCACCTGTGTCAACTGAGGTGAGAGGGGAGCAGCTGTGCTGCTAGTGGGAGAGAAATGAGACAGATGATGACCCAATGGGCTTTCTTGGGGACCCTGGCGGTGCAGCGGGCCCTGCAGAAATCAAAACCAGAGATGAGTATCTCAGAAGGTGCATCCGTAAATGGGAAAAAAAAGAGGTGGAGAGGCTAGTTAAGAAACAGGAATTGATTGCCCGCACGCAATATTTAAAGACTGTAGCTCTTCAAGATGCAAATCTTACCAAGTCCCAAAGACATGAGGGCAAAATTGTGAAAGTGAAACTTAAAGATGCATTTGCTCGGGAACCGGGAGCCGATCGTGATATCTTTATTAATAGGCGAGATGTGGAAGCACACCTTCCAGAAAAGCACCCGGACAGGGAAGTGCAGGTTGGAGAATGAGTCTCCTACGTTGTAGTACAATAGACGCAACTACCCAGACCCCAAGTAGCTACCTGTTGATCCAGGCCTTTTTAATCATTGGAGCTATTCCCAAGAAGGAGGGAACCACAAGTCCTACCGTGGAAGATGGAGAAGAAAAAGGAATGAAAACCCGGATCCTGCTGCAAGAACTGTAAGTGTGAATGTGATGTGATCCTTATTGGCCCCATCCCTGAATGAGTGATAGCCTTTTCCCCTGTTTGTCTTTTATATGTATCATGAACAATTGAGATCAAGGACAATGACTTGGTGCAAACTTTCCTTGTATATAGTTGAGCACCCGGTGTGCTCCCTATTGGTTTTGAGATCAGGCTGCACATTGAGGCTGAACTTGCAGAGTGCTTTTGAACGATTTTTGAAGCACTTGTGCCATTTTGGGAAGTTTTGCACTTTTTGGAAGACTTTTATAGTTTTACTAGAAAGAAATGTGCCTTTTTGAAGTTTTATACTTTTTGCAGAAAAGTAATGCCTTTTATATGCATATTTATGTGTTTAGAATGTGAATAATGTGCTTTAGCACTTAACCCGGTGTGCTAGTAGAGAGACGGTATTTATGCCACAGGACTCTTGAACTTTTGAAACAGTGACTGTGTAACCCGTGTCCCTGAAGGGTTAACAACAACGTGGTGTAAAATGCTGGCACAGAGAGAAACAACTTGTCTACAAGTTGGTGACCCAAGGGCCTCGAGGCCTCCGCATTTACAGCCATAGACGGGCTGCGAACTGTGTCCTAAATGTGTATATAGTTAATTTATGCAACATTTAAAGAACCCATGCCTCCTTAAGTGGATAAAAACACTGCTTAATGTTGTTATAAAATAAAAATGCCTTTTTCAGGGGAATCCATGCCGGACGGCGTGGGGACACGCCGGTTTAACTCTGTGGGAATGTGGCGCCCCTGCGGCCAGGATGGCCACATAGGGAACTGCAGCCAGGTAGAAAAATAGATAGTTTGTGCACCAAACACCCTCACAGCACACACACACACCAGAGCACAGCACCCAACCCGGAGCCCGGACTCTAGGCGGGCAAGGGGTGGTGGGGTTTAGAGGAAAGTGGGTGGGAAGGAAGGTCAGGTAAAGATAGTACAAATAGAGGAAAAGAGGAGGAAGGAGTTAGTAGGCCAGAGTGAGCCGAGCAGAGAACAGCAGACAGAAAGTGAAACAAGTGGACTCATAGGAGACACAGAATCCACAGAGACACCGTTCCATGGAGAGAAAGATCGTCCATAGCCGGCATCCCAGGGGAGTGTGAGGGACAGAGACCAGACCGGTATCATCGGTTCTGAGGAACACGGCAGCACTGACCAACTACAGGCGGGATAGATTCCCTTGAAGTAACTGAAAGTCACACAGGTTAGAAGGAGCCTGGTAAGCCCTTGGGAAACAGGGTTACTGCAGGCTAGGCAAATACCAGAGTGTCGGCTCTGAGGGGGACTGAAGTGATACACCAGCTCCCCAGACAAACCGGCGGGGAACACAGATTCCAGGTCTGTGTTCCTACTACAGGGTTGGAGACTCAGCAGCAACCACGAGGACCCGGGTTACCGCCCACATACACATAGGGGGAAGCTACATACAAGGGTCCGAGCTGCCACCAGACAATCCGCAGGAAGAACAGAGAGAAAGAGAACAAGCCTGAAAGGACATATAGAAGGAGTGAGGAGTCTCAGAGCGACAGCCTGGCTGCAGAGGGTTAAATGTTACCGGAGTTAAGCTGTTAAGAACTGAACTGTACCGTGAAACTGTGTGACTTGCAAGAACTTGAGAGTAAACCCGGTGAACCCTGCTTCAGTTTCCGTGTTTGATTCCAGGTATGCAGAACTGTACTTTATCCACCTTTTACCCTGCAGGAGCAGCTGACCCGCGGTGCTCATCCATCCAGTTGCAGTGCATCCATCCCCTCATCCTCCTGGCAGAGCTGCGCTGCAGCGGTGGTCCCATTATTGACCACAACCCGTGGGTGGCGTCGCAACAAACTAATCCTTGTGAGAACCCAGGACACGGTCCGGACCAAGACCGCCGTGATATCCCCAGCAGTACCCTGGTCCGGTACCGAGTACCCCGTCCCAGTGGCTCCACATCTGATTGGTCCCCTATCACTAGGTATGTGTGTGTGGGGCTGGAGCTCCAAGCTTCTATTACCCTCCTACCAGGATAAAGCATACTGCAACTTCTATTAGGGGTGCAGTACCCTTTTGAAGCGCGCTGACTAGCGGGGTGCTACATATTGTTCATAATTATAGTACTTCTATGTATGCCCCTTTTCACATGTCAAGCGCAATGGAATAAATGCTCATAGTGTCAGTGCAGGTGTGCACAAGTGGCGCCCCACTGGTCATTACGCCACTACAGGGGTACTGCATCCAGATCAGTGTGCGGTATCCCTGTCACCAGGGGATGGTAATGTTAAACCTGAGGCCCTCATCCTCGCATTCATACACTTAGAGCTAGGTGGCCAATTGGCTAAACCTGTTACAAGGGTAACCGGTCCCGGTGGGAGGAGCTTAAGGAGTAGTGAAAAGAGCGGGAAGGACAGACAGTCAGAGTGAGGTAAAGAACCGTGAGGGAAGTCGAGGAGAGAGGACCCTGCAAGAAGTGTGTGAAGGGTGCCTACAAAGGAAGGCAAGCCAGAGAGAAGGGCGATCGCTGGCAAGAGAGAGAGCCCAGTGCCGGGCTGTCCAAGCCCGGCCCGGAGGAAACCCAGTCCAAGAAGGAGTACCAGCTCCGAGTGCAGTGCAGGAAAGTTCATCTCTGAGCTGCCAAATCCAGTGGGTCGCAGGCCTGATATCTAGCTGTGACCTGGTCCGACACACACGTCCCCACCAGGAGCTCCAAACCGGGTTGAGCCCCTTAGAGAAGGGAAGGGTAACCTCTACATACCCAACGGGCCTGGTGGTAAGAGGGCTCTGTGCAGGACAGCGCACTAATAGTAAGGAGAGTGCAGTAAGAAAGAAGGACAGAGAGTGAAATCTGAAGGCACATCATTGGGGGCCTCAGAGAGACTTTGCATCCTTTGGTGACTACCCGAGACTGTGCACTAATGAGAACTGCCTTGACAAAATGCCAGTAAATTCCCATGCAGAGTAAGAAGATCTCCTGTGTCTCATTTCCATTAAGCTGGTAAACTGCATTCCAGTCTCAGCGAAGAGACTGTGTCATTCTCTGAACCTGCTGAGCTGCCGCTGTGAGAACAACCAAGACAACCAGTACTACAGAGAGCTGCCCTGGGGACTCCACTCCACCTGCGGGGAGCGACACATCTGACTGCCTATCCATCATCCCAAAGGTCTGCTGCAGCACTGGTGCCATCACCAGAATCCACAGGTGGCGTCACGAACGTTATATTTTTATTATTTTATTTTCAACACTTTTTAGTGACCACCAGGGCCTCAGGCCTGGGCACTGGCCACCAGTGACAGCAACCTTGATCAATTCCCAGGATATGAGTTCCTAAGGCCTTGGGGTGGGTCAAACACAATGTTCTTGGGAGCACTCTGATGTCTGGGTGCACCTACAGCCATTGTGTGAGCGCCGCAATGTCAGTGTGCAGTTTCAGCCAGGATACACAGCAATTAGGCTGAGTGTTACAAACAAGTCAATCAATGTAAGGTATAGGCTTTATTGTTCAAATAAGAATGCTTGGTGGTGCACCATGGCGTAGGCCAATATGTTATATGGTACACTTGCCTACTATGATTTAAGTAGGAGTTTCCATATTACGGCTGGAATACCTTGACCCCCAGTGGATCTCCGGAATCGGCTGTGGATCCTCAGATCCTCGGATTGTTGCAGAATAATTATGTAAGTTTGGTTCAGAAGGATCTACATGGTCTGTACAGGTGGTGGGTGGCCAAAAGGATCATTGTCTATAGTGGACACAAGGGCCTTCAACCGGGTACTGTTTACATTTTCCAAAATGTCAATGAGACGTTTAAGGAAACAGCATAGGTCGGATTCCACGAGCTGAGGATAAAGTTATGTCCTCAGTTTCTCTTTGCTAATATTGATGCATTCCCTTCACATTTCTAGAATCCAGAGGGTACGTACTGTATGTCACTTGTAATTTTTAGACTGAGTCCACATGTCCAGTAATCATTTGTTACTTCGGACCCAGCAGCAATCCTTTCTACAAACCGTGTTTCCTGTGCGCTCTCCAAAAGCGCATATCCGGGACTTGTAAGAGGAGACGGTGGCTGCACCATCATTCAGGTGCCATAGGGATGCATATACAGGCGGCACATAGCTTTACATGCCGGTAACGCTAAGTGCTCAGGCTGAGGAATTCTATGTTTTTGATAGATTCCTCAGCCTGAGCCCTGACGCAAATCAGACCCTAGCCTAACAGCCGCTGCCCCTATGTTTCCATCATTGATTTCTAGCCACAAAAAGTAAAGAATAAAGGACACAAATGTGAACCTGTCACCAGATTTTACAATACAAACTGCATACATTACTAATAGATGCATTAGACCTGTTGAGGCTGGTGAATTTACTGTGAAAAAAAATATGTCAGAATAGCTGTATAATCCAATCTCAAAGATTAAACTCCATCTATGCCCACCTGGCCTGATTGACAGCTCCTCAGAGTCCCTCCTCCTGCTGCTGCTGCTAAGATCTCACATGCTCAGTACAAGCTGCAGCTATCAATCAGACTGGGTGGGCAGTTGGACTCGCTCTTTAGCCAGACTCATAAAATGCTCATGTTAATATTGTGATTGTACAGCCATTCTGAATTCAAAAGTAAATACATCGGCCTCATCTGGTCTAAGTGATCAAATTAATAATATATGCAGCTTATATTGTGAAATCTGGTGACAGATCTGCTTTGAATGACTGTAAACCGAAACAAATGAATTGATGTTGAATGGATTATTACTGAAAACGTACCAGAAAATGTCATAACTTTTCAATATTGATTAAAATGCAAAAACAAGCAAAACAAACCCAATACTGCACTGGTTGTTAATGATGGGTCACATAGCAGCTAAGATAATGTTTTTGTTCCATATGGCTTATTTTCTCACATTTTTCTGTGCTGTTTTAAAAACTGCATTTTATGGCTGTTTGGGGGTGGCCAGCGTCTGCTAGCACTGTGTGTGTATTTACACAGCTTCAACTGTGATGCGCCAGCAGAGAAGGGGTTAACAGAGATCCTGACTGAGCTGTGTGGAGCCAGATGACAGATCAGAAGTTGTGCCGAGGAAAGAGGAGTTTACACTCATCCTGCCTTGCAGACCTACACAAAGCCCTTTTTTCCCCTTTGCTTCACACTGATCCTGACATTCTGATATTGCTTAGCAACTGTGTGGGAGGCTGAGATAATCTGATACATTGTTTCCTCATCAGCTGCAATCAGGAGCTCGCACACTGTGTAGGCCACGCCCCCTTTCCCTTATATGGTTACATGCCCATTTTCAGTGTGAGGTTGCATCTGACTGATAATGAACATGTGTCTGCTTCACACACAGTGCAGTGGAGACACCTTGTGGAAGGTTTATGAATGGTTTTCAACCAGAATTCTCTAATAAAGTATATTTGAAATTTATTGAAATCACTTGCTCTACATTATTATTACATAAATATGTAAATGGCTGTTATGCTTTAAATAAGCCTTTTTTCTAAACCCAAGATATCCTTTAATTTTATATTTGTAAAAATAAAAGAATGTGAAATTTAAAGAATGTACAAAATACATTCCGTTAGTATCCTGAACTGATGTGGAGCTACAGCCTGTGCTATACATTACAGCTGCATTTACAATTCTGCTACTTCAGAGCTGAACTCACAGTTCCTGATGGTTTAATATTTGCAGTTTTCTTTGTTGATCTGCATTCAGGATGGCATATAAAATGCATTGCTCAATACCGGCAGTGGCTCTGGAGTCGCCATCGTGAATTCCTGATCATCTTCTAACAAAATAAATGTTATTTTCTCACAGTTCTGAATCCTTTCTGCCTTTTCAGTGCGAATATATCACATAATAAAACTCTACAATAACCAGTCTCCTCTTATCCAGACAAATGTTTCTTTTATTTATCAACACAGCAATAAAAATTATAAAAAAAAATAGAAGGTTCAACTTTATACATCCTCAAAGCTGCAGATTGTCATGTAATCAAAAGCGGATCCTTGGGGAGAAAATAGCCATTAACCTTAACAATTGTGTAAAACACATATGATTTTAATAGAGATGGAGACATTAGTGTGAGGAATAAAGAAGAGAGCTTTCTCTTGACTGCAACATCCCCTTTGTCAGTAATTGAAAAGAAATATTGCATTCTGTAGTTCACCTTTATGGTCAGTAGATGGCAGGGTTGCAGTTATTAATATCATCAATTGGACAACTAAGGCACCAGCGCCACTTAGTGGCCAAAAAAGGTACTTTATAGTTATTTTATTTATAATAACAATAATAATAATAATAGCAGTAATAATAATTATTATATAATTTATATTTATTTTACTAACTGTTAATTCCACCATGATTTGCTGCCATCGTCATCACTGCCTCATGGGTCTCACAATCTAAATTTCTTATCAGTATGTACAGGTGCATCTCAAGAATTAGAATATCATCAAAAAGTTAATTTATTTCAGTAATTCAATACATAAAGTGAAACACATATATTATATAGAGTCATTACACAGAGTGATCTATTTCAAGTGTTTATTTCTGTTAATGTTGATGATTATGGCTAACAGCCAATGAAAACCCAAAGGTCGTGCACACACTGGCACTTTTACTTCATATTTTTATGGCGTATTGTAAAAATGTGCAGCAAATACTGATGTTATATTGACCGGCCAGCCAGGTCAATGTGCCCTTGTGTGTGCTGTGCCGACGTCGGCGTTTTGTAGCGCGGCATTTTAGTTGCAGATCTTTGATCTCTATAAACATACAGCATGTCAATTATTGATCCGTTTTTTTACAGCGCTTTGTCCATTGACCCCATTGTAATCATGGTAAAATGCTGCATATACAGATGGGTATACACACAGTACGTATTTGCAGCGTTTTTAGCTTGGAGTCTACAGCCGGTAAGTGAACTGCGTATCACAGTGGGCAGGAGCATTCAGAAAGTGAGGCCGAATTTTCTGCACCTAAAAACCAACAATAACGCAGCAAAAGCGAACATGTTCTTTCTGTGTAGTTCCTTTTTGACCATCAGCACATAGGCTAAACCAACGTGTGTGTAGTGTATGTGTGTGTGTGTGTGTGTGCAGTGTATGTGTTTGTGAGTGTATGCAATGTGTGTTTGCAGTGTATGGCCTTGTTCACACACAATTTGCGTTTTTTTTAGCACTCAAAAAACCACGTGCGTTTTTCTAAGAGTGCCAAAAAGTGTCCCTTGTGTGTCTGAAAGGTTTAGAAACGTTTTTGGACATTTTTTCAACAAAAACACTGGCAAAAACACAAGCGTTAACGCAGGGTGCCTAAATGTGCCATTTAAAAATGCATGCGTTTCCTATAGGGCCCCATGTTATAGAAACGCATTGCGTTTTTTTACAGCACCCAAAAACGCTGCATGCAGCGTTTTTTGGACTGGGGGAAAAAAACGCAAGTGTAGTGAAAAAACGCAGCTACACACAATTGCACCCTGCGTTAACGCACCTGCATTTTTTTTTTAACAGCTACAAAAACGCAGAGAAGCCCAAAAAAGCTGATATGTGTGAACAAGGCCTATGTGTGCATGTGTGTGTGTGCAGTGTGTATGCAGTGTGTGTGTACAGTGTGTGTGTATGCAGTGTCTGTGAGCAGTGTGTATGCAGTATGTGCAGTGTGTGTGTATGTGTGTGTGAGCAGTGTATATGTAGTGTGTGCAATTTGTGTGTGCAGTGTGTGTATGTGTGTGTGAGCAGTGTGTATGTAGTGTGTGCAGTGTGTGTGTGTATGTGTGTGCAGTGTGTATGTAATGTGTGTGTGTGAGCAATGTGTATGTAGTGTGTGCAGTGTGTGTGTGTGCAGTGTGTATGCAGTGTGTGTATACAGTGTGTGTGTATGCAGTGTCTGTGAGCAGTGTGTATGCAGTATGTGCAGTGTGTGTGTATGTGTGTGTGAGCAGTGTGTATGTAGCGTGTACAATTTGTGTGTGCAGTGTGTGTATGTGTGTGTGAGCAGTGTGTATGTAGTGTGTGCAGTGTGTGTGTGTGTGTGTGCAGTGTGTGTGTATGTGTGTGCAGTGTGTATGTAATGTGTGTGTGAGCAATGTGTATGTAGTGTGTGCATGTGTGTGTGTGTGCAGTGTGTGTGCAGTGTGTGTGTGCAGTGTGTGTATGTGTGTGAGCAGTGTGTATGTAATGTGTGTGCAGTGTGTGTGTGCAGTGTATGTGCAGTGTGTGCAGTGTCTGTGAGCAGTGTTTGTGTAGTGTGTGTATATGTGTGTGAGCAGTGTGTATGTAGTGTGTGCAGTGTGTGTGTGTGTGCAGTGTGTGTGTAGTGTGTGCAGTGTGTATGTAATGTATGTGTGAGCAATGTGTATGTAGTGTGTGCAGTGTGTGTGTGTGCAGTGTGTGTGTATGTGTGTGAGCAGTGTGTATGTAATGTGTGTGCAGTGTGTGTGTGCAGTGTATGTGCAGTGTGTGCAGTGTCTGTGAGCAGGTGTGTGTGTAGTGTGTGTATATGTGTGTGAGCAGTGTGTATGTAGTGTGTGCAGTGTGTGTGTGTGTGTGTGCAGTGTGTGTGTATGTGTGTGCAGTGTGTATGTAATGTGTGTGTGTGAGCAATGTGTATGTAGTGTGTGCAGTGTGTGTGTGTGCAGTGTGTGTGTGCAGTGTGTGTGTATGTGTGTGAGCAGTGTGTATGTAATGTGTGTGCAGTGTATGTGCAGTGTGTGCAGTGTCTGTGAGCAGTGTGTATGTGTGTGTGAGCAGTGTGTATGTGTGCAGTGTGTGTATGTGTGTGCGCACTGTGTGTATGTGTGCATGTGTAAGTGTGGGAGTAGTGTATGTGTGCAGTGTTTGTGCAGTGTATATGTGTGCAGGTGTGTGTGCAGTGTGTATGTGTGCAGTGTGTGTATGTGTGTGTCGCACTGTGTGTATGTGTGTGTATGTGTGCATGTGTAAGTGTGGGAGCAGTGTATATGTGTGTGCATGTGTGAGTGTGTGTGTGAGCAGTGTGTATGCAGTATGTGTGCAGTGTGTATTCAGTGTATGCAGTGTGAGGCCTTGTTCACACACACCTATGCGTTTTTTTAGCAGTTAGAAAAACTGATCAGTTTTTCTAAGTGTGCCAAATAGTGTCCCCTGTGGGTCTGAACGTTTTTCTGAAGTTTTTGAATTTTGTCAATTTTTCATTAAAACCGCATATGCGGAAATGCATGCGTTAACGCAGGTGCCTATATGTGCCATGCATTAACGCATGCGTTTTCCATAAGGCCCCATGTTAAAAAAAACGCATGCGTTTTTGGAAACAACCCCTGCGTTTTTTTACAGCACCCAAAAAACGCTGCATGCAGTGTTTTTTGGAATGGGGAAAAAAACGCAGGGGTTGCTAAAAAACGCAGCTACACTTAAGTGCACCATGTGTTAACGCATCTGCGTTTTTTAAAAACTGCAAAAAGACACAGAATGTGCCAAAAACGCAGATGTGTGTGAACAAGGCCTATGCGTGCAGTGTGTGCATAGGCAGTGTGTATGTGTGTGCAGTGTATATGTGTGTGCATGTGTGCATATGTGTGTGTGCAGTGTGTATGCAGTGTATGCAGTGTGTATTCGGTGTATGCAGTGTATGTGTGCAGTGTGTATTCGGTGTATGCAGTGTGTGTATGTGTGTGCAGTGTGTATGTGTGTGTGCAGTGTGTATTCGGTGTATGCAGTGTATGTGTGCAGTGTGTGCATAAGCAGTGTGTATGTGTGTGCATAGGCAGTGTGTATGTGTGTGCAGTGTGTATATGTGTGTGCAGTGTGTATTCAGTGTATGCAGTGTATGTGTGTGCATAGACAGTGTGTATGTGTGTGCAGTGTGTATATGTGTATGCAGTGTGTATTCAGTGTATGCAGTGTATGTGTGTGCATAGACAGTGTGTATGTGTGTGCAGTGTGTATATGTGTGTGTAGTGTGTATTCAGTGTATGCAGTGTATGTGTGCAGTGTGTGCATAGGCAGTGTATATGTGTGTGCAGTGTGTATGTGTGTGTGCAGTGTGTATTCGGTGTATGCAGTGTGTGTGTGCAGTGTGTGCATAAGCAGTGTGTATATGTGTGCATAGGCAGTGTGTATGTGTGTGCAGTGTGTATGTGTGTGCAGTGTGTATTCAGTGTATGCAGTGTATGTGTGTGCATAGACAGTGTGTATGTGTGTGCAGTGTGTATATGTGTGTGCCGTGTGTATTCAGTGTATGCAGTGTATGTGTGTGCATAGACAGTGTGTATGTGTGTGCAGTGTGTATATGTGTGTGCAGTGTGTATTCAGTGTATGCAGTGTATGTGTGTGCATAGACAGTGTGTATGTGTGTGCAGTGTGTATATGTGTGTGTAGTGTGTATTCAGTGTATGCAGTGTATGTGTGCAGTGTGTGCATAGGCAGTGTATATGTGTGTGCAGTGTGTATATGTGTGTGTAGTGTGTATTCAGTGTATGCAGTGTATGTGTGCAGTGTATATGTGTGTGCAGTGTGTATGTGTGCATGTGTAAGTGTGTGAGCAGTGTGTGAGCTTCATGTGAATTATTCTCCATAGAAAACCCTATTAGTTATTGTCATTGTTAATAAAAGGATTAAAACATCTAATCTTGCTATAATATACAAAAATGAGTATTTATAAATTAGTCATAGAATATATTTCTATCATATGAATATTGATTTATCATCCACAAATCTCCCAAGCTTGGCCAGGAATCCTGGCTGGGTACAATCACATACAATGTGTCAGCCTATCCGCCGATACTGGAAAAGTGATGGAGAATTTTATGCACCAAATCTGCATCTGGTTTTTGCTGAACTGTTTTTGCTGTGTAATTGCTACGTTTTAGTGTCCATCCATCATCCATCTATCTATATCTCCATTCATCCATCCATTCATCCATACATCCATCATCAACTTATGTATATTGTCCTTCTATTTCTCCATCATTTTATTTATCTGTCTGTCCATCCAATCTTATCTATCTATTAATCCATCTATTCTTTCATATATGTATCTATCTGTCCACCTGTCGTCCATCTTTCTATCCATCATTACCTATACACCCTTCGAGTGCTGTCTCCAGTTTAGCTCTGAGGATTATTCTTAGCGTCCGCCCTTGGAGAAGTGATTGCACCATTGTCTGCACGTCTATTTTTTATTAATATTTATCTATATTTCCATCTGTTTATCTACCAGTGCATCTCAATGAATTAGAATATCATCAAAAAGTTAATTTATTTCAGTAATTCAATACATAAAGTGAAACACATATATTATATAGAGTCATTACCCACAGAGTGATCTATTTCAAGTGTTTATTAATGTTAATGTTGATGATTATGGTTTACAGACAATGAAATCTCAAAGGTCATTATCTCAGAAAATTAAAGTAGGGAGGATGAATGGTGAAACACCGTGCTGCCATATTCCACGAGACATCAAAGGATGAATATAATATTGATTTATTAGTCAACACATTTCAGGGTGCCCTGAAACATGGCAATATGATATTGATTTGTCCTGAGGAAGGGGCCCGGGAGCCCAGAAATGTGTTCACTAATAAATCAATATTACATTCACTCTTCATGTTTTGTGGAATACAGCAGCGTGGTTTTTAATCCTTCATCCTTTGATGACCTTTGAGTTTTAATTGGCTGTAAGCCATAATCATCAACATTAACAAACATAAACACTTGAAATAGATCCCTCTGTGTGTAATGACTATATAATATATGGGTTTCACTTTATGTTTTGAATTAATGAAATAAATTCATTGAAATGAATGACCCCGCCACCTCTCCCCACACCTCTGATTTATCGTATCTTTATTATTTTTATCAGGTCTCTTTGTAACAATCTCATATATGTGCAGTACACATGAGGCACCAGTAGGTGGCGCTATCTGCTGCTGTATAACTGAGGAGGTCTTTGGAGGACTTTCCTCTGACCACAATCACACATGGGCTCATTTTGTGCTCTGAAAAAAAATAAAATTTTTTTGTAAAATTTAATACATTTTTTTACTAGCAAATTATATTGTGGATTAAATGTGCCCTGCAAAGTGTCTACAAGAAAAGTCTGGACCAGTGAGGAGCGAGCGCTGCCGTACTGGGGGTTCGGTACTCCAATGGAGTAGGTCGGAGTGGACTCAACTCATGTACCGAATATAATGGAAGTCAATGGAGAACTCGGGTATGATTTTTTAAAGATCTTCCAGATAAATCCTTGAGCTCCCCATTGACTTCCATTATACTCGGGTACTTGAGCTGCGCCCATCTGACCCGCTCAATTTGAGTACTGAGTACCCGAGCATGGTAGAGCTCAATCATCACTAATCTTGACTTAACAGAATAGTGAGATGCAACAAATCTATTACAGCTATACAGCAGAGTATTAATACAGATTCATGTATGTAGCAATAAAAAAATAACATCTGAAAAATAAGGGGGAGATGTATGAAAACTGGTGCAAAGAATAGTGGAGGGACATGTGAACAGAGACGTGAGATGGCATCCACCCCACCGCCTGCTCCTGTGCGGGCCTGGCACCCATGCCACATGGTGGCCGACACATTTCTCCTGGAGTGCCAGCTATACAAGCCGGAATAAAGAGACGGCTACTGATACCCACATTATTATTATTATGTATTATAGCGCCATTTATTCCATGGTGCTTTACATGTGAAAAGGAGTATACATAGATACAATAATCATGAACAATGCAAGGCAGAGACTGGTACAGGAGGAGAGAGGACCCTGCCCATGAGGGCTCACAGCCTACAAGGGATGGGTGAGGATACAGTAGGTGAGGAGAGAAGACCCTGCCCACGAGGGCTCACAGTGTACAAGGGATGGGTGAGGATACAGTAGGTGAGGAGAGAGGACCCTGCCCATGAGGGCTCACAGTCTACAAGGGATGGGTGAGGATATAGTAGGTGAGGAGAGAGGACCCTGCCCATGAGGGCTCACAGTCTACAAGGGATGGGTGAGGATACAGTAGGTGAGGAGAGAAGACCCTGCCCACGAGGGCTCACAGTCTACAAGGGATGGGTGAGGATATAGTAGGTGAATAGAGAGGACCCTGCCCACGAGGGCTCACAGTCTACAAGGGATGAGTGAGGATACAGTAGGTGAGGAGAGAGGACCCTGCCCATGAGGGCTCACAGTCTACAAGGGATGGGTGAGGATATATTAGGAGAGGAGCGATTACCCTGCTCACAAGGGCTCATAGTCTATAAGGGATGGGTGAGGATATATTAGGAGAGGAGCGATTACCCTGCTCACAAGGGCTCATAGTCTATGAGGGATGGGTGAGGATATATTAGGAGAGAATGAGAATAGAGCTGGCTGTGCGGTGGTTTAGTGGTGTGAGGCTCACTGCAGGTTGTAGGCTTGTTGGAAGAGGTGGGTCTTCAGGTTCCATAGAGTGCCAGCCAAAGATGCACATAGAGCATCAGCCATAGATACTCATAGAGCGCCAGCCATAGAAACCCGCTAGAGTGCCAGTCATAGATACCTATAGAGTGCCAGCCATAGATGCCCATAGAGTTCAAACCATAGATATCCACTAGAGTGCCAGCTATAGATGCCCACTAGAGTGCCAGCCATAGATGCCCATAGAATTCAAGCCATAAATGCCCATAGAGTGACAGCCATAAATGCCAACTACAGTGCCAGCCAAAGATACCCTATAGAGCATCAGCCATAGATGCCCACTAGGGTGTCTGTTCCTATTAAAGTGCTGCAGGTGTAGAAGTAAAACGGGTCCCACATTCCTCAGTGCCCTGGCCCTGAGTCTAATACATTTTATGACCATTTTTACCATCGATTTGGAATCCATTTTTTTCATATGCAAACGGGAAACAGGTTTCTACCATGGCCCCATTATAGCTGAGTGACAGGGCATATGGGCCATATGTAACGAGGTCTGATGGGATAAAAATCACTGCTGGATAGAATCCACCATCATGCAATGTAAAGGTGTACTCTTTTTTTCGTCTTGCATCAGTAATGGTACCTTTACACGCCGCGACGGCAGGCTGGATACATCCCGCTACTTCACGTGCACGAGCACGCTCATACGGTTACAAACGGTCAACGCACCCTCTTTACACGCCGCCACAAGGTGCGCTACGCCACGCTACATCTATAGCTAGCTACATCGCCGGGTGTCTCAAGTAGCCAGCTGTAGCTCATTTACACACCGCTATAACCAGCTACTATGGGCGGACCTGGTGCAGCAGGGACAGCACATAGGCGTGCCACAATTGTGGATTACGAGCCGTCCGTACGCTGATAGGACGAAGCAATAACATCCTGATTGGGCAGGCATCGCAGGAGGCTGAGTAATACATGACGCTCGAGCGATTGTGTAGTGTGACTGGTCAGCTCCTTAAATATGCCGCCCTATGCAGCGACTACCAATCGTCATGCAGGAGCTTCCTCCAATGATCGGTGATGGGGCGGGGTATCCCGGAGCCTGTGTCACGCCTTAGCTACATTGCAGCTACATCGCAGGCTGTCCCGAGTTCCCTTCCGTTGCTTCTTTACACGCCGATACAGCTCGCTACCATCGGCGTTGTAGCCATCAGTTTTCGAGCAGAGCTAGGAAACAGATGTATCTGTTGCCGGCTGTAGCGTCACGTCTTCAGACGCCGCTACGACGGGCTACATTGGCGCCACAAGCTACATTTGTAGCCTGTAGCGGGATGTATCCAGCCTGCCGTCGCGGTGTGTAAAGGTACCATAAGTTTGATCAGTTACTTGGATCTGCCTTTCTTTTTGTTACAGACAATCTGCCTGCAAAATCCCTGAAATGTAAACAGCCCCATAGACTATAATGGGGGCATGTGTCCCTGGAGAATGATCTCATGACAATATTGATCACTATCTGCCAATATTCAGATCTCAGTAATGAAAAGAAAGTTAGAAAAATAAAATAATTCAGCAACAGAGGAAGGAGCCGCTTCATGTATGTGGTCCAGACCTTCACAGGCAGCTGCTAACATCATCCGCCATACAGCCCAGACCTCCATCATCATCATCACCATCATCATCCTCCATAGAGGCCAGATCCCCATCATCATCATCACCACCATAACCATCATTATCCTCCATAAAGGCCAGATCCCCCATCATCATCATCACCACCATAACCATCATCAGCATCATCTCCATACAGCCCAGACCCCATGACCATCATCATCATCAACCTCCATAGAGACCATATCCCCCATCATCATCATCACCACCATAACCATCATCATCATCATCATCATCCTCCATACAGCCCAGATCTCCATCACCATCATCATCATCCTCTATAGAGGCCAGATCCCCCACCATCATCATCATCATCACCACCATAACCATCATCTGCATCATCCTCCATACAGCCCAGACCCCATCACCATCATCATCACCATCCTCCATAGAGGCCAGATCCCCCATCATCATCATCACCACCATAACCATCATCATCATCCTCCATACAGCCCAGACCTCATCACCATCATCATCATCATCCTCCATAGAGGCCAGATCCCTCATCATCATCTCATCATCATCATCACCACCATAACCATCATTATCCTCCATAAAGGCCAGATCCCCCATCATCATCATCACCACCATAACCATCATCATCATCATCATCCTCCATACAGCCCAGATCTCCATCACCATCATCATCATCCTCTATAGAGGCCAGATCCCCCACCATCATCATCATCATCACTACCATAACCATCATCTGCATCATCCTCCATACAGCCAGACCCCCATCACCATCATCATCACCATCCTCCATAGAGGCCAGATCCCCCATCATCATCATCACCACCATAACCATCATCATCATCCTCCATAGAGGCCAGATCCCCGTCATCATCATCACCACCATAACCATCATCATCATCCTCCATACAGCCCAGACCCCCATCACCATCATCATCACCATCCTCCATAGAGGCCAGATCCCCCATCATCATCATCATCACCACCATAACCATCATCATCATCCTCCATACAGCCCAGACCCCCATCACCATCATCATCACCATCATAACCATCATCATCATTCTCCATACAGCCCAGACCTCATCACCATCATCATCATCATCCTCCATAGAGGCCAGATCCCCGTCGTCATCATCATCACCACCATAACCATCATCATCATCCTCCATAGAGGCCAGATCCCCCGTCATCATCATCATCACCACCATAACCATCATCATCATCCTCCATACAGCCCAGACCTCATCACCATCATCATCATCATCCTCCATAGAGGCCAGATCCCCCATCATCATCATCATCACCACCATAACCATCATTATCCTCCATAAAGGCCAGATCCCCCATCATCATCATCATCACCACCATAACCATCATTATCCTCCATAAAAGCCAGATTCCCCATCATCATCATCATCCTCCATAGAGGCCAGATCCCCATCATCATCATCACCACCATAACCATCATTATCCTCCATAAAGGCCAGATCCCCCATCATCATCATCACCACCATAACCATCATCATCATCCTCCATACAGCCAGACCTCATCACCATCATCATCATCATCCTCCATAGAGGCCAGATCCCTCATCATCATCATCATCATCATCATCAATCACCACCATAACCATCATTATCCTCCATAAAGGCCAGATCCCCCATCATCATCATCACCACCATAACCATCATCAGCATCATCCTCCATACAGCCCAGACCCCCATGACCATCATCATCATCAACCTCCATAGAGACCATATCCCCATCATCATCATCACCACCATAACCATCATCATCATCATCATCCTCCATACAGCCCAGATCTCCATCACCATCATCATCATCCTCTATAGAGGCCAGATCCCCCACCATCATCATCATCATCACCACCATAACCATCATCTGCATCATCCTCCATACAGCCCAGACCCCCATCACCATCATCATCACCATCCTCCATAGAGGCCAGATCCCCCATCATCATCATCACCACCATAACCATCATCATCATCCTCCATAGAGGCCAGATCCCCCGTCATCATCATCACCACCATAACCATCATCATCATCCTCCATACAGCCCAGACCCCCATCACCATCATCATCACCATCCTCCATAGAGGCCAGATCCCCCATCATCATCATCATCACCACCATAACCATCATCATCATCCTCCATACAGCCCAGACCCCCATCACCATCATCATCACCATCATAACCATCATCATCATTCTCCATACAGCCCAGACCTCATCACCATCATCATCATCATCCTCCATAGAGGCCAGATCCCCTTCACCACCATAACCATCATCATCCTCCATACAGCCCAGACCCCCATCACCATCATCCTCCATAGAGGCCAGATGCCCATCATCATCCTACAGATGCAGCTTGGTTATGTTTCCGTTTTTCTTTATAGTCTCCTATATTATATTTCCTATGAACATGAGATCTGTGTAGTAATGAAGGATCATACATGGAGCATAAACCCCAATCTCCTCCCTGCAGATCCCAGGTATGTGGATACACTGTGTATGGATTATGGGATTCTGCACCATGAAAGCCCCCAGCTGCTTCTCCTCCCCCTCAATGCAAATATTAATGAAGTAGCTGGAATTATAGATTATGTTGACTTTGAGAGACAAAACCTTTACTTTAACTTTAGGAAAAAGCCCCCCCCCCCACACACAAGAGAGGCCCTGGTGTAAGTGATACCATATCACAATCATCCACTATTACTATATATTATCAACATTGTGCACACAGCATTCTCTGCATTATTACAGATGTCATATAGCATATCTTATAGTTATTATAATTATAGCTACTTAATTATATGTATATATATATATATATATATATATATATATATATATATATATACATACTGTATGTGTACAGCACTATGGAATTAATGGTGCTATATAAATAAATAATAATTATATACATATATATGAATTATATGATTACTTTCCATATTGCTTTTATGCTACTGCTACATTGTTTATTTATTTTTGTTATTACAAATACTTTTACATAATGATCCACTATTGTACAAAATTATATAACGTATTATTATTATTGTTATAATTCTTTGTAGTAATAGAAGTAATATATGTATTTATTATTACTATTATTACTATTATTATTATTATTATTGGTAGAAGTACTAATAGTAGCAGTAATATATTTATTATTATTAGTAGTAGTAGTAGTAGCAGTAGTAGTAGTAGTAGTAGTAAAAGTGGTAGTAATATATTTACTATTATTAGTAGTAGTAGTAATAGTAGTAGTAGTGGTAATAATATATTTATTTATTATCATCAGTATTAGTGATATTAGTTGTAGTAGTAGTAGTATATGTGTTTATTCATTTATGTATTATTATTATTTGTAGTAGTATATTTATTTATTCATCGATTTATTTATTATTATTGGTAGTAGTAATATATTTATTAGTAGTAGTAGTAGTAATAGTAAAAGTAATAGCAGTAGCATATTTATTTTTTCATTTATTTATTCATTTATTATTAGTAGTAGTAGTGATGGTGATATATTTGTTTATTCATTTATTATTAGTAGTAGCATTTGTATTTATTATTATTTTTAGTTATTTTTTGTTACACTGGGGGTGACATTAAATGATGGCAATAAAGCCAGAAACTACATTTCACTTTACTGCAATACATATTTGGAAGCAGAATAAAGTCCCCATTATTGCCATGTCTGCAGGTTCATTTTCATCAATTTACCGAATTAGTTGCATGAATAATAAGAGTGAGATAAATGCAAACGAATTATTATTATTATATAATATATTAATAATAATAATAATAATAATAATAATAATTATATATTATTTTTATTTATATTTTAACTATAAAATTCCCGACATGTTCTGTGATAACAGGATTATTGTGGTTTTTAAAACCTGCAAGAGAAAACATTCCTGATCTGAACCAAAATATGAAGGAATTAATACGGGAATATTCGGCACAATGTGAAGTTCAGCTTCTATAAATATGATTCTTATTACTTTTTCAGCCTTATAATATTAGCTAAATAATGAGACTGATAATTACAAGCTGTAGAATAAAAGGCCCCAGAAACTATAGGTGATATTATTATTATTATTATTATTATTATAGTAGTACATTAATCAGCTTCGCAGAAATATTGATTAAACATTTTAGCTTTCTATGTATTTCACCTCCCTGATATGATCTCAGATTGTCCAGTTTTGGGTGAGGTCAGTGGATCTCAGAGGATTCATTTGCCATTTCCCAGATCTCTATGTCCCTGCAGCCTCCAGTGCTGCTCCTGATGTGACTATGATACAGATAACATTAATATGAATTAATGATAGTTTTTCCTGTGCAGAATGTCATTTGGACAGCTGCAGTGGATTACTATTAGTGATGGGGATCTTGGCTCCTCACACCTGTTCTGGGTAAGAATAAAGTGCCCCCCCCCCTCCCCTTCCCTCCCCACCTCTCAGAGACATTTAATACAAACCCCCCACATTCCCCCTCCATGTGAAGCAGACACAGGGCCGGGGAGCAAAGAGTTAATACATCGAGTTCTGCTGATACCATGCAAAATGCAAGAAAGAATGCAAAAAATAAATCCAATAAAAATGCCCAAATTGTTCCTCGTTTGCCCCAGCACAAATGATCGCCTGGTCGGGGGATGAATGTTACATTTAATGGGAAGGATGGGAGGGAGGAAGGACCCCAAGCCCTCATCTTCATCATCAGCCCCCTCCTCCTGCTGGGCTCATCTCTGGGGCTGAGCACTCCTCTCCATTAATATCTCTTCTGACTGTTTTATAAATAAAGAAATCACCTAAAAGTCTTTAAATGAAAATGATAACAGCTCCCAGATCAGCTGGAGGCTCCATAATCTAATTGCAAACTGGCAGTGGGTGAATGAGACAATAGTGCTGTCCTCATTACACTGTGCGACTTATTACATGCGACAAGATCTGGGATTCTGCTCATTCATGTGATATCAATAAAACAAAGCTAAAGCCAATCAACCCGATCGTTGTTAATTGTTCATTCATCTGCAGACGGATATGTCCTCATTAAAACTGTGCGATTTATGTGCGACAAGATCTGGATTTCTGCTCATTCATGTGATATCATCTACAAGCAAATACAATAAAGCAGAAACCAATAAACCCGATCGCTCAGGCTATAGGTGCACTACAAGGTGGTTTATGTTTACAGCAACAAAAGGTTGCAAAAATGAATAAGTCATTAAAATGAAGCACAGATTAATAACAGCATGAGGCTTGTCCACCTTGTAGATCTGCAGTAGGAGGATTCCTGTGCCTTCATCATTTATCTAGCAAACAAAAAATGGTTCCAGGTATAAGATACAACAAATGTGTAGATCAGTTCTCCAGTATATAATGTGTATACACAGTCCCTGCTGCTAAAGAGAAGAAAGCAGGAGTAATAGAGAAGTGGTGTAAATGTAGAAGAGTGTACAGTGGTCAATTCATTGTGAAATGATAGATTAATAGTAGATAAGATGGTGTAATCGAATTCTACATATAATGGTGTTTTTACTATATGGATACAGTAGTTGTTACTATGGTAGTTGCAGCTGTAGTGTAAAAATACTGAGAAAGTGATAGTAGATCGAACTGTCTTAATAGAGAATGGGCTAGTATATAGTATGGCAGCTGGCATGATTGTGGCACATATTAAGGGTTAATGTATGCTCTTATATAATATATACTTTATATGTTTGTACATTATTACACTTACAATGTATTTGCCCCCTCACCTATGGCTCATATTATAGGTGAAGGTGTTTTCATGTTATGCCATATAGTTAGTGCTACATTGTACTCATTCTTTTGTTCCATTAATTTTATGATGAATTAATGATGCCAGAATCTGTCGTGACTGGTTTGTTTTGGTTCTGCCATATAGTCTGTATAGCAGTAGATGGTGTAGTAGCAATGATCCATGTAACAATAGGAAAATATATAGCAGAACTGGCCATGATGGGTAATATGTTATACTGTATGGATAGATTAGCAGTAGCTGGTATAGTAATAGTGGTCGAGATTAATATATATATATATATATATATATATATATATATATATATATATATATATATCATATATATTTATATCTTATATTTTGCCCTGCTATAATCTCGACCATTATTTCTGGCTCGATGGTGGCACATTAGTTGTAGTAGTGGTAATAATAAGTAGTACGTAGTAGTAATGTAGTAATAGAACTAGTAGTATAGTGGCAAGTAAGTAGTCAATAGTAGTGGTAGTTAATACATTGGCCTCTGCTCTATTTGCATTCGGTACACTTATGGAGTAATAGTAATTATCCAGCGTTTTAGCACTTGTAACTGTGTAATAAAATAGTATATATCAGTAGCCCTTGCATTTGTTTTCTATAAGTGGAATTGATATCGTAGTGGTATAGTAGTAATCATCATAGTAAAGGTGAGTGGTATAATAGCAGTAGCTGATAACATGGTATAGTAGCAGTTTGTAGAATGCGGTATAAGGTTCTAGTAGTGGAAATAGCAGTAGTCAGTTAAACAGTGTAGAGCTCTAGTAGTGGGATCATAGTAGATTAAGCTCCCTGGTTATGCAGATGAGGTCAGTGCAGGGTGTGATGAACACATGAGGCTCTGTGGTCACAACTCGTTACAGAGGACACTAATAATCTGTGTGCTTAGTGATCAGGGGCTGCTGAATTGTCCTGAACAAATGCCAAAGGGCAAACAAATCTATAGACCCTCATTAAAATGTTACTGTATGTACATAGAGATGCAAAGAAGTCAGTGCATGGAGGCTGGGACTGGGGCAGCAGAGCATGGATGGATGGAAAAAGAGAGTAGATGGTTAGATAGATAGATAGATAGATAGATAGATAGATAGATAGATAGATAGTAGATACATAGATAGATTGAGAGATAGATAGATAAGATAGATAGATAGATAGATAGATAGATAGATAGATAGGAGATAGATTGAGAGATAGATAGATAGAGAGATAGAAAGCCAAATATATAGATAGAAAAATATGGAGCAGCAAAAATAAAAAAAAAGAATAAAGAAATATCAGTGCAAATCCTCCTGAATAATATCCAATGGTCCCAAAATAGTTGGGACCTCCAAAAAAGGTGCAAAAAGTGGAATTGTTTATTAGCCCAACTGATGTGGCGACGTTTCAGCTACAATGAATCTTTATCAATATTGTAACGAGTACAATACAAAATAGTATTGTGGCACCGTGTTAGCCAGAGAAATCAATATTGTATCCAAATTACATTGTACAAAATTACAAATTTACAAAATTTACAAAATTACAAATTACAAATTACAAATCATTGTAACCAAAACGTCGCCACATCAGTTGGGCTAATAAACAAGACCACTTTTGCACCTTTTTGGAGGACTGCCTTCCATTTATTATTCTAGATATGAAATAGACGATTGATAGATAGATAGATAGATAGATGATAGATAGATAGATAGATAGATAGATAGATAGATAGATAGATAGAAATAGATAGACCATAAGGCTATGAAATTAGAGATCCTGTTAGCTGTAGTACAGGGGGTTCCTGGTAATTCAGTTCTGAGTTCTGCTCTTTGCTCTTTCCCTTAATACACAAACATACAGAAATCATTTTAATAAGAGATAGATCTCTGATGGACACAATCCTCCCTTCTGTGTGTAATTACAGAATATTAATGTAATAAAGCCCATCTGAGGCCGCTGTGCCCAGGTGTCAGGGGTCCTGCCTTACACAACATTACACACCTAACAGCACATGTCTACCCTGACACTATAGCAAGTCCTAGAAGTGCAGATGTAGCAGAGCTGGGATGGCTTCTCCTTGGGATACAATGTTGCAGTTGCTCTACAATACTGTGATATGGAGAGGAATCTTGTGAAATCTAGAGTGATCTCAGCTGGATCAGGTAATCTGCCCCCCCTGCTCCTGGAGATCACAGCCTGATCGGAGGCTTCAGAGGATGCAGCTGTTTACTTGTGTAATCACCACATGTGAGATCAGTGCTGACCCCCATTGTGGCTGCAAATAAAACACACCCAGGGGTCAGAGCATCTGCCGGGGCCACACACTGCACAATGGGGCCAGGGAGCACCAAGAGGAGCCGGGGAAGTGCTACTCTATAATAACACATCTGTCCTTTAAGATCTCACCCAGGCACCTAGATAGATAGATAGATAGATAGATAGATAGAAAGAAATAGATACATAGATAGATAGAAATAGATACATAGAAAGAAATAGATATAGAGATAGATAGATAGATAGATAGATAGAAATAGATACATAGATAGTTAGAAATAGATACATAGATAGATAGATAGAAATAGATACATAGATAGATAAAAATAGATACATAGATAGATAGATAGATAGATAGATAGATAGAAATAGATACATGATAGATAGAAATAGATACATAGATAGAATAGATACATAGATAGAGATAGAAGATAGATAGATAGATAGAAGTAGAAAGATAGATGATAGATAGGAATAGATACATAGATAATAGAAATAGATACATAGATAGATAGAATAAGTACATAGATAGAGATATAGATAGATAGATAGATAGATAGATAGATAGATAGATAATTAGAATAGATAGATAGATAGATGCACCTATCACAGCACAGGCAGCAGCCGCAAAACATTGACACATGCAACCTCATCTCACAAGGGAGGTCACATGGCAGACCTGAAGAATGCTGGGACATTAGCTATGATCTATCTATCTATCTATCTATCTATCTATCTATCTATCTATCTATCTATCTATCTATCTATTCCTGTATCTATCCATCTATTATCTATACTACCTATCATCTATTTAATCTTTCTATCTATTATATATAATTATATTCTATCTATTATCTATCTATCTATCTATCTATCTATCTATCTATCTATTATCCTGTATCTATCATCTATTATTATACCTACCTATATCTATTATCATCTTTCTATCTATTATATATAATTATAATATATCTATCTATCTATCTATCTATTATCTATCTATCTATCTATTATCTATCTATCTATCTATCTATCTATCTATCTATCTATTATCTTTCTATCAAATTCAAATTCAAAGAAGCTTTATCGGCAGGACTAAATACACGTCAGTTTTGCCACAGTAAGTGTACAATAGGGGATAGAGAAAGTAGGGGTGTTGGGTAGGGCTGTAGGAAAGGTGGATGGAGGCACATCAAGTGTGGGGGCTGCAGGAGCAATGGATGAGGACAGGTCCATTATTTTTTTATCTATATAATCTATCTCATTATCTATTATATCTATCTCTATCTATCATGTTCATTGATATTCAAATAAATTCAAGTATTCAAATAACACTGGTATATAATCTCTCACTGGCTGGGTTTACTATGAGCTCTCTGGCTGGGTTCTCCTTTATGTTACCTAACAGTAGATATTTTCTTCTTTAAGACAGTTTTTATTTTATACTGAACTTTGAGTGTGACATAGTAAACATTTTTACAACAGCTATACTAAATATATTAATATAGTAAGTATGTAGAATTATTTATTATCACTATTCTATTTTCACATCAATTTATCAAAAATATAGTGTCATGCAAAAAAATATATGTGCAGCATGATAGATACATAGGCAAATGGATAGATAAATATGAAATAAATAGATAATAGGTAATAGATAGATAGATAGATAGATAGATAGATAGATAGATAGATAAAGAAAACAGTTCACAGCAGCACTCAGTCACTGCCATTCATGTGTGTACATACATATGGATAGATAGAAATGAATCACCTATGCATTTGATGATACATTATATGTATCGGCCAATATGTGTACTAAGAACCTTGCTTTACAAAGATAAAATATCCCCCCAAAAAATCCAAAAATGGAGTTTAAAAAAAATAAAAAAATAAAAAAGCGTTTTTATATTTTTTTTTCTCAAATGCATAGGTGATTCATTCCTATCTATATGTATGTACACACATGATTGGCTGTGACTTTGTCTGCTGGAACTTTTTTCTGTGTATTGTTCAGTGTTGCAGTTGTACCAGTTCAGACTAGACCTTGAGTGCAGTTCAGCTTTTTTTGTTGATAGATAGATAGATAGATAGATAGATAGATAGATAGATAGATAGATAGATAGATAGATAGAAAGACATAAGAGCAGCACAATAAATAGTCCAGGGTGCAAAGCCTACCTTGACAGCTTCCCACTTGCCAGGTACATACCAGTAAAAATAATAGCCAGCACTCCAAAATTGCAGTTGGTGACAAACCTTTATTAGTCAATGCCTAGTCACTAACTGCAATTTTGGAGTGCTGGCTATTATTTTTACAGATAGGTAGATAGATAGATAGATAGATAGATAGATAGATAGATAGATAGATAGATAGATAGATAGATAGATAGATAGATAGATAGACTGATAGATGAGTGGATGGATGGATAGATGAAATTTATAGTTAAATAGGGGAATACATGGACAGATGGATAAAGATATACATAGACTGATGAATAGATAATATTAGATAGATAGATAGATAGATAGATAGATAGATAGATAGATAGATAGTTACACAGAATATATCCAGATACTTTCTGCATTTTTCCCATCATATACTTACTGCTTCCACAAAGATATTTCTTTCATTCCGTAAATCTTTTCTTCTTAAAAGATAATAATGAAAAGGGACAAAATAAATAACACTGAATATATTTCCTAAAAATCATAACTGTTTTCCCCATGTCTACATTCCCTTCATTCAGCTGTGACCTGCCTGGACCAGGGGTGTGTGTGTGTGGGGGGGGGGGAGCAATTACTGCATCCAAAGTAAAACTGTCATGACTCCATATTTACCAATAAAGCATGCTCATACTGTGATGACTGTGCCCCTCTCACCTCTCTGCCCCCTCCCCTCCTTTCCTTTTTGCCCCTCTTCTACCCCTTTCTACCCCTCTTCTCCCCCTCTCTGCCCCTATCCTGCCCTCTTTGCCCCTCTGCCCCACTCCTCTCCCCCTTTCAACCCCTCTCATCCCCTCTCTGCCCTCTCTTCTCCCCCTTTCAACCCCTCTCATCCCCTCTCTGCCCTTCCTTCCCTCTCCTTCCCTCTCCCCCTTTCAACCCCTCTCATCCCCTCTCTGCCCCTCCTCTCCCCCTTTCAACCCCTCTCATCCCCTCTCTGCCCCTCTCCCCCTTTCAACCCCTCTCATCCCCTCTCTGCCCCTCTCCTCTCCCCTTTCAACCCTCTCATCCCTCTCTGCCCTCTCCTTTCCACCTTTCTACCCTCTTCTCCCCCTCTCTGCCCCTCCTCTCTCCTTCTTCTCCCTCTCTGCCCCTCTCCTCCCCTCTCTGCCCTTCTCCTCCCCTCTCGCCCCTCTCCTCCCCCTCTCTGCCCCTCTCTCCCCTCTCTCTCCCCTCTCTGCCCCTTCTCCTCCCCTATCTGCCCCTCTCTGCCCTTCTCCTCCCCTCTCTGCCCTTCTCCTCCCTTCTCTGCCCCTCTCCTCCCCCATTTCCTTCTTGTCTAGAATTTTTAGATGTAAAGGAATTTGTGATTTTTTTTTAGAAATTAAAAATAAATAACTGAATAAGTAAATGAATAAAGTGCAGCTGGGTGCTGGGTGCATGGTGCTGGGTGCAGGATGCTGGGTGCAGGGTGCATGGTGCTGGGTGCAGGGTGCAGGGTGCTGGGTGCAGGGTGCTGGGTGCAGTGTGCAGGGTTCTGGGTGCAGGGTGTTGGGTGCAGGGTGCATGGTGCTGGGTGCAGGTTGCATGGTGCTGGGTGCAGGGTGCAGTGTGCAGGGTTCTGGGTGCAGGGTGTTGGGTGCAGGGTTGCTGGGTGCATGGTGCTGGGTGCTGAGTGCAGGGTGCTGGGTGCATGGTGCTGGGTGCAGGGTGCTGGGTGCAGGGTGCTGGGTGCAGGGTGCTGGGTGCAGGGTGTCATGGTGCGGGTGCTGGGTGCAGGGTTCTGGGTGCTGGGTGCAGGGTTCTGGGTGCAGGGTACTGGGTGCTGGGTGCAGGGTTCTGGGTGCAGGGTGCTGGGTGCATGGTGCTGGGTGCAGGGTGCTGGGTGCAGGGTTCTGGGTGCAGGGTTCTGGGTGCAGGGTGCTGGGTACTGGGTGCTGGGTGCAGGTTGCAGCTGTGCTGTGCCTCTGCTCCTTCTAATGCTGCAGGGAGTGAGGAGAGACCGAACTGTGCAGCGGGGCAGCAGCGGAGGGCGGTGACGTCACCGGCAGCAGCACGTGACCAGGCGGCCGGTACAAGTAGCGCCGGAGGCCGGGGAGGGCGCAGTCTGGAGCCGGCGCAGGATCGTGCAGAGTGGTGGATGTTGGAGGGGGATGAGGAGGAGGGGATGAGGGCCCCCTGTGAACCACTTTTCCTGCACTTTGGAGCCCATTCAGACTTGTTCCACTAGGGGGGTCCTGGACTGGAGCGCACAGGACTTCCTGCACTCATCATCACCATCCTCATCACTACCATGACTCTGGGGACTGAGATGTCTGATAACTCCCTGCTCTCTGAGGACACTGACATCGATGTGGTCGGGGACATGAATGTGAAGGATGGGAAATACTCCGACTACCAATCTGACAACGACTCGGATGATAACCTGTCCCGGAGCCACCCCGGGGCCTCCCCAGAGCGGTCCTCCTCTGACTGCACCCCCAGAGGGGGGGACAAGAGCCCCAAGAGCACCCTGGTGAAGCCGCCCTACTCCTACATCGCCCTGATCACCATGGCCATCCTGCAGAGCCCCAAGAAGCGGCTGACCCTCAGCGAGATCTGCGACTTCATCAGCCAGCGCTTCCCGTACTACCGGGAGAAGTTCCCGGCCTGGCAGAACTCCATCCGCCACAACCTGTCCCTCAATGACTGCTTCGTCAAGATCCCCCGGGAGCCCGGCAACCCCGGCAAGGGCAACTACTGGACCCTGGACCCCGAGTCCGCAGACATGTTTGACAATGGCAGCTTCCTGCGCAGGAGGAAGAGGTTCAAGAGACAGCAGAGTCCAGAGATCCTGCGGGACCCCAGCAGCTTCATGCCGGCAGCCGCCTTCGGATATGGACCCTATGGCTACAACTATGGTCTCCAGCTGCAGAACTACCACCAGCAGCACCACCACCACCACCACCCGGGGGCCACCTTCTCCTTCCAGCCCACACACTGCCCCATCCCCACCCCGACCTCAGTCTTCAGCAGCCCTTCCCTGCCTGGCTTCATAGGGAATGAACTGAGCAGGAAATCCTTCTACTCCCAGCTGAGCCCCACTACTCTGCCCATCATCCAGAGCCTGAAGGCTGACACCCAGAGCAGGACTTCATTCTCCATAGACAACATCATCGGGGGCTCCCCATCCACCCCCAGCTCCCCCTACACAAGTGCCCCACCTGGGAGCCAGACACAGGTCATTGCCATGTTAACCCCTTCACTGGCCCCAATGCAGAACCATCTAAACCTGGCCCATGACAGCATCTTACAAACTGGGCAGAACTTTTCAAGTAAAATCACAAATCTTAGCAGCTGTCATTTTTAACTCCCACTCCCCAATACTATAAAAAAGTCTCAACCTGTGTATTAAAGGTAGGAGTCATTTTTTAAGTTGGATTCTTTTGATTTTTGTCCCAGAAAAATACAACAAATCCTTCTGAGTTTGCTATTTATAAAGTGTGTGTATATAATGTATGTTGTCAGGTGTGTGCTCACTGTCCAGGTCTCAGCTTATCATACAATCCCATAGGATCAGTAACTATCTCTACTATGGAGAAGAGGCAATGCGACAATTCACCAAGTGTCACAACAAGAGAGATCACAATGAGAATCATGACATGCAGCTCATATAATGAGTCCTCATCTGCATGGATGCTATCAATGGATGTGGCCAAAGAAACTCATTAATACAGTAATGGATAGTTGCAATTTATTACATATTTGTCGCATATTAATGTAGCACAGAAGCCAATATGAATCAACTCATCCCAATGCAACATATGCACATTAAGGAAACTTTTTATATATATATATATATATATATATATATCTGTATGTATATGTATATATATATATATATATATATTATATATATATATATAATATATGTATATCTGTATATATATAGATAGATACATATGTATCTATATATATACATGTATGCATATTTATAAGTATATATTTATAGATATATTTATATGTAATATATTTATAAATATATTATACATTTGTATATAACAGTATATACAATCATATATGTTTATATGTGTGTATATATAGATAAATGGATATATACATACATATCGCAATTAATAATCTGAGTACAATAAATATTACACATTCCACTATTCCATAATATTCCATCTATGTATTAAAAAAAATGTCGCATCTCCCTATAGAAATTGTTACTGATCGGCCGATCGAATCGATGTAATGAACACTGTTACGAGGTATCACAAACAAACATAAGAAATCCCCTTTAATTGCATCTTTAGCTGCGAGTTATGAAATGTTCCCAGCAGATTATTTCCCTCTCACTGATGTGTATATGTAATTATGTACATAGATAATATATAGAGAGAGATCCGAGCACATCGTCAGCCCCAGCTCCACAGCTGCACCGCTCTGTGTTTATCTATCGATTATGAATAATCTAAATCCTTCTAATAATTAATATTATGACCATGTGATAGAGACACAATTGTCACCGAAATGAAATAAATGTTTTGTGAATTGTAAACGACGTGGTGATGTCTTGTTTTCTGGGACGGATAATCGCCCGATGTCATCGGCCGATATGACGAAGCATGATCTTACGTTAGAATGATATTGATATTATACAATTCTTCAACGTGGCCTTGATTTTGGTTTGTTATAATGGGGCCCAGTCTGCTGCTGGGGATTAATGGGAATAGCCTGATTTATGGATCAGTTACATACAGAGCCACCATGAAAGGTGATAGCTAATAAATTAGTGACGATTAGAGGTGACATCTAATTAATTAACCGCTCATTTACCTCTAATGTGTCAGGGGAAGTAATGAGCTGATTACCAGGGCAATGCAATGAAAACCAAATGCTTTGCTGAGACCACACATGAAGATATTATAGTATGGGAAGCAAAAGATCTCTATCTATCTATTCAATCTATCTATCTATCTATCTATCTATCTATCTATCTATCTATCTATTAATCAATGAGTGCATGTACAGGTGCACTAGACTAGAAAAGTGAGCCTGTATCGATCTGCAATATTTCTATATCTATCCCTTTTATGCTTTGTTACTCTATGAATCCATAGAGCCATGTAGAATTATATATATAGAATGTTTTATTGCATATATATTTAATTCATACATATAGACATATATATATATATATATATATATATAT